>OZ022595.1:6597828-6729627 GCA_963669155.1 Arbacia lixula | reverse complement strand
CGGTATGTTTTCAAAAAAATACATTACTAATACTGCCAAGGATTCGTTTAAAGCTACTCCAAAATGTGTGCCCAAAGTTATTCACATATCTCTTGTTTTACTTGTTCGGTCTTCGTTCGCTTCCAGCATTCATTTTGTATATGAAGTATACATTTGTACAAAAAAAAGACAAGTCCACATTATTGACTAGACAATAGATAGGCCTTGGCCGCTGATAATGGGGTCAGAATGTCTGGTTTGGGAGAAGTCAGTTATGTAACTGATCTCCACATAATTATATGGAATATTTTAAAGAGAGCGCTGTATAATGGGTTAGATATGGCTGCAGTATAAAATAATATGTTTTTCTCCCACTCCTTTCTAGCCAAGTTCAATGTTTCTTTGTTTTTAGGTTACGGTCATGTGTACGATTCATGGCGTGAGTTACGGTGTGAGCTTAACAACGGCCAAACGAGACATAACCTAGATAAATATCGACGAGTATGTAACGTATGTCATTATGTCACTCCAGCAGAACGCCAATCACTGGAATTAAATATGAAAATCCTTACAAATAACATTTTTTTAACGGCACACTTGTACAAATTGGCAGTTTCAAGGATGCTTTCAGCTCGCGCTCGGGTACTTTGGTCTTCGTTCAAGACGCAAAATTAGAATAAATAGACCGGTTTACTAATGGAGTGAAATTTATGGATGTTTCGTCCCTCGGGGCCTAGAAACGAGTTATTCCATTAACTTGTACCTAACAATGGTATTTCAGTAATTGGAATCCACTTTGCATACATTAGTCGTTGCTATGTCGAGCAAACCTGGTGCAAGCTTTCCGGTTGTCAGGGGCAACCTTTGTTAAGCTCGTATGCATAAAATTTGAATATGTAAGTAAACCTGTCTATTGACAAATCGGACGCGTTATAGTGGTACGGTAAAAAAAAAATCGCAACCGGCACGGTCAGTAAGGTTGCCATGGCGACAAGCGGCAGCAGCAAATGCGCATTGCAATTACATGTATATTGTCTTCGAAATGTTTTCAGAAAAATCGGATAACATAGGGAAGTTAGTTGTTTCAAGGATATTTAAGCACATGGATAAACATCGCTTTGAACAAGGTTTGATTCCGCCGCGTAATATTCGTGACTAGCTTCTGCTCTCAACAATATGATGCATACGCGATTGCATCACGTTCACCTGGATTTTATAATAGGTCATACACATTTCTATACATGCATACATTTTAGCTTTCGCTGCTGAACTTTTAATTTTGTCACTAAGTGTTTGTTATGTAGTTAATAAGGACAAGCGAATACGAAATTTGATACTTTTTGAGATGGAAATACTAGCTTGGGCGCGGCTGGGCAAGTTTTTCATGTTACTTGTCTGAAAGGAAAATATCTAAAAGTAATGTTACATGTAAGTTTTTTAATGGAATATGATGCGGAACATTGTGAAATTGAGACGTTTATATTGCAAGTTGATATCACGTTTCGATCCTTTTTGCCATATTGTAGTAATGTATAATTGACGTATTATGACGTATGACGTCTATTGTGACGTTTTACCTGTAGCACGCGTAATGCGTTGTGCGTTATTTTGTTTTGAAGATGGGCGCAAAAAGATGCGCGGTGTTATTCAAAAATAATTATTGTTATTTTCAGTTTTATTCATCTTTGGATACATACACCCACCAGATACCCGATTGAAATCGCTCAAGTTCATGTATTGTCACCACATAGTCTTCCTGTTTTGTCTTCACGGACTTTTCTCTTCATTTTTGTAAATTTGCCTTGGTGAGTTATTGTTCCAATTGATTTTAGAAAGAAAAAGAACCAAGAAATTATTATTTTGTTATAAATGAGTATATGTATTAAGTATGATTATTAAGTGTGTTTATGCGCCTTTATGTTTTATCAGGGGCTGCTATTTGGCGGTTGCTGGTTGACGTCTGATGTTTGGCATCTACTGTCTGTTCGGCTGTTGTCTCAATAAATCTACACTGAATATCGATCAAGACTTGTCTGCTGACTGTTCCTGTGTGTGCTCCATCCTTTCAATGGTGTCAGGAGTGGGATTGGATTGGAGCGTCGATCTGAAGCAAGACAAGACGATGAGACAACTGTAGCAGCCTCAAGTCAAGGGTGATCGACATTGTATTAATAAAGTAATACTTAAATTTTAGTGGTTGAACACTGTAAAGATTAAGTAATACTTTGATTTCAGTTGTTTTGAAGTGTTACAATTGTGATTTATACACCAGTTGTAATTGTTGCAAGTATATCAACGGAATATACCGATTTGAATATTTTGTATACTTCTATATTTTGCATATTTTTATACTTTCGGTATCGTTGCAAAAATTTGAAATGTCACTAGGTCTAGGTGACGGAGACGCACATAGCGTCGAAATGATGGCACAGGCCTTTAAGAGAGCTATGGGATTTGGTAGTGTGCTTCCACCTGGAAGGCTGTCGAAGTATAATGGGAATACGTCTCTTTCTGAGTGGTTCCAAGAGTTTGAAGAAGTAGCTTCCTCCCTACGTCTTTCTGATCGGGACCAGGTCAAACTCTTTAGCGACCATCTGTCGGGCCCAGCTAAGGACGAAATCCGCTGTCTCCCGAATGGGTTAACGTCAACGTTAACAGAAATGAAAGACGTATTACAGTTATGTTTCGGAAAATTCAAGAGTGCAGATTCGATTAGTACTCAATTCCATAGCAGGTGTCAGCGTGAAGGTGAAACGCTTGGTGATTTCAGCAGGGAGTTAAGGTTACTGTATGGACAAATGATCTGCGCGGCCGAGACGCATGCAAGAAGAGTGTGAAGCTCTCAAAAAGCTAAAGGACAGATCATTGTGTGAGCGGTACATGCAGGGAGCCAGGGAAGCCTGGGTTCAGCGGGAACTCCGAAGGATTTACCTCTCCAACGAAAGGAAGGACTTTGAGAAGATGAGGAGGGAGTCTCTTCTTCTCTTTCAGGAGACTCGGAGTAGTGAGGTCACACGAGCACGCGTACGGGAACTGGTTGTCGAGAAGAATACATCCTCTCTTCCGAACTTGACTGAAGTTATCGATCAACAGAAGACCCTCATACAAGAGCTTGCAAACGTGAGGAATGAGGTGACTGGTCTCCGAACGATTGTGCAGAATCTGAAGACACCAGCCCGACAGCGACGTACTCCGCTATCTGAGATCGTTTGTCATGCGTGCAGTCAGAAAGGACATTACAAGAATATGTGTCCCACCAAGAATGGTGATCAATCTCGTCCGGGAATGCCGAGAAGGAATGAGATCGAGGATCACTCCAGCTTGGGAAACCACACTTCGGGAAACTAGAAATCTCTGCTGTTGCGGGCAAAACAGTGGAGGACAGTTACGTAAAGCCCTTACCAGAGAAGAAAGTGATGATTGATTGTGGAACTATGACGTGTCCGGACCCAAAACAAACTCTGCGAGAAATGCTGATATCGCCCAGTCCACGAGTGGATGCACAAATTGGTGATGTGCAGATGGGGTGCATTGTAGATACAGGTGCGGAGGCGTCACTCATTCCAATGGAGATCTACAAATCGAGGTTGGAGACATTAGGACCTATCGGGAAGTTGTCCTCCGTCAGGATTGTTGGCGTGGAAGGACAAGGTATTCCAGTTCAGGGTTACGTCCAAGCCTCGGTAAGGATAGGGGAACTTCACGCAACGGTCGGATTTCTTGTAGTGGACCAACAGATAATACCTGGAACGAGACAAGAGAACTATCCTATACTTTTAGGATGTAACGCTCTACGTGCACTCTTTGGAAAAGAATGCAGTGTTGATGATCTCAACATGGTTGCTCAGAGCATGAAGATATCGCAGAATGTTCGAGAAGTGAACAATGAAAACTCTTCTGCAGCAAGGAACATTACTACTAGTGCAGTGTTAGAAGTAATTCCTCCCAAATCGGTCAAACAGCTGCGATGCACATTTGATGGCGATTTGAACGTGAAACCGGAAGGACTTTGGTTAGTGGAATCTTCTGAACATGAACAGGCTTCATTTCAAGTAGTCGAAGGGACTGTTCTGGGTTCTCAAGTATTAGATATTGTCGTCATCAACAACGCTGATAAGGAAATCGTCTTGGAACCAAACACAGTATTGACGACGGCGGTTCAGATCAGATCTCAGGAAGAAATCATCACTCGTACACATGAGGAGACAACTGAAGTAGACGTATCAGAGATCTACATAGAGAACGGCCCAGAAGAGATTGAACCTCCAAAAGTAGATTCTACCATTCACAGAGAGACATTCATGTTCACCGATGGGACTACGGTTGAACTTCCACACGGTGTCAAGTTAGATCCAACTCTGGATTACGATCAGGCAAGTTCGCTAGCAAGAATGTTAAGTTCAAACATGGGAGCATTCTCATCAGATGACTTCGATCTTGGGTATTGTGATCTTATACCACATGAGATCAATCTGACTACAGACAAGAAAGTCAGATTACCATATCGAAGGATACACCCCCACCAGATGGAAGAGGTCAAAACCTTACTACAAGATCTGCTGGACAGAAAAATCATCAGGCCTTCTTCAAGCCCGTACGCAAGTCCAGTGGTACTGGTGAGAAAGAAGACAGGGGCACTTCGTTTGTGTATCGATTATCGACAGCTGAATGCGATTACTGTACGCGACTCTTTCCCTCTCCCGAAAATTGACGAAAGTTTGGAGGCCATGGCGGGATCCAAATATTTCACGTCCCTTGATCTCTCACATGGGTACTTCCAGGTAGCCATGGACAAGAAATCAGTACCACTCACAGCTTTCCGAGTACCATGGGGATTGTATGAGTTTCTGCGTCTTCCGCAAGGACTGTGTAACAGTCCTGGCACATTTCAACGCACAATGGAGCAGATCTTTGGAGATATGAATCTTCAGAAATTGATCCTGTACTTGGATGACGTCCTCATTTTCTCACAGACATTGGAGGAACACATCGCCACACTTAATGAGGTTTTCAGTCGTTTGACCAAGTATGGAATGAAGCTGAAAGGGCAAAAATGCAAGTTTCTTCAGTCGGAAGTAGAGCATCTCGGACACATCGTGAGTGCCAGTGGCGTTGCCGTAAATCCTGACAAAGTGAGCCGGATAAAGGATTGGCCCACCCCACAGACAACATCTGATCTGAGTTCTTTCCTAGGACTGGCTTCCTATTACAGGAGATTTGTCCCAGGATTTGCCAGCATTGCAGCACCCTTGCATCAACTTGTTGGCAAGAAAACTCCAGGCCACAAGACGAGGAAGAAACGGGATGACGACGACGCGAAGTTGCAGTTTGTTTGGACAGAGGAAGCCCAAGCCGCCTTTCAAGCTCTAAAAAGTGCATTGTCTTCTCCACCAGTTCTAACTTATCCAGAGTTTGACAAGGAATTCTTCTTGGAGGTGGATGCATCACTCAAAGGACTTGGAGCATGTTTGATGCAAGAGAACCAGGACGGCACTATGCATCCAGTTGCGTATGCAAGTAGGGGACTACGAGGAGCGGAGAGAAGATACCCAGATTTTTCGAGTTTCAAGATTGAACTGTTAGCCATGAAGTGGGCGGTTGCAGAAAAATTCAAGGGATATCTTCAATACTCCAAATGCACGGTTTTGACCGACAACAATCCACTAGTACATCTCCAAACTGCACAACTAGGAGCAACTGAGCAGCGATGGGTAGCGCAACTTGCTCCGTTCAACCTGCAGATTAGGTACAAACCAGGACGCTTGAATACTTGTGCTGACGCATTGAGTCGATGTCCAGCCAATGATGCAGAAGTCAATGCTATAGGAGCCGTGATGACAGCTCGTGACATCGATGTTAAAGCCACTATTGGAGCAGTGACGAATTGCAGCGTCTTGCCTGCTATGTTGCAAGTACAGGGAACTCCAGGTGAAGGAATCATAGACCCCCCGAACAGCACACCTGCCGTGTTTCCTTCATACTCCCATGACCAGTTAGCCGAAATGCAGCGGAATGATGAATGTTTGAAAGAAGTATGGAACTGCTGGGACAACAACTGGAAACCAGGAGATCCAATATCATCCACATCATCTGAAGTGAAAGGTTGGCTCAGACAATATCCAAAGTTGGTAGAGGTTCAAGGTGTATTATATCGTCAAACAGTGGAAGATACAGGTACCCGTCGACAACTTCTAGTTCCTCAACGTCTCCGAGCCGTCATGTTGGAACATGCGCATGATCGTTGGGGTCACCAAGGTGTCAATCGCACATTTGACATTCTAAAGAGTCGATGCTTTTGGCCATCGTTGCATCAAGAAGTCAAGGCACACATCAAGAAGTGTTTCTCATGCACCGTCACAAAAGCACCCACCCCTACAGTTCGTACCCCAAGACGACATCTGATAGCATTCCAACCAATGGAGCTACTGGCTATCGATTTTCTGAAACTAGATCGAGGCAAAGGAGGCTATGAAGATGTGCTCGTCATAACGGACGCTTTCACTAAGTTTGCTCAAGCCGTGCCCTGTAAGAGTCAGACAGCAGGTGCTGTAGCTCGCGCTCTTCATGACAATTGGTTTGTTCATTACGGTGTACCTTTGCGGATACATTCCGATCAAGGAAAGAACTTTGAAAGTTCATTGATCCGAGAACTATGTCAGCTCTACGATATCGAAAAGTCCAGAACATCACCATATCATCCTGAAGGAAACGGCCAAACGGAACGTTTCAATAGGACGCTATGCTCAATGATCAGATCTCTATCCCCTGCAGATCGTAGGAAATGGCCTAACATGATCGGAGAAATAGTCTTCCTGTATAACTGCACCCCTCATCGAGTCACTGGCTTGTCTCCCTATCGTCTCTTATTTGGAAGAGAACCGTATACACCGCTTGATCAACTACTCTCAAATGTGGAGATATCCTGGGATGAAGATTTCGTCACGCAGCAAGCAAAGGCTCTTCAACGTGCACATCAATGTGCAAAGAAGCACATCGAAGTAACGCTAGGAAAACAAAAGGTCAAACATGATGCTCTCCCTCTAAGCACACCACTACCTATAGGTTCAAGAGTTCTCCTAAAGAAATGTGCATTTGAAGGACGGCACAAGTTAGAAGACAAGTTCCTACGCACACCTTTTGTTGTGACCGAGGTTAACGAGAGCCAGGATGTATACACGATCCGACCAGTCCTTGGTGGACTCACTAAGCGTGTTAACAGGCGGTTACTTAGAACAGATCCAAGAGAAGTTGAGATAGAACCAATGCGTGATTCAGATGATAGTGAATCAGGTGATGAACACACAGACACGAATGATACATCTCCACACTCTGATGACTGTTACTTGTTACCCTCTCCTGCCGAAATGTCTGGTAAGCAATGTGAATTGCCCACCCGGCGATCAACGAGAGAAAACAAGGGATTACATAGTAATCCATTTCATCTTCCTAAATCGGCAGTGAAACTATGAAAATAAAAAATAGCCGCGGGGAAGAGGAATATATTGTGGAATATAATGCATATTAGATTAGCGGATGTTAATCTAATGTTAATGTGGTCTATTTTTCATTTTGTTCATTTTATGGTAACATTTTGAATAGCATTTACATGTATACTACATCTAGATGTTTCTGAATATCAATGGTGTTCTTTTTTACTTCAATCAACACTTTTATAAAGAAGTGTAATTTTTGTTCCTCATTATCTGATATGTATATACATTTTGACGTTATTTGTGTTTCGCTTGATAGATATTATAATATCTACATCCAGATAAGCGGGGAAGCAGTAAATGAGTAAATAATAATAAAAAAAAAATATCTCTATAATACATCTTGATTTTGCTGAAAATGGACGATGTTCTTATTCGTATGGATTAACGCTTTTATACAAGAAGTGTAATTATTGTTCCTCCATATCTGATATGTACATATGTTATTTCTTAATTGTGTTTTGCTTGATAGATATTATGATATCTACGTCCAGATAAGCGGGAAGCAGAAAAATGGGTATAAAATTTCGAATAAAATATTTTTCGAGTTCATTATACATGATAGGACTTGATTTGGAAATTCTTGCATTTGCAATGATATACACTATTAATTTTGTCTGGAAATGTGAGGAAACATTTTAAAATTGTTAATGTGCTCTGTATATATGGTTACATATGTATTTATTATGATTTCTATGCCCAGATATGCGGGGAATATATTTTTTATTATGTTACGACAGATATCATTTGTATCCTTATAGTTTACTCATGAATATATTGTGAAGCTCCTTTGTCTTCACATTTGCTTTAACGTTGCTATAATGATTTATATGTGTCGATATGCGGAGAAGTATACAACAGAATAATATGTGATGATTTGTATGTATTGCTTTGCATGTTATTCATTATATGATTATAAATGTATGCATATATTGAGACTCTCGCAAATTGGTTCTTGATGATATTCTCGGTATGCTGGTTATTGGTTCATGGTAATGAACATTATATATGTGCTCACATGATGACAATGTTTTTATATACTATACATAAATTTGTACTTATGATTTTTTAAGGTTCCGATATTGCTTAAAAAATCGCGGGGAAGTTTGTAGTAATGTATAATTGACGTATTATGACGTATGACGTCTATTGTGACGTTTTACCTGTAGCACGCGTAATGCGTTGTGCATTATTTTGTTTTGAAGATGGGCGCAAAAAGATGCGCGGTGTTATCCAAAAATAATTATTGTTATTTTCAGTTTTATCCATCTTTGGAAACATATACGTACAGATACCAGATTGAAATCGCTCAAGTTCATGTATTGTCACCACATAGTCTTCCTGTTTTGTCTTCACGGACTTTTCTCTTCATTTACATAAACTTGCCTTGGGGCTGCTATTTGGCGGTTGCTGGTTGACGTCTGATGTTTGGCATCTACGGTCTGACGTCTGTTGTTTCAATAAATCACCAACACTGAATATCGATCAAGACTTGTCTGCTGACTGTTCCTGTGCGTACTCCATCCTTTCACTTTCTCACACTCTTTTATACCATGTTTTTTGTCTGCAGAAGTGTGAGGAGCCCATGACGGCTGAGGAGATTGCTCAGCTGGAGATGGACCACTTTCCCCAGGACTCCCTGCTAGGTCTCTTCAGGCTCTGCAGGGTGTACATGGACTCCTGTCTCATCATAGGAGAGGAGGACACGGTAAGCACAGCTAGCAACCAGCACCATTTTGATATGTGTTCCTTGAAGGATACTGCCCTACTCTGACAAAAGGAAGCAAGTGACAAATCACTCAAATTTGGGCTATCGACATTCATAGATTGTACCCAGAATTCCCTACATACAGACAAAATCTGGACATGAAATATTCATCTTGCAGTGAGATATTTAATCTAGCATGATGTGGTGTTGCAATGATGCCAATGCAAGTGACAAATATGTTTTGCACATTTACAAGAAAAGTAACTTTTGTTAGTGCTTCCTTTTGTCAAAGTAGGGCAGAAAAGTTCTGGCATGGAGAGAAGTATTCAATGAGTTTCACAGTACACTGTGTATTAGTCCTTAACCCTACATTACCATTTCTTGAAAACCCCATTGGTTTAACACAAATCTTCTTGACAATGTTAATGAGAGAGTTAAAAAGAATTTGGGGGTATTCTTTGGGAATTGCTCTGGAAAGAGCTGCTTAGAGAATGAGAAAGGAAAAAGAGTATAGAGTGGAAAGGGTGAGAGTCAGAGTATTATTTGGGGAGGTTAGCTTTGGAAAGAGCTGTGGGTTAGATGTTCTTTTTTATTGCAACAATTGCAGTATCTTTACCTTTACCCTTGCCTCCATGCATTGTATCATAAATGTGTGAATTATGCAGTTAATTATGGTATTTGCATTGTTCTTGTTCCATATAAATCTATTGTAGCACATCAAAGACTGTTCCCTTGACTTAGTTTCCATGGAGATGAGATTCTATGGTGCCGCCATCAGTCAAAAGCTGAACAGGCATGTGACGCACATCATCGTGGACAAAAGGTGTGTTGGCATTGAACTAATTTTGCAAGTTATTGAAAAATTATATGTGCATTCAAAGAATAGAAGCTTTGGGATATTGGTTCTTAAGTATCATGTAATTATCATAAGCCAAGCAGTAGCCTGGTGGATAATGTTGCTGCTTGACAAGCAGTAGATCCAGTTTTAAGTGCATGGTCTTGTTTATCTCTGCTTTGCTTTCTAACAGATTAATCACTCAATTTCATTACTGTGAAGAGTAACGGCAAATCAAAGATTATATCATATATGTGTATTCATTCCTAGGGTCCACCACAAGAATCATGCTGTAAGAAAGAAATAATTTACATTCTTTTTGTATGACAAATAATTGAGTTTGGGGGGGGGGGGGATAGGCTAGTGAGGATAGCGTGCTCTATCCTGTAAATGAAAGAAAAATAAGTCGGAAGACAAAGTCTTGGAACCAGAAATTTTAGAATGAAACTGAAATTGAATTGAAATTAGCCCAGAAAGCCCTCTCCCTAAAATCTAGCTGAATTGTCCTTTCAGCAGACTATTGAATATTAGTTAGTCAAAATGAATCAGACTTCTTAGGTTTTTGTTGCTATGTCATCATATCTGCTCCATTGACCAGAATATTCTAGTGGTTAAGTCTCTGACTGGTTAGCAGTAGGTGCATGATCAATACGTCTGGTTCTAAGATTTTTCCTTCTGACTTGTTTTTCATCTAACGCTTTGTGTGCCAGATGAACTCCTAATGTATGGGTTCAATGTGTAGTACTCGTGCATACATGCAATAATGGCACATAAAAGGTTAATGAGTGGAGCACATTAGGTTTAAGCCTAAAATTTCTGAAATCATTAGTCATTGTTTGCTGTTTTATGTGTATTCTGTACCTGGAAAACAAATCAGCTAAAATCAGCTTGTCACTCTACCCGTGCATTGTTCATTTACAGCGACCTGAGCAGAGTGAGGCAGTTCCGCGCTGTTGGCCAACAGAGGGCGCTAAAGCAGCACGTTGTGACGCCAGACTGGGTGCGGGATTGCATTGAGAAACAGCGGCTGCTAGGAGAGAGACCCTACGAGGCTGCCTTAGCTTGATGACATTCATATAGTGATGATCAGCAGCTTACTTGAGGGCTTTCAAATACTGCTAACCATTACCGTGTGAAAGTCCGAGATTTTTGCACTGTCAGGGGACCAGCGGGTATTACAAAACCAATGCTTTGTTGTTTTGGTACTAGAACTGAACATCAATCATACTGTTGTGGTGTCTGATATGTTTCTGTAATTTGAGAACAATGCAATTGATTAGTACGGCGCGCGGATCATCGGCTATCTCGACGTTCCACCCGCCATTTTGTTTGCACGTCCGCTAGATCAATACTCATACATTTTTATATGACCTTAGCGATTTATCGCACAGCAGAATCAATAGCGAGCAGCACGCACACAAACAATTTTTGAGATTTTCTTTGCTGGCTGCGAGATATCGCAATTGCGATCGATAAGGGTATCAACTGCGCTGACAGAACTATTGAAACTTGATATTCAAAATGATTCCCGAGCAATGTAGAAATAAACTCAGAATCTCAAACTTGTTTTGTATGTTCATTTGAAATATATCTTTGATGTAAGAGAGCTAAATCTCTGCCCAATGGTACCCTTAAAAAGTTATGTTTACCCCACATGGAATTAATCCTAGTAGGAGCCTTGATGATTATTAAAGGCACAAAGTTATTTGATGTCATGGAAATGCATCTTTTGACGATCCTAAACCCCATTTTTGCAGAGGGAGTTGCGCTGTTAGTCACGTAGTGACCTTGAGTTTATATCCATCCCATATGGAAAAAGATCTTTTCGGAACTGGTGAACTTGTGTTTTTTTCACAATAAATCCAAATCCAATGGTACATTACCAACTAAACATGGTGCAAAAATGGATCACTACTTGGGGCTAGACTGGTGACATTTTTGGTGAAATTTCTCAAAGGTCAGAGGTCTAAAGTCAATGAACTTTGCCAAAAATTACCTAAAAATTGCCCCCAAAGTGATATTTTTCAAAGTAAATTCAAATCCAATGGTACATTACCAACTAAACATGGTGCAAAGATGGATCACTACTTGGGGTAGACTGATAACATTTTTGGTGAAATTTCTCAAAGTTCAGAGGTGAAGGTCAATGCACTTTGCCAAAATTGGCTATTTTTCACATTGAATCTAAATCTAATGATTCAATTCAAACAAACATGGTACAGAGATGTATCACTTCATGAAGGTAGACTGGTGAAAGTTTGGGTAAAATTCCTGAAAGGTCAGGGGTCAAAGGTTTATGAATTGCCCCCAAATTGATACTTGTCACAATAAATCCCAATCCAATTATGCATTTCAAGAAAACATGGTACATGTGCAAGAATCACAAGGATACAAGAATGGATTTAGACAGACTGGTGAGATTGGAAGTCAAAGAAGTAAGAGATCAAAGGTCAAATGAACATTGCCAAACTTTGCTAAACATGGAAAAACAGAATAAATGGTATTTTCATTTTACATAGGAATTCACTGGAACATTCCCAACCAAACAAACAGATTTTCTGAAAATAATCTAAATAGAGCTAGCAAAGAGACGGAGGCATATTTATTGACTGTGTGGCAGTCGAATTGCTCTACTTTTTACTTGTGGTTGTCCTTTAGAAACACTGCACCTTTGGTCCATTGGAAGAGATAGATTTTCATCGGAGATCATTATCATACACACCAATGCCTAGAAGTTTGGGCTGGTAGTACGCTTTACAGAAAGCTGGGGTGTCTTTCTGTCATTCAGTTTGTACTTACCAGTATTTATGTGATTAGACCTATACCACAATTTTTACGATGATGTTTTTTGTAGCTTTGTAAGATAGAGTCCAGTCAAGACCAGTGAATTTATGAACTGAATGTTTACAAAATCATCTTGATCTTGATTAATATTTTTTGATAAAGATGTGTACTAGAATATGAGGAACAAATTATTTCTACTGTCAAGATGATGAATCATGAATCATGTGATAATCAGCTCAAATCATAGTATTCAGTCACAGTCATTCAGCTGTAATCATAGTATGATTAAAGCCGATTATTGTGATGGTAAAAGGGAATTAATATCATTTTAATGATATAAGTGTAAATAAAAGTCTTTCATACTAATGTTTTGTATGTTTCTTTCCAAAATAAACAATGGATTATGATGTAAATAACTGCACTGTGTAGAATGTGTATTGATTAAAATCATTGTAGTTTTTTAGCTGATAAAATTATCTATGCACAACTTTATGATCATGCCGTTGATAGAAAACTCTTATTTTCCCATGTTAACTTGCCTTCTCAAAGTCTGAAATATATGATCTATATAGGGCCTCATGTAATATTGTTGAGAATTGTTGTGTCATGAGTACTTCATATTTTGTACGAATTTGCATCGTTTATCATTTTTGATCTGTTGATCATAGAATAAACAGCTCAAATTAGAGTCATATTTTGTAGTTAACTATGGTGTTATCAACAGTTTGTATTGGTTGCTGCTGGAAATGATAGTGGTTTTGGTGGGGATTGTGATGTGATCATGTTTGTGCATATGGTTCGGATCATGATATGGTAGTGGTGTGGTTTTGGTTGATGGTGGTGCATAGTGTGATGATGGTTTGGACTGTAGGCCTACGTGATGCTGCATGGTGATAAAGTAATGGTTTTGCATGCCTGGATGTGATGATGGTGGTGCATGGTGATCGATAGTGGCCAGTAGGGCCTACATGCTGAAAGCAAGGGGTTTGGTTATAGCATGGTCACTGGTGGTGGTTATAGTTAGTACGTGATGGTGGTCGTGGTGATGTTTTAGTGTGGGTGGTGGTGGTGCGATGAGGGTTTGGTTGTGCATGTGGTGGTGGTGGTGCGATTGAGGATTTGGTTGTGCATGTAGTGGTAAAAGTGACAACCAGCAAGACAGATAGAGATGGTAGAAATAGAGTGATGGTTGAGGTAGCTATAGTGGTGGTGCATGATGTATGATGCAGCTGATGGATGCTGGTGGTGGTGGTGATCTGGCTGTTGTGAGACTTTGGGTTTGTGGTGAGGTGGTGGTAGCAATAATGATGGTTTGGACTGTTGATTATGATGTTTTGAGTGATGGTCTTGGTGGTCGGAGAAATAAATACTAGAACACGTGCGATATATACAGTGGTTTTACATAGTCGTGCGTGTGGGTATACGGTATGCATTACGAAATTGCGTACTCCCAGCGAGCTATACACGAGTGTCATCAAACAAGACAATATATCCCAAAATATATCAGACGTACAATTATATGTAGCACAAAATGAAGCCATTGCGCATAGATAATTCACAACGCGCGTGCTTCTAGCTATTGACCTTTGTGTATGCAACGCGCGCACATATCCTGTGTGCGGTTACTGATAGAAACCGTTACAGAGGCTGTGTATCGTATCCCCTACGTGTATTGCGCATTGCAGCAGCATTAATTCGTGATGCAATTAATGCAAGTTGTTAGCAATGCACGTGCGACTGTGGAGATTGTGAATCGCTGAAACTTCAAGCCAGGGTTACCTGCAAAACAACTAATAAGTTGCTATTGAGAATTGCAGAGTATTATTTATTTATCAACAACCTACTGACGCTTGTTGAACGCAAGTTTAGCAGGTAATACTGCTTGAACTTCCAAGGTTGTCAGCTGAATTTTTGTTACGGATCGTCACAAGAAACTCGTCCGGTCGTAGCGGCCTGCGTTTTCATCCGCATTCACATCTGAGTCTAATTCGAGGTGCTCTCCGAGAAGGCCCATAAATATGGCAGCCGCTTTAAATACACTCTTTTCACGGCTTGGCAAAC
Organism: Arbacia lixula; assembly: GCA_963669155.1. Taxonomy (NCBI): domain Eukaryota; kingdom Metazoa; phylum Echinodermata; class Echinoidea; order Arbacioida; family Arbaciidae; genus Arbacia; species Arbacia lixula. The sequence goes on along the minus strand of OZ022595.1, from coordinate 6,714,770 downwards.
TTGGTGTAGGTATTGCCCTTGTTGGAGGTGTTGCAAATTCAGCTCTATATAATGGTAAGGATTGCGAGTAAAAATTTGCACCTGCAGATATTTTTTTTTAATTGACTTGTTACTATTTTTGAACTTAAGTGAAACATCATTTTTAGAATCTAGTACTGTTCAAAAAGTAATCACTCTAAACATGTGGTGTAATATAAACATACAATGTAGCTTTTAATTAAGTTATTAACAATGTTGAGGACAAAATATCGCCATCACAAACGTTGTGTTTAAAACTTAAGTTTAGGGTCTAGACCATTTCTTAAAATGGGCATGTCATGTAAATGATAAATTAGAATGACATGCCCATGATTCGGCCACTTGAGGCTTTTTCAGCTTTAAATTCATGAAATTGCATAATTACTTAATATTTTTGCAAGTTATCAATTGCAATGTTATGTACTTTACCATATTAAAAAGTTGCAATTCCCGAAACCCAAATTTTCCGCCATGATTCAGTCTACTTTGCCTTCTTTCAGTCACTTGTATAGCTATGATTCGCAAAGCGTGTTAATAAATGGGGTTTTCGACATGCTCACGATCAGGCGCATACACGAAAAGCCGCTGAAGCTGAAGTAGCATACCCCTTTGCTGACTCATATAGCGGCCGTATTACGTGGGAGCTGTATGAGTTCCCGTTGTGACCGAATTATCGATAGCACAGTTTGCCATGAACCCCCAAGAAATTTTCCTTCTTTTTTTTTTGTGCAGTTGATGCCGGCCACAGAGCAGTCATCTTTGACAGATTTGCCGGAGTGAAGGATTATGTCGTCGGGGAGGGCACCCACTTCCTCATCCCCCTGATCCAGAGACCAATCATCTATGACTGTAGGAGCAAGCCCAGGAATGTTCCTGTGATCACCGGAAGTAAAGGTAAGAGCTACAAAAAATAATGTACACTACAGCTCAAAGGAATTGGCATCGGGTATTAAAAGGGAAAGGGAAGAAAAGGAAGGAGCTGCAGTGTTGAAGCATGGTACATTTTGTTTAGTTCAGCATGAAATATGATGCTTTTTAGGCTAAAGCATTGTGTTTCATGCTGAAATGGACAAAATATACTGCGGTTCAAAAATGAGGCCCCTTCCCTTCCTTTTCCCTTTCCCTAGTGTAAGTACAATGTCTGGCTTGCACCATGTATACATTTGTTGCCATGTAATTAGTACCTAAGTGAAAACACATTGCTTACATTGTAAGACCAAGTCCATGTCTTCACATCTACATGCAGTATAGATGCTAGTGGAATATACTTGATATAAGTGTTTTCATACCAATAATTGAGTAAAGAAAGAAAGAAACCAATACTTAGCTAGAAAATATTGTTAGCTTGCACCCATTATACTCCCAATTGCATGCTTGATCCTGTTAATCTTTTTCATTCATTTTCAAGATCCAGTTTACTATGCTCATTTCTGGGTATTGGCCAACTGTGCTTACTGACTCTGTCTCTTTGAATCTTCAGACCAGCAGAATGTGAACATCACTACGTATACATGCTATACAGACCATTGCTATAAACTGACTCTGTCCTCTTAATTGTACTGATCGTTCACTTTTTCCCTGACTCTGTTTCCCTCTCTTAATCATCAGACTTGCAGAATATGAACATCACTATGCATGTGTCATTCTGATCGGTGCTAAGTGACTCTGTTTCCCTTTCGTAATCCCCGGATTTGCAGAATGTTATCATCACTCTGCATGTGTTGTACAGACCAGTGCCAACTGACTCTGTCACCTTCTCATTATTGTACCGAGTGTCCACTTCCTGTACTTCACTGACTCTGTTTCCCTCTCCTAATCCCCAGACTTGCAGAATGTGAACCTCACTCAGCGTATGCTGTGTAGACCAGTGGTAACTGACCTTGTCTTTCTCTGAATTGTACTGAGTGTTCGCTACAGTACTTCACTGACCCTGCTTCCGTCTCTTAATCCTCAGATTTGCAGAATGTGAACATCACCCTGCGTGTGTTGTTCCGACCAGTCGTCGCTGACCTGCCCAAGCTGTACGTCAACCTCGGTGAAGACTACGACGACAGGGTTCTCCCATCCATCACCAATGAAGTTCTCAAGGCTGTAGTGGTAAGTGAAGAGGTCTTGTATTAGTCAGCGCGCGACACTAACGCCTGTCCAATGGTCCCAGACTGGTAAACATTGCTGTCGGGCCAGTAACTTTTCAGAAATAGCCAGATTTACTGGTCCGACATAACCATAAAATATATCTTTGTCGGGCCAGTCAAAATATGCTAACAAGACACCTACATGTATTTCAACACTTGTGCACACCAAAATTAGTTTAAAGACGGCAGAGACCTCGTAATCACTTCTTCTGTTAGTCTGTTGGTCTGTTACAAAAATGTTGAAGTTTTGTTTAACTTGCTCTCATTTCTTTATTTTTGCATCAATTATGATCAAACTTGGTACGAATGATCCTTGGGTAATACCACATGTGTCCTCATGAGGCTGATGGGGTCAAAGGTCATCAAGGGGTCAAAGCTCAAATGATATGAGGCATCATTTTTCTCAAAGTTTTCGTTTGACTTGCTCTCATTTCTGCATCAATTGTGATCATACTTGGTGCAAATGATCCTTGGGTAATACCGTGTTTGTTGATGAGGATGATGAGGTCAAATGTCATCTCTGGCCATAAGCTTGGCTTATAATGACACAACTGTAGGGATCATTACACAAGGCTTTCATTTCTCTTGCTTATTCTTGAGTCCTCAGTAGAATCAGGGCTCGAATTACCCGGCCGGCAAAAGGCAATTTGCCGCGATGCCCCCTCTACTTGCCGCGTCGCCCCTCTCAAAATTATGATACTTACGGCAACTTGTAGCCGTCCCCTTTTTCAGTTTGCCGTAATGCCCTTTTCCCCTAAACGTACGGAAACAACATTTTTTCACACCAAACTAATAACAGCTTCGATTCACAAGCGCATCAGAGCAGTGTCGGTTCAGTTGCAATTCACCATCAACGTTCAGCGTGATTACAGCCGACTCGACTCGTGCATGCTCGCACCGCAGTGAATGGGATTTTTTTTTTGTAAACACGCTGCCATTCTATTACCCAAACTCACTCCCTCGTACCTTCGTCCGAATAGCCTATGTACGTTACGTACCCGAGTACAACTTCAGGGGGGTAAATGCGATGGGAGAGTTCTCGTAAACAAATGCAATAGACATTCCATTTATTGAACTCAATCCCTCGTATTATTGTGCCCTTCGGGTCAACGTATGTACATCAAAGTAAAGTTTACAGCGGGGGGAAAGTTTTGATACAGGCTGTTACATTACATGCAATGTGCCATTGCGGCTATTTTCCATGTGCGATGTTTCGGCGCGTTGATCTAGATTGTGAATGAATACGAGCGAATGAATTTTGTTTTGAGTTTATCGATTTGCGTTTGAAGAAAAATAAATTGTCTGGCTTTATTCGAGGAAGCGCAAAAAATATTTGAAACATGACAAATAGGGCATTAATACGGCCAAATGAAAAAACAAACAAAACAAAATTTTTTAATGTGTCCGCCGCCAATGGGGGTATGGGTTTGAGAGCCCTTTCATATTTTGGGGATTTGCCTTGGTGCCCTTTCATAATTGTCAGTTTTTGCCTTGGTGCCCCTCTGACCTAACGTGCTGCCCTTGAAAAAAGTGAAAAAAGTGCCCCCCAAAACTAAAAGTTGCCTGCCCCTAAAACAGGTGACTTTCGAGGCCTGGGGTGGTATTCTGAGACCGTTTTATCTCTGTTTTAAGTCTGTTGTAACTAATCAGTATTCTGAACACCGTTTTATCTCTGTTGTAACTATTGTTTTAACTCTGTTTTAACATTTGTTTTATCTCGCTCCCTTTGCCCGCGCATGCCATTGTCACAGTTTGTGCGTACGCGCGTAACTTTTGGCGCAAACAGTACAACCATATCTGTCACACGGTATTCTGACGACTGTTTTATCTTCTGTTGTAACTCTGCCCATGTGCAAATATATGCCTGTGAGATAAAACAGGGTGGATGGTGTTTTAACTTTGTATAGTTATGTCGTGGCGGCAATCTTTATCGCTACAACTTCAACAACTAATCGCTTAACCTCTTCTGCGAGAAAATTCACACCTCTTCAAACCTTTTCTGTGACTATCTTCAGCAAATTGTGTGTGTTTTTTTTTAATTCTCTCGCATAACATGCACACAACATTAACACAAGCAAAAAAGCCAATGCAATATACTAAGCGCAAAATAAAGCGCTAAAAAGCGCATATTAAAGCAAGGCGCGTTTCGCGCGCTTTTGCCCAAGGGAGCAATCGGATTGGTTAAAACCTCTTATATGCTACCTCTAACAACATTTCCTATTGGTTATAGTTGTGGCGGTGGGCGTGGTTTTCCTGACCTACAACACCGTTAAAACGGTGTTCAGAATACCGTTTAACAACTGTTTTAGCGCTGTTGTAACTCACTGACTTACAACAGAGATAAAACAGAAAGTTAAAACAGAGATAAAACGATGCTCAGAATACCACCCCTGTAGAATTAGGTGTTTTTACCATGGAGAGCACCAGTAATAACAAATAGTACATCTGTTGTCTTTTCACAAAACATTTTATAATTCTTTGGAAAATTAAGTCAATCAACTTTTTTCTATTGGATCAGGTTATAGAGAGTTGGTGTTCTCATTCAGGAGATACTGATCAACACACACTGGTCAAAATAGTTATTAGTGAAAAGCATGTTAACAGTCAAACTTGTAATATAAGATCACTGTTATATGAATTTTTGTGTCTATGAAGATACCTTTCATGTACTGATACATATTAATTTGTTTGAACCTTCTCCAGGCCCAGTTTGATGCCGGTGAGCTGATCACACAGAGAGAGGTTGTGTCACAGAGAGTCAATGAGGAGCTGGCCGAGAGAGCCATGCAGTTTGGCATCATCTGTGACGATATCTCACTTGTAAGTTGATGGGCTTTAATTTGTGTATTGTTGCATGTATATGTTGTCTAGACAACTGGATCTAAACTATCCTTTTGTCTATGTAAGACTGACCGTGATTGTGTGGTAAAGAGAGCAACAAATCTGCTTGTCCTTTGCACAATCTGTAGACCTATGAAGAGAATGCTGGGTACAATCTAGAACAAAAAATAATTCAATTTTAATTGATTTTTTCACTTGCTTTCTTTTGTCAAAATAGTGGTGACCATGCTATGGGGAAAGTTTTGTATGCTTGTATTTGATTTCTTTGATATGTTTTGGTTAGTCTCAAGGTTATATTCAAATTAATCGTATCCCTTGTTTCTAACTGTGAAATGGAACCCGTCCACACGCCTGCTTGCTTTCGTATGGGTCACCCACAAACTTGTTGACATATAATGCAGTTGTGTGTTTTTTGTTGTTTTAAAGGGGAAGTTCACCCTGATATTATTTTGGCTTCAATAAAAAGACAAATGAAAGAAACATATGACTGAAGGTTTGACGAAAATCGGTCAAAGGAAAAAAAAGTTCTTTGATTTTAAAGTTTTGATTTTGTGACGTCACATGCAAGATGCTCTCCCTTATGTTGTGTACAATTTTTTTCGAAAATTTGCATTTTCTCACAAAGATATGCATCCTTTTACTTGTGCATTTGATACATTATTAGAAATACGTTTTTACACACAAACCTGTTCGAAAAAATCATTCCGTCATCAAAAACAGAAAAAAAACCCACTTTATCAACTTATTTTGTATACAACATATGGAAGAGCACCTCACATGTGACATCACAAAATTTAAAATCAAATAACTTTCTTTTCCTCTGACCGAATTTTGCTAAACCTTCACTCTTGTGTTTCTTTCATTTGTCTCTTTTAATTGAAACCAAAATAATTTCAGGGTGAATTTCCCCTTTAAGTGGAAATGAGAAAGAATTCAAAGTAAAACATCTTGTTGTCCTTTGCTTCCTGCCTCTGTGTTTAGACCCACCTGACGTTTGGACGGGAGTTCACCCAGGCCGTTGAGATGAAGCAGGTTGCCCAGCAGGAGGCTGAGCGGGCCAGGTTCCTTGTGGAGAAGGTAAAGATCAGTTCTGCCTTAACCCTCTCAGTACTCGGCTGTGAAAACCCCATTTGTTTCTGATGCATGTGTGTGTGTGTTCCCATGGGACTGAGAAGGTTTACCAACTCAGTACCAAACTATGAAAACCTCACTGCTTTGTTACACATGTGTTTACCCATTGGACTTACAAGGTCAACCCTCTCAGTACCAAACTATGAAAACCTCACTGGTTTGTTACACACGTTTCAGAAAGGTTTCAGAAAAATCAGATATATTGTAAGGAAGTTGTGACCTTTGAAAACCATGATCATGAGAAATGATTCCTGGGCCCTGTTACATAAAACTTTCCATTGATGGTAACTCTGCCATCAATGGTAACTACCATGGTAACATTGCCTGACAGCCAATGAAATTCAAGTTTCCATAGAAATTGCCATTGGTAGCAAAGTTACCATCAATGGCAAGTTTTATGCAACAGGGCCCTGATCACTAACCTTCTGCTGGCCAAAATGGTGTACGATATGGAATCGTAATTTTTCTGGTGTATCGTAAATAAGCAAGAGATTATCCAGAGCATTACTTACCTTCCTTCGCTTTTAGAGAGCAAACTAACAGGGCTAGTGGTTCACATTTTTAAACATAAATAACTTCCCTAAAATCGTCTCATTATTCTCTGATTTTTCTGCTGTTATTCAAGTCAACATGTAGTAGACGTATGATTCCTCATTAAACCTGTTGCTCACCGTAAAATTGTTAGGCTTTGTGACGCTGGTCCAGTTAGGATGTCAAAATTTGCCATGGAACTGCAGTAACCAAAGGGGTGTGGCTTAATTGCTTTCTCTAAGGGATTTGAAATGTATTCATAGCCTGTCATCTGTTGCAGAATATGCCGTAGTGGCACGGCTCAGTATCTGAGTGGAAAAAAGTCAACCTGCACATAAAGTAAAGGACTGACAAATCTTGCATGTGTTTAATGGGTTCAAAAATATTTTCCCCGTTGTGTTGCTGCTCTCTACAGGCAGAGCACCAGAAGAAAGCCGCCATTACAACGGCGGAGGGAGATTCCATCGCTGCCTCCCTGCTCTCCAAGGCCTTCGCAAAGGCTGGCAACGGTCTCATCGAGCTCCGTAAACTGGAGGCCGCCGAGGACATCGCCTACCAGATGTCGAGATCACGCAACGTGTCGTACCTTCCTCCCGGCCAGCAAACGCTGCTCAGTCTCCCCCAGTAGGTGCCTAGCCGTGCAGTTTATCGAGCGCATGAATAAAGTTATGGCACAGTGTGAACGTGCTCCTGAAAAAACATGTTTCATTGCACTGATATTAAACAATTTTCTATTGCTGCAATGTCAAACAATGTATTGAAACAGGATAGCATATAAAAAGTGCTTATTTTCTCCCGATTTCTTAAACAAAGGAGTATATAAGTGCAGAAACATGCTTCAAACTCCAAATAGTACCCTCTGTACTATTCTCATCTGTGAGCAAAAAGTATAAAATATTTTTAACAGCAAATGTATTGAATGACACATTCTTGAATGTCTTCTAACTTGTTATTACAAGAGCATGATGATATGCAGAGAAGCTGGTTTGTATGCCATTACATCATTGCTACTTCAACCAAATTTAGTTCTGTAAAGAATCATATTTGTTGATATTTGAAGGAATGTTTGCTAGTTCAAGCAAATCGAACATGTTTGTATGGGAAATGTTTCTTCAATTATGATTTTTGGGAATATTAAGACGTAAAATATCTTGGAATAGCAAGAACTATATTGAATTTTCTTTGTATCTTATGATTAGTATGAGTGACTTTCAATAATAAGGTTTGTTATCAACAGATTTTTGAAATCAGAATACTTCCTTGCACAGTTTGTGTTTTGATGAAATGTGAGAAAATGTGCAAAGAGTTATCATTGATGAACTAATTTTCTTTACATGAGTATTCCATTTTAATTCACCTTTGCCAGGATGTACATGTCACGGGTGATTCTACATTCTTGACTGTTTGTGCATATACATGATCTGTTGTTCTTTTATTAATTTGGGAGAGAATAAACAAGGGAAAGGTAAGCATCTATGTCAAGTTTACCATAAATGGCAGTCAGTTAAAAGAGTAAGTATTCTTTATTGTGGAATGCTTTTCAAGCATCTGTTTGATAAACCACCAATTATGTTTGGAATCTTTTATGTTTACATGCACTTTAGGAAGTCATTTGTTTAAAGCCACAAACAAAATGTATAATTGTGTCAACTGTAAGAAACGACCTAAAATAATGCATACCGAAGATTACATAACATAAACTTCTATTATAATTGCTGGGAGGAGTTTGAATTCAATATTTGCACTAATAACCACCAAATCACTACTTATTCAGAACTGTTCTGAGTATGTATTGAACACAAAACATTAAGTGCACTCTAAGTGTACAGTTGGTTGAAGGATACATGAAGGTGTAATAATACATTTGTGTTGTCTTTTTTTTATTTTGGTGTGTTTGGAGATCGGTGAAAAGATGTTGACTTTGTATCGTAAATCAAGGATATTAATCTGACTTGTGATGATTGTAAAGAAAATAAATCAGAATAAATGAGTTTGTTTTGATGCCTCTACCAAAAAAATGAGGATGTGATCATTGATTTGATAATGCAGATTCCATGGAGTGGAAGAGGATGACATATAGTGTGTGTTGGACAAGAATAGAGAGAGTAAGCCAACTTCTGTTGGTGTTGAGATGGCGTGATTGGTCCCTTTTTGCACAAATGATATGATACACTGTAGCAGCCTGACTGACTGGTAAGCAGAGCAAGGGGCTGTATATCATGACAAGGAGCTGATACAAAGAGCTCAGGATAGAGAGTAGTGGCACTCCATGATCGCCTACATCACAGGCTCTGGCACTTGAATAGATAAATCTGATGTTATGACAAGTAGAATCTGTTTCTTGTATCAAAACTTGTTTTACTTAAGTTTGCAAGATGAAGGAAGTGCAACCTTCACACCGCCACAACAAGGTTACTATGTACTTTGAAAAAAAAAATATCTTGCATAGACAAAAGTATTACAATGAGTTCCATGGTACACCCATGGGTTAGTCTTTAAAAAGACTACTGTGTTACTGTTTCTGAATAGCTCTGAAAAAATCTACTTAATGGGCAAGTGAGACAAATTGTGGCCTTTATAGACTGGTGGCTGCTATAGACAAGTTCTTTAACACATGATCTCTCTCCGGGGGAATTATTTTAGTGGCCACTATAGACAGGTGGCCGATAAGACAGGTTTGACTGTGATCATATTATAACATGAATACTACAACGAAATCACAAGACCTATACAAAGAGCAAAACCAGGGATTGGAACATTACTAACATTAACAGCACAAGGAAAATAGAACTACAAGTAAGGTTGTTATACACATTAAATGGGGGACACGACATTTTGGAGAGGTTAACTGTGAAAGAGAGGTTGACAGATTGTTGTCAGGAGTGAGGATAAGCAAACGGTCTTGTTAAATGGAAAGACCACCACGGAGTTAAGTTTGGTTTTAATTAAAGCAGAAACATGATGGAAACAATTTAGTGAAAGTGTGACAAGTATCAGTCAAAGGATAATAGACGTGAATTTTCACATTCATAATGTGATATCACTAACCAGTACTACATTATTTTAATTCTCATTTTCTGAAAAGGATTTATACCATTTTATCTGAGCATTTGATATATCAATAGACACGCGTTTTTACACATATACCCTCTGTGGAAAAGATGCATTCCTTCATTAAAAAAAAAAAAAAAAAGGGGGGGGGGCAACTTATAGTATGGTATGTTGCTATTATTTTGTTGCTATGATTAACAAAACACTTTTACTTCAGGGTGGACTATCCCTTTAAGGACGAACACTTGATGTACCGTGAAACTCATCATCTTGACCAACTGTCCCCTCGGGAACGTTAAAGATAGAGTATGGACTTGGGATGGCACGTGGCTGGGAAGGAGGTGTTGGGGAAGACAAAAGCTTTTATAGAGAGTGAGCGATGAGATGAAAGAAAAAGAGAGGGGGGAGATGGTAGCAAGCGTTAGAATTGGAGAGTATAGAAGGAGGGGTGGACAAAAAAAGGAGGGAGAGAACAGAAATGACACTACGAGATTGACAAATGGTAGAAAATGAGAAGGAAATGAAATTAAGGAAGAGGCGAATAAGAAGGCGGAGGAAAGGAAGAAGGTGTTTATAGTGCAAAGAAAGTGGTTTATAGAAAATGGGGAAAAGGAAAGAGATGGGCACATGTGAGCACTGCTATGGAGAGATGAAGGGTATATAATCATAAAGATTGAACAAAGAAGGGGGCAGTAAACGAGAAGGACACTAGGAACAATTAGGACAAAAAGACAATTAGGAAAAGAAGAGGAAGAGAAGAGAAAGACGGAAAGGAAGAAGGGGACAGTGAAGAAAAAATCAAAAGAGAGACAGGAAGGAAAACACTATGTAAACATATATTCATTTTTTAAAGGAGCGTTCCCATCAGCAAAAGCATCATTATTCCTTCCCCGGCAATCGCTCTCGTTCAATCTCGTTTCTTTCTACAAATGACTGTCTTGATGTAATCACAAGCTAGCGCCCTACATGCACAGACAGACTCTAACGATACATGTATGCCAGTGCCTGCCACAGATACCTGCCGCCACATTCGCAAGTGCGTTTAAAAAAATCATCACGAGTTCCAATGCATAAACAGCCCATAATGACGTATGACTTTCTTCCGCAAACGCGGTTGTTGATTGTTTACAAGAAAAATCAATATTCCCAAGAGAGTGCAAAGTACAAAAACATTATCACCACGTACACAAATGAGAAGCATCGCATCGCATGATGCAATGAAAGATGGTGTGACTCACACCTCCTTGATATCTTTAACCCTTTGTCTGCCACCGGTGTATTTTGGGTACAATCAATACACGCAAAGTCCATTGATCAGCAGCTTTTCTGGAGCAAGAGAGTTAAACGTGCTGAAATGTTATCATGGTTCTTGTTTTTATCATTATTATCATAATTTTGCAAGACTAGCGTAGGCTTTCGTTAGTAATATTTTCATTCGTATTATCATTATTACCATTATTATCATCAATCACCAGCATTAGTTGAAGTGAATCGTCAAATGTCTTGTTACATCACATGACGTAGTATGTTCGCCATGAGTTCACATAAAAGTATTTTATTGGATGAAGATGTTTTTCATCGACGTAAAATGTCTGTAAATAAAGTTACTGAGATGATAAAAGTGATGTACCCCTCGGCGTGCCTAAATTATTGTGTAATTACAACGGTATATATTTGAGGAAACATTACTTTTAAAACAATAAGCCTACTATGTTCTGTTGAATAGTCATCCTGAGCATGTCAAATGTGCCACTTCATTTAAACGTTTTAAGACAGACGAGACCAACATTGATCTAATCATGTATAACTACCAGAGAAGACCAGGCATCGCTGCGGAGTAAAGTAAGAGATAGTAAAGTACATAAGAAAATTCCATTCAAGAACTTCCATCACAACATACAAACTAAATACGGTCTTGAAGTGGAATTACATTGAAAGTTCTTTTTTTAATCTGATTTGGTTTTTTTACCGTCATCCAAAATTATAGTCTCGCGCATGCAAATTTATGTATTGATAACATTTAGTTAGACTATCGAAATTAAGCGACTCGTTGAGAACAGTGTTTATGAAAAAGATAATTGTAAAGTTTGTGATAGAAAAAAAGATTATACAGGTACAACAAAAAAAGGGGTACGAGCTCAAAAGAAGAAGTTTACTCACGTATCATTTTAAGTACAATGTATGCACTATTTGAGTTGTATGTTATCCTCAAGTTTACATAATTCACAAAAAATGGCCTAGGCATGTTATAAATCATTATCTATTTATAATTTATCTAAACGGATGTTCTACGTGATTAGTGTGCACCATTGAAAAACAAATGCGCACTTGGCATAATACATTTTTAGGAATATAAAATATTAATGAGGTTCCCTATCCACATTCACATGTTAAATAAGAAGACGCATTTTGTATTAAAGTTTCTTGTACTCCTCTCTTTACTTTCCGTAGTCTTAACCCTTACATTACCAGGCCTTGAAAGCCCCATTAGTTTACTACACATCTTCTTGTCAGTGGTAATGACAGGGGTAACCCCCTTGAATATCAATAAGATGCAATGCACATAAGGGACTTTGGTGGACCAAAGGAAGAAATTAGGCCTACGGCTTATAATCTGTGCGATAGGGTTTTTCCCCTTTTTCAAACAGTGTGACAAGAGGGAAGGCCGGAAAATAGTGGTTTTGTCCTCCCATCAATAAGGAGGCCTCGATATAATCGGAGATTATTATAAGTCAGAAAGTAGAGCATTAACCCGAGTATGCCAAACAAATTGCTCTTTTCCATGGCATATGTGTGTATTATATTGGGCCTATTTGTAAATTAAGAAAACTAAAAGAAACAGATTAGAACAGATTTGAGTAAAATCGGGCAAGAACAACAACAACAAGAGCTATGAAAATGCAAATGGGTATATAATTGGAGGTCTATTTCTTGATTTTAAAAGGGCATTTGACTCAGTAAAGCATAGTATACTATTGAATAAATTAGAAAAGTATGGTATTTGTGGTTCCGAGTTAGCTTGGTTCACTAATTACTTAACGGACAGAAACCAGTGTGTGTGCTACAATGGAAAACTATCAAGCTTTCGGAAAGTTCAAATGGGTATCCCACAGGGGTCAATTTTAGGTCCATTGTTGTTTGTTATCTTTATAAATGACATGTGCGATTTATTATATTCTGATCAAACTAAATTGAGTCTCTATGCTGATGACGCTGCCCTATTTTGTAAAGGTCGAGATTATTTATCCGTTCAAACGAAATTGCAAGCTGAACTGAATAGAGTTATGCAATGGGTAGATAAAAATGAACTACAGTTAAATACGAGAAAATGTAAAGTTATGTTAATTGGCACACACAAAAAAGTACACAGTAAACAAATTGTGCTGAAGCGCGAAGAGGATATTATTGAACAGGTGAATCAATTTAAGTATTTAGGGGTCATACTTGATAACACTCTCAAGTTTGATAAACACATTGAATCGGTATGTGCTAAACTAGCTAAAACTATTGGGTGTATTAGACAAATAAAGAAATATTTACCGAAACAAGTTTTGACTCTGCTATATAATGGTTTATTTCTCCCACACATTGATTATGGTTTGATTATATGGGGAACCTCAGCTAAGTTTTTGATTTTGAAAGTACAGTGTCTTCAAAATCGTTATGCTCGCCTGATTCTGAATGCGGATTTTCTTACACCTCACCTGATAATGTTGAAACGGCTAAATTGGCAATCTGTTCTACAAAGAGTTAATTATCAATTTTGTTTGTATATGTTTAAAGTTATAAATGGACTTTCACCTCAATATTTAACGGGTCTGGTCATTTTTAGAACTCCCAATATATTCACAAGATATGCTATCGATAATCCATTATATGTAATCAAGCCAAACAAAGACTATATGAAAAGGTCTTTTCAATATACTGGTTCAAAAATCTGGAACAATCTCCCACTTTGCATTAGAAATATCAAATCAATTTATTCTTTTAAGAAGCAATGTAAAATATTATCACTTACTGATCGCATCTAAGTCTCCAGTCAGAGCAAAGGTTTTTCGTTGTTTTGTTTTTGTTTTTGTTTGTTTTTATATTTTTTTTTTTGAAAGTAGTTGATAGATATCTCTGACATTGTTTTATGAACTAGTTCATGTATGCATTCGTTTTCGTTTGTATTTATCTCATATTTTGTTGTTGTGTTAAAAATGTGAATTGTATTGTTTTTTATTGTGTGCAGGGCCCCTTGGGAGATCAGTTCTTTAACTGAAAGGGCTACCCTGTTGAAATAAAACGTTAATAAATAAATAAATAAATGTCAATAATGGAAAACCTGTTACGGATTTGCGGTTGAGTAAGCCCGGCTCTCTATTATAGTTGGAATCGAAAAATTGTCATTGGTATTCATTAACAAAAAAAAATAATAACAACGTCATTAAAGCTGTTCTTCAAGGAAAACAATTTACCCTACATGTGAATATTGCCAAAAGAAGGCCTATTCCTGGGGGGACATTTCATGAAAGTTGTCTTTCTCCGACAGTTACCATAGTAACAGTGAGAGGCTAGTGCCTCTCAGCCAATCAAAACCGAGGATTTCAGTGAAAGTTGTCAGCACAGACTATTTAGTCAGTGCTGACAACGAATGAAATTCCCCCTAGATACACATTAAAAATGCTTTACCATAGGATAGGCTCACAACGCACGATTATTTTGTATCACCTGTCCGATTTTGTTCAAACTTCCGGCCGCGTAGGGCTATTTTCAACGTGAATTTCCCTTTTAATTCAAATAGAGTGTTTTTTTTTTTTTTTTTAAGGAGGGGGAGGGGAGGAGGTGTATTACAAGTTAATTCAAAATTACCTATAGCCTAGACCTAATTTCAACCGTGATGCGAATGTGTTTAAATAAAAACAAAAACAAGAATACGTTTTATGAAGCAAACACTATGAATTTGTTCACATACATTGACAGGGAAAATAACATGATTATGACTTCCTTTTGAAACTCTTGACATAGCATAACGAAAAAGCAGTCAATTGCAAACAATATTAACGTTAATAACATGAACAGTTATTGAGACATTTTTTTAAATTAATGTTCATGAATGTGTGCAATAATATATGATAACCTAAAAAGTCATCCCAACATTATTGATTTTGTTACTAAACCTAAAGTATTGCTTGAACATGACATCAAACAACATGATTTTGAGTGAGCTGGAACTTGTTCGGCCATACCTATTAGGCCTGCATCACGTATATTAACAAACCTTACATGACACAAATTTGCATCGATGAATGCATGGACGAAATTGATGTGAGGATGAACTACTAAAAAAAAAAATCATCGATAAAATATTCGTGTATGGTGTTCATGTCTTGAGGAAAAAGCACATCGGACGCGAGCGATGAGATGTAAGAAAAATGATATTTCGTATTTTTAAAGGGTCAGCGGTTACATAATTAGTGTTGACGTCACGAAGCTGCCCGTTCGTACGTCATGTCAGATTTTTAAATCATTAGTTGTCACCCTGGCAGTTTTAGTTTTTAAAATTATACATATTTCTTAGTCGATTTGAAAGAATAAAGAAAAATGCTTATACGCTTTTTAAAATATATACCAAATGTATTTTTTATTCGTTCCAGTTATTATTTGAACGTAGGAGAGGTAATATATACACATTTTGCTAAATTTTACAGGGAGTAAACTAATCAAATAGAATATCCATTGCTGAAACGCTTATTTACTACAAGATGTAGTAAACAACTCGTCCCAAAATGAGCGGCCTTTTATTTCGCTCCTCATCGAAAAATAATGTTTGATATTTTTTCTTCGCCGGTCGAACGCTTCGAGTCGCCATTGATTAGTGTATTGGGCATATATAAACCTATACATTCAACGAAATCAAATCATATCCCATAATATAAGTATTTTAACTGACACACAAAGGGTTTATATCATCATTATCATTATGATCTCATATCGCTTTCTATAAAACGCTCCACCAACAAAATTGTTTTTTTCCTCCCTCCTCGATCTGCGGCCCCAGGGGATGAGACCATATCGAAGAACTTCCTGTGATACAAATTAATTTTTTAATGACAGATTTGGGCTTTTAACTTTGTCATGGGTCACTTTCACATACAGGTTACTGGTAATATAATTATGCATTTAATAGCAACGCGGTATATAACAGGCGAATACGATGAGGCCGACATGTATAGAACTCCACGTTTGGTATGGGAAATGAACTGTCAGCGCGCCCCGGTGCGGTCGGCCCGGCTGAATGAGTGCGAACTGGTACCGGTAGTTTATTCTCCGCTGCTTTTTTTCTTCTTCAGAAGATTCAGAGGAAAGTGAGACTGCGGCTTCGAGTATCCTTGCGTATTCCATGAACGTTCCTGCTGTCTGTATTGGAATGGACACAACGATGGCGTTAATTCGGTGCTATGAATCTCCCACCCGACTGTGCAAGATCTTATAACAACAAAGAAAGGTAAAACACGAAAATCCCGCTATAAATATGGTTTTATTTTTGCTGTGACTATCGGTTGGTGATGTCGGGCTGGGCTCCGCCGTACGTCAGCTTACTACAGCCCGGCTGCAAATATCGTGTGTGACTGTGAGTGACTGAGTGTTGTGTGTGTTTGTGTGTGTGTGTGTTCATGTATGTCGCGTCGCCTGTGCTGTGTCCGTGTATCCTACAGACAGTGCCAGGCATAGGTAGTCATCCTCCAAAACATGTGAGTTGTCAGAGATGGATGTTATTTATTTAATGTTCTGTTTTCCCTGTAGTAGATTAATTTCTGATGTAAAATGAAAACCCTGTTTGCGGGCTGAGTGAGGCTGCTGGTAGATCTATTCTAGCTGCTGCCAGCGCCAGCGCAGCACCATCTTTTCTGCGCCGGGGACAGACAGAGAGAGAGTGCAAAAAAGCAAATAGATTGAAAGTAAATCAATATAGGTTAGAGATCTACTTTCTGTGTATTGAAACAAGTTATTAAATTTTATCTACATCATAAGGAAATTTAGATAGTCTGAAGACTATGACTATAGGTGTGATGGATGACAGTTTACTTTGGAACACCAAATTTGTAGACGAATTGTGACTGCCCACATCCATGTTACGCCTGAACCTATCTAGACTAGATCTACTGAAGATGAGAACATAGTCGGGTGTGAGACTTGTCAGAGTGGAGATTTGGCAGTACAGTGTCAAGTGGTGAGAGAAAATGATGATTGTAGATGTAACATTGAGGGATTAATGTTTGGACATGTGTACTATTGAACTTTACATGCACAAAAATACTGAAATGCTATTGAAACAAGTGTTGTTAAGTTCAAGCCTAGAGTTGCGATGCGCGATTGTTTTTTGAATTGGTTGGGCCACAAAATTGCCGTACACCTGTACATGTGTGATCACATATTTACATCTAGTCCTAATTCCCCTACCCTTACCTACTGTAGCTAACCCTAAAACGAGTGAATACAGCTAGCGCACCAGTTGTATGATTTGATGAATGGCCCAGGGCAGGAATGGCATGCTGATATCTACACTGTAGATAAATGTACATGTGTATTAACAAAAATGAATTCTCTTTCTAAGATCAAATGCCGTTAACATTGCTTATGTCTCTTGAATCCAAAACACCAATATTAATGAGCATTTTTATGAGTGACATCATTGTATGTTATTCTTATTTATTTGAGAAATCTGAGTTGCATAAAATCAGATTCTTGAATGGTTTCTTCAGTAGAACATTGATATTGCTCAGTTTACATAATGAGTATAACAATGAAGATGAATGCTCACTTAAAAACTAATGATATTGATAACAAGTACTGTATGTTAAATAATCATTATCTAACATTTTTTTTGGAAAAATAATAAGGTCAAGATCAGTTTTGTAATTTAATCTATGACTTGTAAAATGTAGCATAAAAATGTCTTCAAGGTGATTCACACCTGGGAGTCACACAGACAGATATTGAAGGGATGTTCTTGTACCACTGCAATCACGTTAGCCATTATGAGTTAGTGATTACTCTGTAGTACATGTTGAGCAGTTTACCCCTTTGTGTGCCAGACAAAATGCTACTCTAGTGTGTATTGATGGTAATATAATCCACAAGAAGCATGTTAAGTCTGTTTGTGGTTTCCATCAATTTACATAGAAAACATGATGTGCAGTTTATCACTCACATACATGTAATCCCCCATGTATGAGGTTAGCACATGTGCTGTGTCATATGAGTCTTGTTTACCGGAAGACGGAAGATGCGCACTGCTGCGCTATCTACCCCCCTTGATGGGGGTTCTGGCATTCTTAGAAAGGGCCCACTTCCTTCCCTGATACATCATCTCAAGTTCTCCACCAGCTGGTGATGATAGCCCATCTCAACTTCTCAAGTCTCTAGACTAGTTTCCAGTCTGCGGGCTCCGTCTTTTTTGTACTTCCTGCTTTATTAACAATAAAGTCTGGACTAGCAGAATAGTGTTCATTCTCTTTCCCTCTTAACCATTCATTCATTCATCCATTCATTTATTAAGTTTTCCACACAATGATATTTGTAACATACATTTATGTACATCTGGAGACCATGAAGGAAACAAGACAAGAAGAGACCAATGAACACAGTGAATGAGCCCATGGTAATGAGAGGGTTCAGGAAAGAGGGGAAAAAGCACCTGTGTTACGAATTGTTGACTGATGTACTGTGGTGTAGTTGGAAGAAAAGGGCTAGTACATTCCTCAGCCTACAACTGAGGCTACAGCATCTCCTGATTCATCAATTGAGGATAGTCATCAGGTTTAAAGGGGGAACGAAACCCCAGCAGTGAAAATGTCACAATGGGGCTTACTTCGATTTTGCACCCGCATTTGCTATGGAAAAAAGAGCCCCCGGAAAAATATTGTTTTTCTCATCAAGGGTACATGTAATGCACAGTTGAATTTAGTGTGTTCATGGCATTGGCCTGAAGGAGTATCCCCCACAAATTCTATTTTATTGATTTATTATAACAGAACCTGTGATCATAGCAGAAAAATAACACTCTTTAAATCTTGATCAGCCCTCTTTACTAATTATGCAATCTTGCATTCCTAAAATATTTTTTTATAATTAGGGGCGAAAACTAGTGTGTTCTTTTCGCTATTGGGTATTTTATAATGAAAACTAGTTCACACAGTTACATGTACATTTATGTCACATGTGGCAAACAAGTTTGTAGTTGCTGATTCTATAGGCCATAAATGAAAACTTTCAGGACGGATTATTCTACTTTTCAAAAATAATTTGTCTGATTTTCTGAAAGTCTGGCAAAGTTTCATTCCAGATATTTTCATTTGCACAGAATGAATGGTGGAATTATGCATTTATTGAAATGACAAATTTCAGGGTTTAGGTCTCCTTTAAAGACAGCCCGTCCCTTTTTCAGATCACCACAAAACCATCGAAACATTGGCAAAACGTATAGAGAAATGTTAGCAAGCTGTATATTCATAATTTGAAACTGATACGTAGTGCAAAATTCAAATAATGCACGTAAACAACGTCTGATTGATAGTCTTTACCTCAGGCTCTTCGTAATTTGTTTTGAAATATCTGCTTTATTGATGAATCTGTTTATTAGATTATAAAACGCATTATGACAAAACATG
The DNA here is from genome assembly GCA_963669155.1 of Arbacia lixula. Classification (NCBI taxonomy): domain Eukaryota; kingdom Metazoa; phylum Echinodermata; class Echinoidea; order Arbacioida; family Arbaciidae; genus Arbacia; species Arbacia lixula. Next base: position 6,695,407 of record OZ022595.1, on the reverse strand, counting down.
AACTATAGAAGGAATCATCTCCAAAGTTTGGTAATTACTCATAAAATAAGGATTTCACACATGCATAATAACCACATGGATACTTTAACAAAGACTAATACTTTTTTCGTGGTACGAAAAAAAGTCTGTTTGAAATTTAACGGCTGAAATTTCTACATATACAGAAATCTTCAACATGCTATATTCTGAGAAATGGTCTTGAATCACACTTTCTTCCATTTACGATCGTGATAGACGATTTCAAATTTTAAGCTTGCAAAAGGGACGAACAATCTTTAAGGGATTGCCTTCACTATTCTTCAACATGTACAGTATGTACCATCTACTGTAACTGTAAGCAAGATCAATTTCAAATGTACCAGTGTTAGACACCATCCGGGAGGAACAACATGACGACATTTTCATTGAACATACCTCGTTGCACTTGATATTTGATGCAGAGGGCAGCTGGATCATAAAGTGTTTGTTTTTATCCCTTCCACTTCCTCTTGTACGGTACCCATCTCACCTCAGCGTGATGGTGATGATCAATTGATCATGATATCTGTAATGGCTTCCGATGAGTAGCTAGTCATCCATTAGAGCAGGGGTTTAATGTGTGTGAGATGAGGTTACTTACCTTGAACGGTTGAACCTGAGAGCTCTGTGCATGGAATACAGTTTGCCACCTAAGAAGAAGATCAATCATTGGTTATCTGGGTCGTAGCAGGCTGCCAGACTTGCACACCATACACAGAAGTACATCATTACATGGAGTTTGATTGCACATCGAGGGTGAACAATAAATCCTTTTTCTTAGTACCGCTTCATAATTTGCTGTGTGCATTCTCAGACGACTGCAATACAAACTCGTACAGTGGTTTATCAACCCTCCAGTTGAAAAATTAATTCAACATTTTGGGGGGCTTCTTTTTGAGCACATTGGCGGATTTGGCTACATTTTCACATTGTGTCTATGGGAATTTGGGGGGCTCTTTTAAAGGGCATATACTGTACTGGGAAGGCAAAAAAGCCTTCAAAATGTAATTGTTAGCAATATTCTTGTTAATGGTCTTAAATCAATGTATTCTCTATTTTAGAAGCTTGCTGAAAGTTATTTGCCCTCAAATGATCTACATTTGGAGTAATGAGTGATTAAATCACAAATCCTCAAAATGTTTGGGCCGAACATTTTGTGGATTTAATCATTAATCATTAATTACTCCATATGTGGGTCATTTAAGGGCAAATAACTTTCAGCAAGCTTCTAAAATAGACAATACATGGATTTAAGACCATTGGCAAGAAGATTGCTAACAATTACATTTTGAAGGCTTTTTTGCCTTCCCAGTACAGTATATGTCCTTTAACTCTTTGTACGTTTCGTTCGCATCAATGCACAACCGTGGACACGTTTCGTTCGCAATTTTGCACAGAACACACTTAGGTGAAGAGAAATGGAAATATGTGCGTACTGCGAACCGTATCACTGTTCGGTACTATTGCTCGCGATTGTCACTGTAATAGGCTTTCCGCTCGTTCGCGTTGCAGCATAGGGTTACATAGAAGATTTCGGAGAATTTTGATCATTTTGTTTTGGGTATTTTTCATCTTGTACAGTACAGTACAGAAGAAAATCACACAAGTTCCTTGTTATTGTTCTGTGATTATGTGGGTGCGTGTACATGTAAGCATTGTAGGCGATCTCTTTGTATTACAACACAAAGAGCTCCTAGAGTCCTAACCAAGCCAAATTCTTGGCCATACAGGCTTTTCTATGCACATCCTTTATTGAACTTTCTTCTTTTCAAAACTTATTGATTTTGATATCAATAGAAAGGTCATGGTCTTAGTGGTACGTGCGTGTACATGTACGCATTGTAGGCGATCTCTTTGTATTACAACACAAAGAGCTCCTAGAGTCCTAATCAAGCCAAATTCTTGGCCATACAGGCTTTTCTATGCACTTCCTGCATCGAACTTTCTTCTTTTCAAAACTTATTGATTTTGATATCAATAGAAAGGTCATGGTCTTAGCAAAATAACTGTAATAATTTCCCTGCAATTTACAGCAAATGAAGAGTCCAACAAATCATTTACATTGGCACTACTGAAAACATTGACATTTTTTCAAATGTTCTGCACAAGTAAAGCCCTGTGATACAGTAGCTCCTCAACCGCCAGACAAAATACATATGAGTGGAAAGCCCGTGAAATTCTCTATATTTTACATATACACTATTTTTCCTCACGACAATCTAAAAAAAAGTTATAGCCCTTGAAAGCTACTACTCCGACAGGAGTTGATTGGAATATGCGCACACTCAAATTAATGCAACGCACAGGGGGTTCACAGGTGAACGCACAAAGAGTTAACATTTCCAGGGCTCTTTTAGGCATTTTGGGGGCGAAATCGCCCCATGCAAGCCCCTGTGTATCCCCCCCCCCTATAACCTTCTATGTGTCACTGTAGCATTTGTACTCAAGTAATGCATGAAAATCCCATTGAGCAGCATTTCATGTGGCACCGGAGGAGTTAAATACCAGATTGATGTTTGTCTGGAGTTTTTGGTCTAGTTTTACTCTCTCATGAAAGACCATACAGGTGTATCATTCATTTGCAACCTGAATTTTACGGAAGAGTATACAGAATCATTTTCTGAGTACTGCTTCATAATGTGCTATTGACGCATCTTTTGTACATGTGTATGCGTTTTCAGAATACTGCAATACAAACTCATTAACATACAGTATTATGATTGGTTGAACACTTCTCCCGGAAAGCATGTGTGGTAGAAAGAAGAGCTCAAGCACCATTGTCATAATGAATCAGTTCTTCTCCTTGGTGACTTTCATTGTTCCTTCCATACTGATTCGTTCTCTCCATTTGTTTCCATCTCTGGCATCTTCCACACTTCATTAAACCGTATCATTTTCTCTACTGACTATTTTCATCTTTGACCTTCCTCTCAGGATGTGGACATTCAATAGACAGTGGTAAGGGGTTCTGCCTCTTACATGTATACAATTCTTAACAATGCAAGAGCACTACTATTGAATGTGCCTGTATTCTTGCGCTAATTCAGCTCTTATGTCAACTGCTGATGCTTATCATGAAAAAGGCAATAATGGGCATTTTATGATAAAAATTTAAATGCATAGAATTTGTGAAGTTTCATTAGAGTTGGCTTAAAGTTAGTGTATCCCTTTCACAAAAACTCCAATTCTTTAAAACATTGCATGACTCACACTTACATAAAGTTTGTACGTCATAAAGGTTTCTTAGAATATGATATTGAAAATAAATATCAAATTCTGAGGAATGTCTTACAACAGTGTGTTCAGCTGTTAACCACATGTGTTTTTTGCATAACTTTGTTTGTTTTGGCCTGCAAAGGGGACACACTACCTTCAAAGGAAATTTTTAGCTTATTTTATTTCAAGTTAATTTTGATAAGTACAGGTTTGAACTCTCTTTATCATGGGACCATCCGGCAAGACAACCAAATAATATTTCTTTCTTAATATTTCCTTACCTGACAAGTATAATCTTCAGAAAAATATGCTCTGTGATTGGTTGCTATCTGGTATGTTCCTGATATGCTCCATTTGTTTCAACTAATATCTTGGGGAGAGATCGCGTCCCTGTTGAATGCCAGCCCCCCTGGCTTCCGTGACTCACCCAATACTACCTGAACGGCATACCGATACCTGTCCACGTACATCTTTCAATTGATTTTAACAAGCCAATTCATTTGCCCCTAATGCTGTCTCTTCTCATTAGCCCAGAAAAGAAAGTATCAACTAGTGGAGCCAAAGAAGTGGATAGAGTATGAGAATTGATATCAGTTTACTCAGCATGTGCACATCTCATCACTGCCTTTGACATTTACTGCAACAGAAAAGTGTGGTCAAAGATGGCGGATGGGAAGATGAATCATCGAGTTACTTGTTGTAGGGGGGGGGGGGGGGGGTGTATTTTCAATGTGCCTGAGGTTTCAAGCAGTCATCGCAGAAGCTAATTGGTTATGATATGATTTAATGGATATCTTATGCTATTTGAGAAAAATGGTTAATGATAAAACCACTGTGCGGTAACTTGCATTAAAAGTGATCTTATCAGTGTACAATTTTCTTCCTCTCTATTATCAATATTCATTGCAGCATTTGTAAGAGGTCTGCTCTGCGAGATATCACTACTGGCATGCATCTTCAGTGCCTGCCCATGTCCATGTATGTTTGACTTAATTGCATACAGAAATTCTTGGTCCAATAGAACAGGGTTACTTCAAATTCATTCCTTTGGGATTCCACATGTATTTCATGAAAATACATGTAAATCAATGCTTTCACCAACATTGGTGGATATAATTTGTGTTGCTAATAAAAAATGCACATGGTGTCCATACAGGTACATTGTGAAACTAGCACTGGCAAGAGGCCCGTACTTTTTTATTATTATTATTATTATTACTATGCATTACAGACTTTATCAACAAAAGAGGTAGCCTGGCTTCCAGGCTGTTGGGCATTTATAAATCAGACTATATCAATGAAGGGGTCTGGCTGCAGTAGACTAATCATTTTTTATTTCTTCTCCATCTCTCCGGAGTGTGAACAGATGAGCATGATTCAGTGTCTAGGTTTACGTGTACTCTATTTGTCAGTTTGAATTGTAAATGTCCAACTGCCAGGAAGCCACTGTACATATGAACATATACACCTACATATATTGTACACCCAGGCTGGATTGAGGCTACCATAGCACAGTGCTCAATATTTCCAAAATTAATTTCTGGTTGGTTCATTGCCACTTAGGGTGCATCATCGTACCTGGTAGGCGGCTCTTTGCCACTGATTGAATTATAATGCGGGGCAGATTCACGAACTAAATCAATTTACCCGCTGCGATGCCTGCTGGCAGGATATTTTCTCCGCAGGCTGCAGCGCAGTCTTCCAGTCTGACAATTGGATTAATACCTGAGCCTTAGCACATGTATCATATTGGAGACATGATGACTGTATGCATATTCCAATATTTAACTGTATTGTAATGTCAGGGGAAAAAATGACAATGAAATCCATAATGAAACCCAAGCCCAAAGGCAGCACAAGTAATATGAACTTCAAATAAAACATTCAATAATACATTTTTTAGCAAAATTCAGGAAGCTCACTTGCAATATTCAAATAATTGATATAATTATAGTCATAGGATTCATGTTTGAAAAGGGGTTAAATATTTACATTGTGTTTTTGAATCATGAAAACTTCTTAATGTGATGAAAACAACAAAAGCTAAATGATGAAACTCTTTCAAAACATATCATTTGTATGAGGTCATAGAGAATACCTTTAGATGCCGATACTCCCATTGAGTATCACACATTAAAAACAAAAGACATCTGTATATGTGACGTATATGTCATATACAGTACATAATTTACATCTACACAGACAAATTACAACCATCATGACCATGCTTAGATATGTTTTTCTAACTGATTGTTCATTGTTTATTGTTTATCGTTTATATGTGTCTCAAGTATCGCTATATATTTTGTGTTATTGTGCTGGTGGAAAGCAAATTTCCATGATTTTGGACTGAATAAAATATCTTGTATCTTGTATCTTGTATATGTGTAATTTTTTTATGTTTATTTATTTCCAAACACAGTATACAGTGTAGATTCTTAAAGCCTGTGATCCGGCAGTCAAGTAAATGACTATAATGCATGCGTAGAATTACATGTAATTATGTTAACATTCATGTATGCCCCCAGTGTGTACAGTGTACCTGTAACCCGTTTGTCCTCCCCTTTTTTTTTCTCTCTCTCTACTCTTTATATCACAGTCCTGTCCCTCTCTGTCTCCTCTTCTTTCTCTGCCTCTCTCTATGGTCTTATTTGTTGTTTCTCTTTTCTCTAAATTTCTTTCTCTCATTTTGTTCTTTCCCTCTGTCCCTATCTGCCTCCCTCCCTTTCTCATATTTCTGTTTTTCTCTCTCTCTCCATCACTCTCTCTTTTCTCTATCTTACTCTTTTCTCTCCTTCGTTCACTTTCTCTTTTTACACCTTCTTTCTCCCTCCCTCACTTTCTCTCTCTCTCTCTCTCTCTCTCTCTCTCTCTCTCTCTGTTTCCCTGTCTCTGTCTCTGTCTCTCTCTGTCTCTCTCTCTGTCTCTCTCTCTCTTTCTCTCTCTTTCTCTCTCTCTCTCTCTCTTTGTTTACCTGGGACCACCGACCAAGTGTGTCAGGAATCATGCTATTATTGGGCCACAGCATGCTGGAGATCAATACTGTTCGCTGAAATTGCACCATAAAATCAATCTGCCTTATTGTTTGGCTGTGGGTGTTGCCCACTTCTCTTTGTGCGGAGTTTGGTTAAACTCACGAGTCAGTCACATGATCTCTATTGCACACGTAACCTACTGGAAAGATTAATTATGTTTTTTATCAGAAAATGTGACAGGATTGTAGACTTTTTCAATGCATGTAACCTGACTAATGTCTCCATCATGAAGATTTGTCAAATGGATTGATTAACCAGAGAGACCACTGCTCTATGAGATTTGGGTGCATTAATTGTGAAAAGATACGTAGCGCACAAAAATAATTACATGTACCTTCAATACAATGCACAGTAATGTTTTGTCCAGTTGAGCATGAAATATGATGCTTTTTAGGCTAAAGCATCATGTTTCATGCTCAACTGGACAAAATATAACTGCAGCTCCTTCCCTTTCTTTCCTTTCCCTTTCCCTTAAATAGAAAATTGTCAAGCAAAACAGACAAAAACAGGAACACACTGGTTATTGCTTTCTGAACAGTACAGTGTACAGATACATTTATGAAGAACGAGAGGCAAAACAAAAATCGCATCCGCCAGATATGAAAATGCTCTCAATTTTGAATACGTCCTTGCCGAGAATATTGGAGAGGATCAAAGAAGATGGGAAGAGCTTCTGTAAAATGTCATAGTTCACTTTCAATTACCGGAGCCATATGGAAAGTTCAGCAAAATGCGAGTCCATATCTGGGTGAACAAGGGGCACAGATAAAATATCCATTAATTTTGTTTTCATGTCGAGCGGAGGAACACAACTCCATCTCCGGCGTATTATTGTAACTCTATGGTGATGATCAATTACATTTAAGATAAGTTTGGATGCAGAAAGAGAGGAGGCAGTATCTGTCTCAATATTTGAAGTGAGTAGTAAGAAAAATGAGTTGCGTAGATTGTATAGCGAGCTGCAAGGACAAAGGCATGGAAACGACACTGTTATGATGCTCAACACATACTGTACCAGCTGTTGCATTATTCCTGTTTCAAACTGTAATATGGGATGTTATGTTAACCTCACGAACAACATGTTGTTAACATTACTCACTTAGGTGACATGTGGGCAGAGGGGAAGTATAATTTCTCATTGAAAGATTATAAAAACAACATGTAGTATTTAAAGATGGCAAGAAACTCTTTGTGTAGGACCCACCACTGTCTGTTTACACTATTTTATTCATGAATCTCAAAATTGGACTTACAGCTTTAAGCATTACAAATTGCCATCTCTTTGGCAATACCAGAAGACAGCATACCCTCATATATTTCGTTATAAATCAAATTATAAAGAATATGAAATTGGGGATCCACCCTACATCATACAGTTTATTTGCATAGCACATCCTGTCACCACTCTGCCATGTGAGGAGCTTTTGTTCCTTTTCTCCTTTTTTTTCTGATTCGTTTTACATAGAAATACCTATCTCAGTGTCACGTGAGGATAAAAGAGTCAACAGAGCGCGGCATTGAGTGATCACTTCAGATGATTGATATGAATACTGCCTTTTTGAATGCTTTGTTTGGTCTGGGTACAAATTCCAGTAGCATACCAATGTAATGAGTCATCAGGCTCAAATTGTTATCATCCAGGGTGTTTCCTATATAGCATGAGTGCGTCGTTTATGATATTTACCCACCCAGGAACATCACATTCCTCTCTGTAGTACCATACATGTAAGCGCAAAGACCACCTGCTCCACAAACCTGCAGCAGTGGGTGTCCAAGCTTAAAGGGAAATTTCACCCTGAAGTAAATGTTGATTTTAATTGAAGCAAGAAATATGTACATATGAGTTGAAAGTTTGACAAATGCAAGTTTTAGTTTTGTGACGTCATATCTTTCTTATCCTTTGATGGATTCTTGTTCGTCACCAGTATGTGGCTTTGATATTTTTTTTTTTTACTCGAAACCGATTCAACTTCAGGGTGGACTTACTTTTAATATTTAGTAAGGGGCAGTGGAGGGAAGGAATTCTAACTTCTCCCAAAGAGTACCCAGATACATGTACTTGTACATGTAGTGCAGAGTTAAAGTAGACATAAGAGCACGATCACAAAAATTGAGATCTTTACATCATTAGAAAGCTTTCAACCTAATTAACATGGATATGAGACTCAAATACAACAGAACGAAATGAAAATATTACAATAACTGATTAAACTTCACTGAATCTGGAAGTCGTTGATCGCCGATTTTCACGCAGTGAATTCGGTACCTTTGACATGACGTCACGTAATGCATGCATTTGTCGGGAAAGTGATGGGGAGTGATGTGTTGTGTAGAAAGTCGACGTAAATACACAGTTGTCTCAGAGCTTATATTGTTATTATGAGTCAATCTATTTGATTTCTTCTTAATCAGTTTTAATAAATATATAATTGAAACATGTTATATAATCACAATATTCTTTTTATACCGTGAAATATATTTTTTTAGGATTGGAAACGAATGGTGTGTGCGGGGGTATTCGGTATAGGCTACACTAGATCTGACTTGCAAATTTGGAGCAAAAGAAGACCTATTATGGATGTGTCTAAATTTTGAACTGAATATGGAATCATTCTCCTCATTAATCATAGCTGACAGCCTACATATTCATAACAAGCGAGATATTTGAAATAAGGATAGTCAAATAGGAAGTTTGCATGATCACAATTTCTCGCTGTTGAAATTCAAGCTGACGATATTTTGTCCGCGAGTGAGCGATTTATACGCACAGAGCTAAGCCAGCGGAAGTAGCATGCATATGTACACATGCATGCACGATCGCTACGCTCGCATCCGTTTTCACTATAGCTGCATATTATACTCCAGGAAATTTACTAATTTTGGACAAAAGTCGGCTTTTGTGCTTCTTAGCTGGTGTGGTTGCTTGGATCCATGATGGAAGATGATCGATGGTGGGTTGTCAAGTCCAGAGATTAAGATGAAACGGAACTTGTGAAGGCAGAATTCGCCACTGCTCATGCACTGAACTAGCTACGTAGACGTAGTGGCCAGTGTGCTCACGCCATGGTGCATGGCCTTGGTGAGTACAATTATTTTCTTCACTGCATTTTGATGAATTTTAACAAATTTTCCATGCAGGGAAGGCATGAAAGATGACTCGAAACGGAGTTCGTCACCTCCCTGAAATGTACATGCATCGGGACAAGTGTGATCTTAACCCGAATAAAGGGATAGCTCAAATTTCATTCACAGAATTACTAGCCAGTGGGCACTGTCCCTTTCTAACTCACAGTAACACTACCAGTAACAGTTTAGCAACAACAGTACTAAATTTATTCAGGCTCAAATGTACTTGTGAAAATTTTAATATTAATATTAACAAGTTCAATGTGTATCAATGTAGAAAATCAATGCGAATTGCAGCACTATTTTTACTGAACCGAAAAATCAGTCTCTATAGGACGTTGGATCCGCTGAGATTGCATCTGGCTGAACGCCCTATCTATTCGGGGGGTATGTCCAAAAATGTCATTTTGATTAAAGAATGCCCCCGAATGAGACGGTTATTCCTGTCTATATTTTTACACACATTATAAAAGGCATTGTTCAGAATTTCTAGAGAGTTTTTTAAGTAGTGACACTAGTGTGCTGATCGATACTCTGGCAGTAGGCCTATACCCCAATTACATTGTGTGAAAATGTGAGAAATGAATATGATTCTTATCAATTGACCCAGAAATGTATATTTTCAAAAATCATCAAACAACCTAGGTCGCTTACATGTAGTTGCTTTATTAAAACAGTGTATGATTTTCCTTTGGTCTTCATTGTAGAAAACACATGGCTCAGGATTGCTCATCAAGCTGCCAGATGTAGTCCATCCGCGCTGCTGGCCATGGAGACCACTCCTTTCAGCCAGCGGGCATGACATCGTTCTTGGATTTGCTGTCCTAACCTGGGTATGATGGAACGCGTTCCTCATCAGGACACCCATATTTTTGAGAGAAGATCAATATTCAGTCGTGCGCACATTACGCCACTGATTCACATAGTACGCACACGCAGCAGACCACAGATTGCACGACTCCACGAATCTGTCCGCCCGATTGTATTTCAGGGTGAAAATTTTTGTGTGTTGATGCACCACCAACGTTCGTTGATGGCGGATTACTAAATACAGTCCAGGGGGTGGATTATTATTATAGCTGCATGGACATCAACAGACGAAACCATTTTGCCACGATTCTGCAGTCATAAAGGCCTCCTTCTGGAAATGAGACGTCCCATTCGCAATGACAGCGTGGACTCCGTCGACGTCGTTCTCCTGTAGCTCGAGCCGCCGCAGCATCAACGACATCGCGACCGCACCACAAGAACTACTTCCCGTGGAGGAATTTCCCACAATTTCCCACCTGTGACTTTGAACTAATACCCCTGTTGCCACTGCAGGAACTTTTTTTCTTGGATTACTAAATTTTATGGAATATTCCCCCAAGCACACTCGTGAGTTGAAATGATAATTGATATCTCCATTTTATGTGTTCTAGATTTAATCTGACTCGGATTGTACGCAGATGCATGCCTGCATATTCTAATTGATCTCATGTTGTGATCACGCTCCTAATCGTCTGAATCTTCCATCAATAAAGGGAAAAGAAAGGAAGTTTTATCTCTCTTGCAATTTTTGTGTGTCTTCCTTAGCTTAATCTTTATTCTAATTTTAAGTTCTCTATGCAATTTTTTTCCACATAGCGCATAAATAACTTGAACAATATTTATTATGCTAGTTATTAGTGAAAGAACTTTCTGTTTCTGGGCTTATTTTAATTAGAAGGTATATGAGTAGTAAAGATAGCATGCTCAATCCTGTGAATCCACCTGAATTATACTGCAGCAGACTACTGAATATAATTACATGTAGTAAGAATAAATACATGTAAGAATCGTGGGTTGATATTATCCTAATAATTATGTCATCCATCTAATAGTTAGCAGTAGATGCAGGTTTCCAATCTAATGTTCTTTTTATTGATTTGCAGGATGGAGCAGGCTATCGTGCCCCAACTACTGGGTATATGCCTTAATTTTTTTCTCAAACTTTTATTAAAATGTTTGTAAAACATGTATTGTTAATAGGAGTCAAAATTATGATTACTCCAGGCATGTGAGAGAGAAGGGGAATATAAAAAGAGAGAAAAGAGGTGATGAAGAGAAATGTGGACACACATAAGAAGAGGGGAAAGAGAAAGTTGGTGTAAGGAGGGTAGGGCAGGGAGAGAGGTGGTTGGCATGAGGGGAAAGGATGTAAAAAGGTATTGAGAATAACATATAGAGTATGAGAGATCCAGAAATGTCAAAAGAGAAAGTGAGAAAGGGGAGTACACAAAGACTCATTTTGGCCTAGATATGTGTTCTAGAATTCTCAAATAATGTCTCTACTCTGTTCCTCATCTCTCCTTTTCTCCCTCCCTATCCATCTCTCTCACACACTCAATATTTATCTCTTCATCTGTGATCTGTCCATCGCTTTCACGCTGATCGCACCATTCAAATTTCACGTAGGCTTCACAGCATACAACGCACGAAACAACTCACTGCACATTACATGAAAACATGCATATGGGACTTCGTACGAATTTACCCTTCGTAATGGGAGACGGTGGGGGGAAAATGTGATCTCGACCCGATTAAACACGAATCACCCCAAAAATGTATATATCTTAGCTAGATATATTAATTTCCAACTCGGATATGGTTTGAATTAGCGGGCTCAACATTTTTTGTGTGTGAAAAGAGACAGTTTCTAAAGAAAAAAATCTCGACTTATTCGGATTCGGGAGACGTGTAGGGGAAAAAAAATGATCGGATTCTACTTTCACGGTCTGCATACGGAAAAGGCACACACACACGTTCGTATATTTTAACACACGCACACACACACGCACACACACAAAAAAAAAGTGATGAAAATGTGAAATATAACATTGATAACGCAACTATTTCTACCTGTTAAGCCTGTTGATTATTATTTATGACATCATTAATATATCACAGGTAAAGAAATATACACACAACTATTAATTACATGAGTTTTCACCCTTTGAAAATAAAAGCTAAGATTTCTCTGGAGCTCTGTATATGATTTTCTGTGGGACACCCGGGGCCGTGATGAGAGGATATCCATGACGTTACGTCACATAGACTGAGTCGTATTTCGTGGCTGGTTTTCAGGCCCGGAAGAGAGGCCATTTTTGTGGTACTTTAGTTGAGGATATCAAGAGGCTAGACGATTTTTGTGATATCATATGTTGATAAACAGATTATAAATAGCACATGCTTTCATTAGATATAAAATTCATGGATATTTTTTTTCCTCTTATATCAACTTTAAGAAGGTATCTACATACTTGTACATGTACATATTCAGTGAGGTAGACGAAAGAGTGCCAAAGTGGTGTTGACAGATATGAGTTTGTTGTCAAGACAACTGGTTCTAAACAAAATCACTCCAGTGAGAGGTTTACTGGTAGGTTCAATATTGTCTAGTGGGCTCCAAATGGGAGTCCCTGCTGTGATCACCGCTGCTTGCTCTACCAACATTGTATAGAACCAGTTGTCTTGACAAAGAACTCTCCAATGACATCACACTTAAGCACTCTATTCATACCAGTTCTGACTTGTAAGCTACAGGTAAATAAAAGGAGCTTAGGTAGGTAATTGCAGAGAGCTATTTATTAATAGTAAGAAATCCACTGGTACAGTAGTCTGGTAGACAAGCATATTCTGTGCATGTACATGTATAAAAACACATTTGTACATGGACATCTACATGCAGTCATATTGTACGTGAACTGTAGACCAAACGCTTGGAATTATAAACATTTGTTGGTAAAAAACACATACTGATAAGAAAGCGCTTGACCAATACAATTCCTTTCTTTTATTGAGAGTGGAGCATCAGTGTTCTCTGGCAAAAGCTTGCATCTTAGATCTATTCATATGTTTCATGCCAGAGTACAAAAATTTACATACAATTTGTGATTTTCATCATTCATTTGTCAGGATTTGTTGATCATACAATCATCAGGTTTGAAAGTAATCATAACAGTGAAAAGCACACTATGCATAAAAAACCTCTGGATCACTTTCCAGTACTCTACAATCCTTCAAATTTAATAACAGTGTTTGTTTAAATTGTAACCAATGGTGATTGCACATAAACATGGTGTCCAGATGTAAACAGTACCATTTGTATGCATATACACATCTGCTGTTTTTAACAAGCTGGTGCCATGCAGGCCTGGGCAAGTTTGTGGTTGTAATTGTTCTTTTGAAATCAATAACAATGAATGCAGGTGTACAATCAGGCACGGGGTATTAGTGTGACAAAAGAGTAGTCTGCCCAGTATAATGATGATTAGGCCTGGATAGAGACATTAAGATGACTGTCTAGAGCTCAGCTCAGTACAAAACGAAAGTTGGAAGGAGTTGTTATGAAGGGCAGGGAGGGGGTAATTGTTTTGCTATGAATAATGTAAGAAGCCTAAGGCAGTAAACAGCGTGACCTTTATGCTTCCGGAGTGCTGCTCGCTGTAATTGTTTGCTGGACAGATCCATGAATAGATAATGAGAGTGATTGTGTTGAAATATATGTTTGTTATTCATTGATTGTCATATTCACTTTAAACCATTTCTTCAAACGTGTAAATGCACCATTCCTTTGTATCGTTCACATTAGCTTAAATCATACACTGTACACGTACAACCTGAAATTGATTATTGATAGTTTTATCAAATTTGTTAATGTTACATTGATTTGCTTTCATGAAACCTTACATGTACATAAAACTTCCTCCAAATGTGATGTACATGTACAACATGTACATATACACTGTACATTTACAGTCTATCAAGAAGGTGTACATGTACATATGCATTGATAAGACTTTTTGAGAGGAAAGTGGGCAGTGGACATGTACAGTACATGTAAATGTACAGTATGTGTGTGCAGGAGAACAGTGTTTTTTTCAGAAGTACTGTATGGACCCCTGCCCTTTCATTTCATATGGGTCATCAAATAGTCATCAGGAAAGTTGATCCAATATGTTTGGACTACAGGAGCATGCCCGTACTGCATGACCAATTCTAGCCTAATTTCTAGGCTGTAGAGTGTGGCATTTTCCTGTCCCATGCGCATCTGCAATCACAACTAAAGTATGTTATCACAACAAAGTCTGGACATTTAGGCTAAGTAGTGTTCCTCATTCTTCTTTGTTACAGAGAGGGGGACAAGAAGGTCAGTTTGCCAGTTCAGACTTATGTAAATCTAGTGCAGCATGCAGTAGAAAAAAGAAGCTGATAGCCTAGAACCTAGGCTAGACCAACTTCTGCCCTCATCTGCATGCACTAATCTGATTGGACAGCTTGAAGTCAGTGATGTCATTAGGGCTGGGAGGGGAATCCCCTTTTTGACAATGGGGGGCCAGGCATGGGGTAAGGTTGTAGGAACAGTGGTGGTCTTGAACAAACAGCCTCCTGAACAATACAAACTCCTTTTGGTTTGTTTGGGCCAATTCCTCTATAGAACTTTGTGGTTTAGTCTCAGGAGTATTCAACTGAAATTGTATTACTGCAACTCTTTCAAATCAATGTGCTTTTTTTCATCTGTACATCTATAGTGTTGTTGAAGTAAAGGTCCTATACAGTGCTGATCGGAACTTGTGTGTTGACATACACAGGAAGCATGTTGAGGAGTAAAAACATCAGGAAGTACGTAATTGATTGAAGGAACCTTGTGTTTTTCATCAGGTATTGCAACATACACACAATAGGTCTATTTAAGTCTATTTATGGATGTTCTCGAGTCAAGACAGGTTCACCAGTGGGGCATACAGGTAGTATGCAAATAAGATTATGTAAATGGGTGAAGCAATGATGCTCTTTGATTGGTTGATAGGGAGATGAGGAGACAAAACTAAAACTTTGAGGCATTGAAATGTGGAGAGGAGATGAACCACACTCCATACAGTGGTTTGGTGTTTGGGGTGGCAAGGTGCCATTTTTGACAGGGACATTGGATACATGTGCATGGATGCACAGATCTTAAGGATTTATGAGGTAGTCATCTTTATCTGGTATCTGCACTGTTGGATCTATCATTTGTCGCTACACCGGTCTGGGTGACCATCTACACGTAATGTAAGTACTTGGTCAAATTATTATTGTTAACATGTACTTCTCATTAGTTGAATTCCCCACCATTGGATATTGATGCCTCTTGGATAGTTTATTATAAGTGTGTGTGAGTGTGTTTACTTTGAGGCGATTTTTTTGGAAGTGCAAAAAGCATTCTGCACAGGCAGTGAAAGATCATATTTTTTCAGACAAGAGTAAATGGTGGGATGAAATGTTGTAATTTCTCAAAAGTGATTTATTTTTAGTGATTTATTAGATTTATTTTTTTTAGCCTACAGCAAATACATGTATGAATAGACGAGGTAAATCCAGGCTTGCAGTTAAATGATCCTTTCCAATAATGTTGAATGCTTAACAATCCAACAATTGTCAGTATTCAAATCTTTAAGTTGCCAAGAAATTGGTATTGATGCAAACAAATATTTGGGTGACAATGCCACTGATTTTGGATATTTTATAACTGTATATTATACAGCTTTATGGAGACTGCACAGAACAGTATTGATGCAAACATGTACAGCAATCAAATACTGTGCAAACGCATGGAGCTTGCAGTACTGCAATCACGTTACAAAGTTAATCCCAGTCTCCCCTGTAATGCAGAGCATTTGCAATAAAAACGATGGGTCCAGTCATATATCTTATTCCTATACCTGTACATCATATGTTTATCACATCCTGTCAGAGCTGTCATATCAGAGCGACTTGGAAACATGTCATTGAAAACTTAATCATAGCAAAATGCATTCATGCTCAGCCCGACATCTGGTCAGTTTCGTGGAAGGGATGATGCTATCGCTGCGGCATATCATTACCGGTCGTGTGGGGGCCATGATGGCCGTCATTACTTGATGGGGAGGCCAGGGCACGCTAAAAGGACTCAAGCGCAATGTGACTCAAACCGCATTCTTGCATTGAGTTGTGTGTTGTCTTTAGCTTGGCGTCCAGGCGGTGGACACAGTAACAAAATTACATGAGAGCTCAGGGCAAAAACGTGCATGAAAAAATTAATTCAAAATTTTGGGGGCTTTTTTTTTAGCACATTGGCTGATTTGGCTACAATTTAACATTGTGTCTATGGGAATTTGGGGGGGGGGGGGGGCCTCTTTTAACATTTTCCAGGGCTCTTTTAAGCATTTCAGGGGCAAAATTGCCCCAAGCCCCCGTGTATTTTTTCCCCTGTGCACATGTAACCCTTTAAGACTGGGTAGCTCTTTTGCAGGTCATTTTTTTTTTTGTAGAAACACACAGAAAATGGAAGCAAATGCTAAAAAAGAACCTTCTCTCCCCATAATAGAACTGGAAACTGACTTTGATTGGAATCATAGCAATCGATACATGTAGATATCAAGTAGGTTTTGGATGGGACATCCAAAACCTATGCGGTTCCTGTAGCCTAGAGACCAATGCCACAATCAGCACATATCACGGTTCCTTGCTCCCAACTCTGCGCACAGAATTTTGTGTGATTTGTTACCACCATCCATGAAATGAACATCATGTGGATGCCTCCACTATCATTTAATGAAATGAAGGTGTGTGTCACTTGCTCCCTTATAGCACAAGGGCAGTATGGCACAGACATAATGTCAGAACCAATCACGCACAGGCTCTGTTCACTTTATGCAGTGTTATGGCTGCACTACATATTATTGGTGATAACAAATCACACATTGCAGAACCAAATTACATTAATGATTTCTCCTTATTTTCAAGATAATTGTGAAAATATGGATTTAGGATGAACTGCATGCATTTCTCTAATCTTTCTTCATTTTTCATACTTCACATGTTATGTGGTGTATTAGGGCTATGGTGTCCAATATCAAGTGGAATGCACCCATACATGTACTGTTCATACAGACTGAGTGTATAAGTACCGGTATGTGCAAAATATTGATCCAGTAAAAAATAAAATGGCATTTGAGGGATGAAATCAGATTAATGAATAGCATAATACACTCCTCCATATTGCGCTGTCTGTGTGAATTATGCAAGATACATGTAAGTTTTACTTTGCAACTGTAGCTATTATACACCAGAAATGAATGACATTTATCCAATAATTGATACAGGATTATATTTTGTCTGGCACAGAAGGAATTGAGCCTTGCATGGCACAATCTGCTATCAGACAAACTGGCTACGAGTACTTATTTGGCATGTGTATGGCTGCCCTCATGAAAATGTAACACTCAAAAAGGAAGCACTGGGAGTTCGTCATTTAAACCCATCCTGGCAACAGGAAACACAACCTTCATTTTAGAGGGCCATTCCTCTTTGATTTCATCTTTGGCGGCAGTCCTTCAGTGTGTTAGTTCGTCAGACGGGCGGCAGGCTGGTCTGAAACCCTCCAGCTCTCTCCTCCTCCCCTTCTCTCTTTCTCTTTCTCTTTCTCTATTTCTCTCTCTCTCTCTCTCTCTCTCTCTCTCTCTCTCTCTCTCTCTCTCTCTCTCTCTCTCTCTCCCTCCCCTTCTCTCGTCTCTTTTTACTTTCATCTATGTTGCTCTGGACCCCAGAGCTACACTGTAACATCAGAGGAAGATAGATCAAAATAGAAAAATGATGAAGAGGCCTTCCCTCAGCAGTGAAGAGAAATAGGCTAGATAGATAGATAGATAGATAGATAGATAGATAGATAGACAGATCGATAGATAGATGTAGTTCTTTCTCTATCCCTGTCTCTTCAACCCGTATGTATATCTCTTCTCTCATTCTCTTAGAACTCTCTTCCCCATCTCTCTCATACATGTATGCACACTTACCTTCCTTCTCTCTCACTCTATAGCCACTCTCTTCCTCTCCCCTGCTCCCTTATCTTTCTCTCCCACTGCCTGTCCATCTCCCTCCCCGCCCCCCCCCCCCTTTTTCCCCCTCTCCTCTCTCGAGCTCTCTTTACGTCTCTCATCTCCAGCCAAAAATCTCCCCGTCTCCACCACGGTGGTGCCGCAATGTCGCACAAACCCCCTAATGTTCAATTCATGAAGCGGCCACGATGCGCTTTGCGCACTTCTACGTGATCCTTTGCGAAATGTGCCGGGATGATAAAAAGGGGGCACAATTATCTCGGCCTGGTCCGGGGAAACGAGAGGTGAAATTATGTTGCCCTTAAACCATTTTCGGGGCTGGAATAATGCAGCTGGACTGAAGATTGTTGCAGAGCTTGGCCTGCCATTGTTTAATCAGCGGGAGTGGATTTAGGATTTCAGTGCCCCCTTCACATACTGGCTGGTAGTTCTCCAGATAAAATCAAGGATATATATACATGTAACAAGAGATCTTAATACCTTCTTGGTTGAATTAAGCCTTGATACAGTATTAACCCATCTTCTGCATATATCGGTGTGCCTCAAACAATTCATGGATAGTATTTCTCGTAGTTTTCGAAGCGGATCATGTTGAGAATTTATCGCTACATTTGTTGAGCTGCTACTGATACGAGAGCTAGTTTCACGCTATTGCAAGATCCCATGTCACTCTTGACGTTTAATCCACTTCATTTTCACTTATGTTTGTGAGAAGCTTTGGTGTGAAATCAAGTTTAATAGATTTGTTTTTCTATCCTGAACCATGCTGTGTATTACATGTACATGTACATGTATACCCTACAAGAAAAAAGAAGAAGTGGGCTGGGGTGCGGGCAAGGGTACATGTAATATTTGGTTGTTGTTGCTAGTTGCAGTGTGAGTACTGAGTAGTATCGCCACTTATTGCAAATGTAGCCTATTATAGGCATACATTCTGTGTACACCCCCTTCCCGTAAAAAAAAACAAGGGGGAAGAGTGGTAGAAGGGGTGGAAGAGTGAATCTGAATATCATAGTTAAATGGCAGTGATGAAAAAAAAAGAATAAATTGTGTCAATCTGAAATTTGCTTTCAAATTAGCATCCTTGTGAATATATTTTGGGCCAACTCTACATGCATTCAGTACATTTTCTTGTAACTTTTATTTGAATTGATGCCCATTGAAGTAGTAAAATTGTCATCCTGTTATTTCCTGAAGACATCCTTTTTGGCAGATCAGCTCAAGAGCTATATTACGATCTCAACTTCTTCAGATTCCAGTGTTGCTCCTCACGGAGATAGATATTGACACTCGATGCATCATCAGTTGAGAGGGTAGAAATGACGGTAAATCAAGCGCCACGTGAGATGCTCAAACTCCATGTTTTATGTATTAACGCTTCTCAGCTTATACAGTCAAGGATCCACTAAGACATCACGGCTCGGCCATTGCCCATGCTGCATGGAAACCAAGGCATGTGTCACTGTATGCTTTTTTATTCCAAAGATAAGTGGCAGGAGATCGTATTACATCTATAGATCCAGGATGCTCGCTTTGTACATCCTTGCACAGATTGCGTACAGTACGCATATTGATATGTTTATGTGGCACAAACAGAAGAAAGAACCAGAGAATTTTAGAAGAGAGGTTTGGTCTTTGTTACATGGACAATATTTAAAGGTGATACTTGTAGGAAATAAAATCAAATAAATAAAGTTTATTAAGAGCAAGAGAACACACTTCCCACTTGACATACATAGCATTTAGATGAAGAAATAAAGGAAAAACAAAGAACAGAGTGAAGTGAGAGAAAGAGAAAGATAAAGAGAAAGAGGGAAAGAGAAAACGAGAGAGAGAGAGAGTGAGATATCAAATAGAGAGAGAGAGAAAAAGAAATAGGAAGAGAGAGAGAGAAAGAGAGAGAGAGAGAGAGAGAGAGAGAGAGAGAGAGAAAAGGAGAGAGAGAGAGAGAGAATTTGAAAGAGAGAGAGAGAGAGAGAATTAGAAAGAGAGAGAGAGAGAGAGAGAGAGAGAGAGAGAGAGAGAGAGAGAGCGATAGTATAGAAGGCTACAAACCAGGTAAAAAGTAGAGGGACTGAGATCTGGAAATTCCTTTTGTTCACTGGCAGCTTGTTTAGCTGAATTCTAAGAATCCGTGCTTGGCACAAAATGGAAGGAAAATCATGTTGATCTGACCTTATTCAAGTGTGCATTTCTTGGAAAGTGAAAAGTATCGGAATTATTAGCAAGAATCAAACCTGTATTGTAGTACATGTATTTACATGTACCTGTATAGCTAACTGAAATTATTGCCTATAGAGACGTAATTACTTTCTTATTAGATATTACATGTGCATGAAAATGAAAATGTACATTGTACATGTAGTTCTGTTTTGGGGTGAGGAGAAACAGTGGAAGTGAAAACGCTAGGTACATGCACACAATCACATACACACATTACACACACTGTGTAAAGAGCGGCTTGGTTGACAAACCCATCATTAGTGATCACAAAATTCCTAGGGACAGGGGTCATATTCATTTGAGATCATTATAAGCTGACGGCCTTATCTCCACTTAAATTTCATTAAGATTAAAGCTGTCATGAAGAGTGTACTACTCTAGCAGCAAACATAATGAGCATCATATGGAGAGGAGAGGTGTTATGATTGTCCCCCGATACACACAAATTATATTACACACACACACACACACACACACACAAGCATGCATGCATACACAACACACAACCCTTGTGTAGTATGCCACACACAGCTAAGCTTTCACAGGAATACGATCTATTAGATGCTCCGCTGTATGCTGCTATTTCAGCGCCATTACGTCATGTGCCTACAATACACACACATCTGTGGAAGCGGCGGCCAATACTATCACCAATTCATCGGGCGGGCTGGGGCATTCGAGGCTGAGATTCTGTGCAGTGCGTTGCGTCAGCCGCGTACACTCTCCGTTCATACACACACCCAATAGGATAGAGCGTGCAGTGCGAAGGCGTACCGCCGGATATGTACTACAGAGTATATGTAGGCAAGCTCTACCAGTGTATACATACGCCATGGAATACTACAGGAGCTGTGTGTGCTAGCTGCTTAAGCCAGGAGGGATAATATATTCGCAATTATATTGGTGTGTGCCGCTCTGCGTGTGCTTGTATCATAGTAACACTGTACACTCTGCAACTGTGCATGGCTGTGTGCATGGACATGTCATGTGTGTATGTGGGGTGTTATGTTGATTTAGGGAGGTGGATAAAATGGAGCTGTGCTTGCATTAGCGTTGGTACTGCGTGGGTCTGTGGATGACCTTAACCATTTTCCAATTTATATAATGGGTATTTTTATTTATGGTTTGTTTACCCCAAGAACCACACAATAGAGGAGCAATACAATATGTCATTGATATGTCATCATATGATGCTCTGTGGGATTCAACTTGACGTAGTGTCATATTATTATTACGCATTTTCAACAGCATTTCAAAGCCAGTTTTATGCTTTAAATTTTGTACTTACATTTCATGATTTTTTTATCAGTTTTATCATTTTCTTCAATATTTTTACCATAACAATGTCAAATTGATAGTTAAGGTGAATAGTAATATAGTATGAGTAAAATAGATAATGAAAATTCCATCAAGGCACAGGTCTGCATGTATACTATGCACTACAATTGCAATTTTATTTTGTTTTTCTTTGCATAATATCTTTATTGATTGTTATAATTAATCGTGGTGTGTACACAGTACTTACATGTATATGTTTACATTCGATTTGTTTTAGGGAATGACCTTGCTACTGAGAATATTGAATTTATTGCACTTTTTTCACCTGGTTCTTTGTATGCATTAAGGCTCTTCAGCTCCATCTGCACATAGATGTTTGGTCTTGCCTCGACAAATCATCATTTTTCTTTAGTTGTTTTACTTGTTTATTGAACACATTTCCAAGGTGTTTTTATAAAAAAAAATGATTGTTTGGGTGGGTGAACTCGGTTTAACTCATTATGTGCCATTGATGAATTTCTTCATGATTAATACACACAAAACACAAAGCTCAGCAAACATTCTGGCACATATTGGGTTGATGGTCAAGTGCAGTATTAGTAACAACAAAATGATGTTCTAGAATGACTTCTTTTTCTTGGTGTGATCTCTACATTGTAAGTGATGTTACCAGCTACCGTGGAAGTGTGTTACTTTCTTTTAAATTCGTCAAAATTTGATTGTCAATTTCTTGTCCTTTCATTAAAATTCACTTTGCTCATGAGATGGGAAGTATACTTCAATACAATGTCATTAAACAAAGAGTTTTGTTTTCTTTTTTTTATCACAGATACCAAAACAGATAATACATCGCTACACCACAACTCAAAAACACCACTTCTCTTCGGTATTACTCCCACCTGAATCTGCACCGTTACAAGCTACTGTAGAGGGGGTGCGAGACCGCTACCTTGATGCC
Source organism: Arbacia lixula (assembly GCA_963669155.1). Taxonomy (NCBI): domain Eukaryota; kingdom Metazoa; phylum Echinodermata; class Echinoidea; order Arbacioida; family Arbaciidae; genus Arbacia; species Arbacia lixula. The sequence goes on along the minus strand of OZ022595.1, from coordinate 6,672,677 downwards.
GAGTCCACAGAGCATGGCCACCCTGTCGGTGACAGACTGTGGAAGTCACCAGCTCTATGCCATGAAGGATGAGCCAATCACGAGCCAGAATGCTCCGGCGCGCGTGACCGTCACCACCAACCCAGAGCACGACAAATTCTCAAATTGGTAAAAAAAGAATTCTCATCAATTTTTAGAGAAAAACAACAACACTTGATTGTTTCTATTACTGCAAACTCAGGCATTGAAGGAAAAATATAAAAATTCAATTACCTCTGTCACCATCAAGTTTTGGTGTTATTACCATTATTCAAAACTAGAGCAGGACAGATTCTTTAAATATTGAAATCTTTTTCCTTTGAAATACAAACAAAATCAAACTATTATTATCTTTGATGGACCATTTCAGATATATATTTCTGATTTATTTGAACTCACAAGATTGGAAAGAACTTTACTATTGTAGTACTACATGGCTGGTACCAATATAACATTGTTGGAAACCTATTCTACCTGTAATGTTGTAAACAGTAGACATACAGATTTGCACAGCACTTTGCTGGTCTTGGAATTCTACAAAAACAATGCTGATTTTGCAAGGACACTTGTTTTCCAACTCAATTGGTATTGCAGGTGTAAGGTCACGACTGCCAGATGTCGTTTGAATCTGGACCAAGTCGGATTCAGCTCACAAGAACAGTTGCTTGCAATTGATTGTAACTACAGCACCATGGTGACATGTACATGTACCAATGCACAGAGCTCATTGTCCGATTCCATGATAGTTACCATTGGTGTTAAGTTAAATGCAGTGAATGTTGGGCCCCGTAACATAAAGGTTTGCGATCAAACGCAAAATGGCAATGGCCAATCACCATCACTGTTGCATGTGCACATTGTTCAAAAGACTGACCAGTAACTTATCAGAATTTTTGTCTTTCGAATATGCAATTGATCGCAACGCTTTATGTTACAGGCCCTTGGATATATAAACTTAAGGAGACCAAAAAGTTGGTCTTTATATGCAGGTGGTCTGGGATGGTATTCTGCAAATGAATATAAGTTTGGACGTAAGATTGGACTTTAATCCCCTACAATCCATGACTGTGATTGGCCTGTTGGCGCAGTTTTCGACTTATAGTCAGTTTCAGAATACCAACTGACTTACATGTAGTTATCAAAGTTTAGGACCTAGGTTTCTTTCTGAACACCACCCCAGGTTTCAATCAGAAAATATTTTCAAGGGACACAAAAACTGTGATCTTCATAGACAGGTGGCTTTTCTATACAGGTGGCTTTTGGAGCAGGTCTTACTGTATAATCAGCAAAAGGACACATGGACCAGGGCTTACGTTTCTGTTTTTTTCCACCACCTCCACCTCATGAAATTTTTCTCCTCCTCGCAGCCTGCTTCAGCTGGAGAGCTGCGACGAGGAGATTGACCTCTCCACCCCGAAGCAGAGCATCCCGCGCAAGAGCGACACGCTCAACAACAACAACAACGGCGGAGGGGGCGGGGCCGGCGAGACGTTGACGCGGAACGAAGGGGCGGTGAACTTCAGGGGGATGCAGAGGCGCAGCCTTCTGGAGGGACTGTGGGGCTGTCTGAAACCCGTCTGGAACATGATCGGCAAGGGCAATCAGGAGAAGCAAAGCGAAGGTGGGTGGCAGCTGAAAGAGTTTCACTTGTAGACGACATTGGCAGATTCCATGATAGTTACCATTGATGTTAAGTTAATCAATTGAATCTTGTGTAAAAATACAAAAATAGTGGTTATTACATGCAGGTGGTCTGTAATACAGGTTTTCAATGAAAGACGTTTTTCAAGGGGAACGAAAAATTTCGTCTTTATAAGCAGGTGGTCCAAAAGCAGGTAACTAAATGGTTATCACTTGTATTGCACAGTAGTAACCATGCCATTTGATCATATTTTGTCTTATTCTCATTTTCATCCTCAATTTGATTGAATTAATTGGGAAACTTTTCTTTCCTTCTTTCATATTCATATCTTTTATTAAAACTTGAATTTCTATAATCATGCTCATATATAGGGGTTATTGTTAAGGTTCGCATTAAGATTAGGGTTTAGATTTAAGATCAAGGTAAGGATTTAGTCATAAGGTTTTTGTAAATTGAACAGATTACAAAGGGTACTTTCAAGGTTTTGTTTGGAGATGATATTGGGACAACATTGGAGTAGACCAAATGGTTCTTAACCTGGTACTAGCCCTAATCAATTTGACATCTTCGAGAGGCAGAGTAGAGCTACCAGGGTTAGATTGGATTTCTATTGGAGGTTGTCCACATTCAGTATTCATTATCCAATTATGCTGCAGATGATCATTAGTTTGGGTTGCATAATGGGTGCTGTAGATCTACATACAACTGTAGTATGATTAACCTGCGTCGAGGTCAAGCATGGTTGAAGCATTTAATTGAATTATAATTTGTTTTTCGATCTGTACATGTATGTTGTGCAGGGAAAATTGACATGGGAAAGTTAATGAGACAAAATTTAAGCAATGTTTTCTTGACGTGTGCATTCACATGTAAATGGTAGTACTTCAAAGTAAAGAAGGGATATTTTATTAGTTCAATACACGGAATAAAAAACGCAAAAATAGGATGGCTCTTTTAGAAGTGTTGTGTACGTGTGTATGTGCATGTAAGCCGTGAACCACCTGTTTTTTGTTTGTTTTAGCGTTGTTCAGACTGAACACTTTAGAATGCGTAGATGACTTCTTGGGAGTAAATGATTCATATCGCTTGGGGGTGTAGTGGCAGTATGAGTTTAAAGTCCATGTACATACATTTCCATGATGAGGAAATACCAAAACGTTTATGGAGAAATAGAAGAAAAGCATGCAGTGTTATGGATTCATATCTTTCATGAAGTGTTCATTGTTTAAAAAGGCATTGGGGGTGTGTGTTATGTTTACTTTACTTCTCCATTTAATGCATACATGGAGGTGAAAATATTGCCTGGTTGAGTATTCCAGAGAAATATATATTCAGATTGTCAGGACACATATTGTAAGATTTATTTAGCTTAAGAGCTGAAGAAAAAAAAGTAAAATGCACATGTTTATATTGGAACTGTCTTTTAATCTAATACCACATGTACTAGGAGGAGTGCAAATATCAGAGCATTTGGAAGTATATTCCTCATGTTTGCCCGTAATTTATTCATTGAAATAGCCAGGGATTTGATGGAGAAGTTGACTCCATGTGTACATTATATGAATTCAGTACATGGATCCATGTAGCACACACGAAAGATTGTCTGGGCTCTGAAATTGATCTCAGGGGGAAGAGTGAAATTTAATTCTGCTGCGGATGCAAAGTTGTGCTTACAAGCGCTTCTATGCCGGAGTGCATGTGTACATGCGGTAAACTACACACTGATGTACTACCGTTATGTACTTAATTCATTAAGTTGAAAGCAAGTCAAATTATAATGGAGTCCAAGCCATGTACATTCATATTTACATGTACCATGGCATTCTCTCTACCAGAGAGGAAACCAAGATGCAGTTTACATGTACAAGGACATGTTTTTTTATTATTTGAGGTACACATGCATATGGTGGCTGAAGTTTTTCAATGAAGTATTCAAAATAGGATACTGTCCTGGTCCGATGATAGTAATAACACAAAAGGCAATGTTTTTCAAAGGAGGATTAGGGAGTTACAGATGCATTTTGGGAGGATTCTGGGTTCAGTTTTAATGGGTAACCTAGGGAACGCAAGCGAGTTTAATCGAACAATACTCAACCATACCTTTAACTCTTTGCATACTCGTGGTGTATTTTAGCACAAAGCAATACACACAAGTCCCATAAAGCAGAAGTATTTTCTGGCGCACAACGGATTAGCAAGCGGCAAGCGGCAAACACCCGTCTGACCTTCACATGTACATGTATGCAAATGGGACAGTGTTTCTGGCACCGGTGGTTTTCCGGAGCGTCTTCAAGCATGCACTTTGCTTGAGGGAGCCAGGCCGCACCAATCAATGCGGCGAGATGACCCAAAAGAGAGAGAGAGAGAGGGAGATATGTATATATTTAGAGAGGGGGGGGGGAGAGAGAGAGAGAGAGAGAGAGAGAGAGAGAGAGAGAGAGAGAGAGAGAGAGAAAGAAAGAGAGAAGGAGAGACAGAAAGAAAAAAAGCAGCGAAGGAGAGAGAGAGCATAGGAGAGATAGAGAAAGAGAAAGAGTGAAGGAGAGATAGCGAAAGAGAGAAGGAGAGATAGCGAGAGGGAGAGACAGAGAGAGGATAGAGAGAGAGAAAGAGAGAGAGAGAATCTGTCTGGTTTCTATCTTTGGTCCCCGCCATAGCCTGTGGTCATCACTTGTTCTTGCATTTGTTGAAGAGGAAGTTGTTTATGTGATCAGCTTTGCTTTCATGATTCCCCAGGTCTAGTTTGTCGCCTCTCCCCTCTCTCCACTCTCCTTCTCTCTCTCTCTCTCGCTCTTTTTTTAGTATACCACCTTCCGTCTCCCTCCTTCGGTGGCTCCGTCCCCCTGTTTGTCTCCATCTTGTATGATTTATTTTAGAGCGGAAACAATTGCCCATCCTGTATCATACATTGTATGCACATGAAGGGTGCTCTCTTTCGTGCCACATAATCGAGACATTTATGCAGGATGGCGAGATCAGCCATGAAGTGTGGTTGGCCAGCAGAGATTGGAGCTTTACATTGTGCATCAATCAAGATATTGCAACAGATGTGTGTAATAAGTTAGCAATCTAAGAAAGATAACAATGAAAATGAATGAAATAATATTAACAGAAAACAGGAATATTCAAGCTCCATCAGTAGTCAATTACATGCAATCCAAACTCATCTAGGTATTGAAATATACTGCATGATGCAAAATATTTTTATTGCAACCTTTTGTGTAATGATGTTGTAACATGGCCAAGTATGCATTTGTAACATGAAATTAATTCATTGTATGCATCTCATTTGCATAAATTACCATAGATGATTGGGAGGTTCCTTTTGAGAACATCCGGAGTCTGCAGTGGCTGGGGAGCGGTGCCCAAGGTGCAGTCTTCTTGGGGTATTTACGCACTGAGGCGGTCGCCGTCAAGAAGGTCCGCGATGAGAAGGAGACTGACATCAGGCACCTGAGGAAACTCAACCACCAGAACATTGTCACCATCAAGTGAGTAGAGGACTTGAGTTTTACTTCCTCTTTAAGCTCTGTAGGTTCTGCTTCCAGTGGTTAGTGTGACTAACTATAACACACTGAACGCAGTGTTGAATCACAATGACTTGATTGAAATTACTTCATTTACCCATAAGATGAAGGAGAAGAGTTAGTATCAGAATAAAACATGGGAAAAGCAAATATCCAAGCATGATGTGGCGGTTAAGTGAGTAGTGGACGTGACTATATTTCACAACGAATCTGAAAAGTTTTCCCCTGAGAACCTCCTCTCTATGCATTCATTACTGCAAGATTAATGATGTCAATCAAAGTTTAATGATGGTATCAGGTCCCGGTTCAGTGCAGCCCTCTCACGCATGGGCGGGTCGGGTGTTTGATGTGCAATGAACACACAAGGAAGGAGGGAGCAGCTCATTTCTTTCTAAAGACCCATCCATTTTTTTGGTGGTGGCCGAGAGGGATGAATATTTGATGGAAGGTGAGCACAGCTCCCCTCTAGAGATAGAGTGAGGAACGCTGAGTCAGGAACAACGATGGGGGAATTATGTCCACTTGAGCTATCCTCTGGATATTACATATCACACCTGCCGTGAGGAGGCCAGCTCCTGTGAGGTGTTACGGACTTATGTGCTTGTACTTTTAAGCGACTTTATAAAGTACTCCATTAACCCTTAATGTGCCAGACAAACTTCTAATCTATGAGATTAACATGTATTACTGGCAAAAAGATCCATATATGACATATGAAAAAAGATAACTTATTGTACTGATATTTGGCACACTTTTTTTACCTTATTACTTTGTGAAATATAATTTGAATCAAGTACACTATCTACATGTAATAAATAATCAAATATATCATGTTCATCTTGCAATTAAATTTTTTGGAATCTTCCATTTTTCTCACAGGGGTGTTTGCACTCTGGCACCATGCTACTGCATTCTGATGGAGTACTGCCCCTTTGGGCAGCTGTATGAAGTACTGAGGGACGGGCGTGAGATCCCTCCTCAGCTGATGATCGACTGGTCCAAACAGATTGCTCAGGGCATGCACTACCTCCACGCTCACAAGATCATCCACCGGGATTTGAAATCCCCAAAGTATGCAATTTATTTCAATGTGTTTTTTTGTTGCTGTCATTATTTTTGATTGTAATTATTGCTTTTATCAGAGTTAGTATTATTTCTCTAATTATAATTTTTGTCATTATTAGCTAATGTGCATGTGATTTCTAGATTTCTCATTCATTTCTTAAGTAAAAGAAAAGTATCAAGAAAATGTATGAAGCAATTCTCTTGAATACTGCTTCATGATAACATCTTTTTCAATTCATGTTTATTTTAAGGAGCTGAAACATTTTAAGTTTTTGCACTCAATCTTAATGATCTGGAGGCAAACAATTACATTCTGAAAATCCCATCAACTCCACATTCTCTATATTTGAATCAGTCATCTGCCATTTCTCTATTCTCAAAGCATATAGAGAGGCTCTGGTGTCATTCCTTTGTAAGAATCTTTCTTGTTTTTTCTTCTTACCTAAAGTATTGAAATAAGAATGAAATACAACCACATGGTGTGACTGATAGTTAAACTATTTTCTAAATAGTTTTTATTAGTACACTCTCACCATGGAAACACTCAAAGAATATTTCATCTAAATTATTGTGTTTTCCGTGTCCATTTCAGTGTCCTGGTGGCCAACAACGATATCCTGAAGATCTCGGACTTTGGCACGAGCCGGGAGTGGAACGAGAAGAGCACCAAGATGTCCTTTGCTGGCACGGTTGCCTGGATGGCACCAGAGGTCATCCGCAACGAGCCCTGCTCGGAGAAGGTGGACGTCTGGTCCTTCGGTGTGGTTCTCTGGGAGCTGCTGACCGGCGAGATGCCCTATAAGGTACCAGCTCATTCCCAATTATTATAAAAATGCCATTATCTGTGTTTAAATTAATATGGGACTGTCATTATTTGGTTATGACAGGGTTAAAGGTTAAAGCTGGCAGTTTTGGGAGACAGGTAGTATTGTCTTGTGTTAGGGTGTGGGATCACCTACATCAGTATTGTTGAATTCTGAGGCTAAGGAGGACTCACAGACTCATTGTGTATTTAAGCCTATCTATGAAAAACCCATTGCCTTGCTACACTTGTGCTTGCCCATGGGACTGAGGAGGTTAAAAACATTCAGAACTCATTAAGCCCTTGTGTGCCAGACATCATGGCACTCTATGGGATTTTGTGTGTATTAATGGCGAAATAATCCACATGTGGCACATTAAGGGTTAAGCTGTATTGGTCAAATCTTCTCTGTATAGGATGTTGACTCCTCAGCCATCATCTGGGGCGTGGGTAGCAACAGCCTGCAGCTTCCCATCCCTTCCACCTGCCCGGACGGCTTCAAGCTGCTGATGATGCAGTGCTGGAGCGCCAAGACCAAGAACAGACCCTCCTTCCGCCAGATCCTCATGCACATCGACATCGCTGCCGTCGACTTCCTCTCCACCCCACAGGAGGCCTACTTCGACAAGCAGGTTAGGGTCTTAACTTCTTTCATGCCAGACAAAATCCTGCTCTATAGGATCTGTGTGCATAAGAAGTGCCAAAATGTAACTGGCACATTAACAATTAACTGTACTAATTATCATTTCGCAATTATCAATTTAACTTTTTACAGAAAACCTTTCAAAATGTTATTCTTCGCTCAAATGTGCTCTTATATAGATATCCTGTAGATATCCCCATTTATTAATATTAATGAACATATATACAGGTACATCTATTCAAAGTGGGCTAAGTGACAAGTTCCAGACATGTATCACTTTTTATGGGACCATGTATTTGTTAAGTCATTGGATCTTATTATTTCCAACAACACCTCATTAGTATGATTTTTGTTTACAGATGCTATAGGTATCATACATGGGTCATACAGCTCCCTTGCACACTGTCTATGTAACTCCAGAGTTATCTTCATAATAATAGTAATTAGAATAATTATGATAATAATTGTGGGCTGGTAAAGGACCATAGTTGCTACACCCCATTCTCATTGATTCCATTATCACCCACATTCCAAGGAGGCTTACAACACCAGGGCAATACCATGAAAAGGTGCACAATCAATACATTATCACATTCCTGAAATATTTCAGATATGGATGTTGCTCTGCTAATTGGGTTGTATTTAGGGAGTGTACCCTGCTAAGAATTAGTGTTACCAGATGGTCTGAAGCAAAATCAATAAATTGCATACTTGAAATTCCTTGAAAGTCCATGATGATATTGATTGCTGACAAATCTGGCCCCTGTATGTGGAAAAATCAATGAAAGTGATAAGGCTGAAGTTGATCACTTCCCGTCATTAACAACACCCATTAACCTATAAACCTGCATATTACAATGTTATCAGACAGCATCATGAAAGTATTAATAGAAGTCGTAACTCACTGAACCAAATGCAGCATGCATGCTTTTGAATATCTGCAGAAAACGTATTGTCAGGTGTTCATTATTTCATTTTTTAATATTTTCCACACACAAAAAAATATGTATGGGCATTGTGAGGCATTTTCTATATAAAACTTGGCACAATTGGGAAAAATGCACTTCTGTTTGGAATATGTCATATATTACACAATGCTAGTTTACTGGCAAATTCATTATCTGGGTCACTATACTTTGCAACATACTTTTCGCAACATTTTGGGGTACCGCTATGTGTATTTAAACAGGTTAATTGTGATGTGTTTTCCAGCCCATGAGCCTGACATTTCTGTGCATCAGTATCAATTAACTTCGTGATTAATTGCTTAATTAATTGATTTATCCTGTTAGGTTGACTGGAGAGAGGAGATCAAGCTGCAGTTTGAGAAGATGAAGAGCGAAGGATCCCAGATGCACCATATTGATGAGGATCTCATCAAACGGCGCCAAGATGAACTCAGGTAAAGGAGTGACTGAATGAAGGAGTTTATTACCAACAACAAATCATATTTATAAATCATCACATTAATTGCAATGAAAATGTACTTTGGCAATGTGAACAAGCAATAGAACATGCTAGTCAAAGCTAGCCTGTGGTTGAATAATGTTGAGTAAGATAGTTACATGAATGGTTTCATGCTTAAATATAAATCTGGCACTGATGATTATTATGATAAATAGAGACAAGTTGTTCCCAGGTCACATCATACCATTCTTACTTTATTTGTAATTTTCATGCAAGCAAATAAGTTTTACCTTAGATTTATTGGAGATTTATCTTCGATTTGCCTTAGGTTTGTCTTAGATAAAAATGTAAGCTTAATTAAATCATTTGTTTATGCTCATTAGTTAATCATCATGTTAATGTACATGTATCTTCCTTTTTCTCTACATTGACAGGCACGCGCAGGATATCCGTGAGCACTATGAGCGCAAGCTGCAGCGGGCCAACGACCTGTACATGGAGCTGCACTCCTGCCTGCTCCAGCTGGAGCAGCGGGAGAGGGAGCTGATGCGGAGGGAGAAGCAGCTCAGCGAGATTGAGCTCAAGAAGAAGCGCGCCCTCAAACCCATCCTCAAGGCCCGCACAGTCCAGAAACTCATCGAGAAATCCCTGCAGGGCCATGGCACCGCCACTCTGGGAAGGTTAGAGGTTGTTGACTTTTTTCAAAATTCCTCCTCAACATTTGTAGTACAGGCCACTGTCTGGTGTATTGTCGTACTATTGGGGTGCAGTGCAGATGTAAGTACAATGTCTACAGTACAGATGTCTACAATGTACAGTAAACTGCTTGGGAGTAAGAAGATCTTCCGTAGGTTAATTTATCTTAACTGTTTCTGAAACAAGCTACATAATTTCAGAGAATTTGATTTGCGGTCCACTGTGTGTAGCCTGAAAAAGACTGTTGCCTGATAATTTGATGAATAATTTTTAAATGAGTGACAGAGGAGATCACAAAAGTTCATCTTTTGTGATTGTTAGCTCTCCAAAACATTTAAATGTAACCTTTAAGTATGTTGCTGTTCTTTTCTCCTGTAGGTCACCAAGCCCAGGCAGTTCATCCATCAGTCCAGAGCCAGAGAATAGATCTCCTGCAACCCTGCCCAGAGCAAACCTTAACACCAAGACATCTCCGATCCGCGCCAAGACCCTGCCGCAGCGAAAGTCGCGCCACCGCAGGAACAACAGCCACGGGCGGGGCAGCTTCGGCAAAGGCGGGGTCTCCCCTTCCAAGGAGAGCCTGGACTCTGGCAAGCTGAGCAAGAGTGGGGCGAAACCTGGCGAGGAGGATGTCTGCGCCAGCACGTCCGATGTGCGCAAGCTGGAGGGAGAGGGCTCCCGCATGAAGCGCTCGCAAAGCGAAAGGCTCTCCACGCGGGAAGACGGCACCATGTCACGGAAGATTGGCTGTCGGTTCAACATCCACTCCCAGGCAGAGATCGCCTGTGGGGTCTGCAGATGCAGCGGGAGGGGCTCTAAGAGCCGACCCGGACATGTCCAGATCGTCAACGAGGGGTCGTCCGCGCAGCCGGGAGGGCAGCGGAAGCACAAGCACAGGCAAAGGACAGTGGGGAACTTCACCAGTGAGATTGATGTACTGAATAGCAATAGTCCCGCGCAGTGTGCGGCCCTTGGACACGGTGGACAGGGTGGGCCCCTGCAGGACGGTGCCATAATTCCCACCGCTGCCACCAGTGGCGCGGACGTGAGTTACGCTTCGGATCATTCCATGGCGGGTGTGAGGAAAGGAGGGATGGAGGGTATGGGGCTCAAGTCCTCCTACATTGGACACAGACTCGCCTCAACGGACAGTCCCATTAGGAGGAATCCCGTCGGCGCCGTGAAGGCACCGGGAATTGCCCGGAGGAGTCCATCCCCGACCAAAAGAACAAAAGCAATTATTGAGCACAAGCACAAGGTAAGCATTGCACGTAGACAGGGGTGATGCTCTGAATAACAAACTTAAAGTTTCCATTTAAGTTCCCTTCAATACACCTATTTGCACAGATTTTGACTTAGTTTTCAGAATACCTACTGACTTAAAATACGACAGTTTCAGACTTAGGTTTCTTTTAGGGAACCATGCTATGCTTGTCAATCTTCAGGAAAAGGCCTGCTTTCAGCTCTTTCCATGTTATATTTAACCACATTGGACTTTATTATGTGTGTGAAAGTATCCTAAGCCCCTTAACAGAAATGTAACAAGCATCTCAGTCAAGACATCAATTGGTATTTCAACAAAAATAATGTCCAATATATTTATTGTTGATTACAAAATTTGATTGTTCAAATGTGCTGATTCATTTCCAATGTATCTTTGATAAATGTAATACAAGTCATCACTTACGCTGGTTAGAATCCTATTTCAGTTATGTGTACACTTTTGTTTGCTTCAAGTGCAGATTGGTCTTAACAGCATGCATCTTTTTTTTTCTTCCTCCAGGGAGTTGAGAGTTCAACGGATAACGAGGAAGGTGTCCCTGACCATTCCAGTGATGAAGATACTCTGACAATCCAAAATGAGAGGTGAGAGAATTGCTTGTATACGAGCATGTAGGATTCTACTCTGCTTGTGCCATTGAGGCATTTTTGCACTGGAAATACGCACCATTACCATTGGGCAGTATGGTGTCTGGCAGAGATGAAGTTGAATACTCGGATAAGTAGAGAATTGTGTGTAAGAGTTGATTTTGTTTAAAGTTAATCAGAGTCAAATTAAGATTCAAGCATTAACTAGAGTATATTGATATACTGAAGTTATGGTAAAAGAGCTGTGGTAAACGCAGAGAACCATTTGATAGTCTGCTACATGTATGTTTCAAATTGCATTTCACAGCATGCATAACACATCACTGCACACAATCTAGTAGGATCTATATATCAAATATCAACAAGATTGACTTCTGTGGCTAGGTACCGTAATCATTCTTCAAAGTCCTGATTACAATGATAATGTATAACTTTGAGGAGAGTCTTTCATACCAATAGATTGGTAGATGAGAATTCTTCACAATAGAAATACATGGATATAGCAAGGACTTCAGCCTGATTTGGAGTTTATCACATTTCCCCTGTACATGTATGTTCAAGTAGAGTAGCTACCGTAAATTTCGGCGTACAAGACGCAACGGCGGATAAGACGCATCCCGACTTTGAGCACGCAATTTGAAAAAAAAAAAATCGGGTCCGTATAAAGTTTCAACACATATACACATGTATGGGACTATATATACAGTCAACAACAAAATAAATGGCTTTGATAGCCTGACACAATTGATGTACCAGTCATACGATCTCAATCACATCACCAGCACACTTAACCCGAACTAAAAAAGCCCCAGGAGTAGTATTTGTCCGCGAGACAACTCAAAGAAACCGCTGATCAAATGGCTTAAACTAGAAAACTCCGTTTGATGGAGACTGCCATTGATTCTATTTAGCTCTGGCCACAAGCTGGCGCTAGTAAACAAAGATCGTTCTTTGTCATAGAGTGTCTCAATGTAGCTCTATGTTCTTTGTGTACTAGCGCCAGCTTGTGGCCAGAGCTGATAACAGAATCAATCGCAGTCTCCATCAAACGGAGTTTTCTAGTTTAAGCCTTTTGATCAGCGGTTTCTTTGAGTTGTCTCACGGACAAATACTACTCCTGGGGATTTTTTAGTTCCAGTTAAGTATGCTGGTGATGTGATTGAGATCGTATTACCGGTACAACATTTGTATCGGGCTATCAAAGCCATCCACTTTTTTTAATGTCACACAATGTATAGTCCCATACAGGTGTATACGTGTTGGTTTGAAAGACCTGATTTTTGCTAACGCCGTGTATAAGACGCACCTGGACTTTGGCGTGATTTTCAAGGGAAGAAACATGCGTCTTATACACCGAAAAATACGGTAAAAACATTTCTGTAGAGAGTAAACCAGGAAATTGTTTTCTTTCAATTTCAACCTCAGGTTGCGCCCTAAGAGCCGCCAGTCCTTCTCCACGGACCACTCTGACGGGATCTTCTCCGAGGAGGACAACACCAGCGACCGGTCCCACGGCCCCACCCCCGAGCCCGGACACCACCACCACCACCACCACCATCACCACCACATGGGGGCGCGCCCCGCCCCCTCCTCCACCACCATGATGACCCCCGACCCACACCTGGACCTGGGGGTCATGACCTCTGACGGGCTGTCGGACAAGGAGCGGGTGGTGCGGCAGGTTATGAAGCAGATCTCGGGTGACAAGTCCTATGAGGTGAGCTGAAGATAAACGGCACAAGGCACTTCATCCCATAATGCACTCGCAGTGATGTCCAGATTTTGTTTGCAGTGATGTCTGCTGCCGACCTCATTCACTAGTTTATAATAGACCGGAAGTGGACATGACTGCAAACAAAATCTAAATGTGGCTGCATGTTGCATCATGGGACAATATTTCCATATAATTTATGTAGTATGGAGCATTGATTATGAAGAGTAGTTTTGGCAATGACTCACCCCAAATGGGGTTAGGATATCAAAATAGTGTGAAGTCAGTCTCATGTTTCAACAACATCACTGGCAAACTTTATTGCATTTGTGATGGATAGAGAAATGAATAAACACTTTGATTTACATTCTTCATTAATATTGTAGGCAGTTACCTGGTGTTATGACGTTTAGGACATAATCTCCAAAGTTCACAACATTTTAAATGTGGTTGTCATTACACACAGGGATCTTATCTATCTCAGAAAATATGTCATATCAGCTCAGTTGAAGTTGTCACTTTTTTATGAATATCTATGGGCTCATACAACCTTCTTTGTTGAGTGCTGGTATTATCATCCAGAGCGTAGTCTTTATTTTCTTTTCTTCTTCTTTTCAACTCTCGACAGAGCAAGATCCACTACACGGAGACAGATTCAAGTAGTGATGAAGGGGGAGATTAACGGAGACGGAAACCGGAGCACAAGCGTAGATCCTGTAACTCACTGACCTCAAGAGATGCGGCAATCCAGACTAGATTCTTGTGCAGCTTTATTCACAAAGGATTTTATTTCTAAAGAGGAAAAACTTATGTTATTGTATAGAAGCTATTGAGTTATACATATATATCAGGGGAGGTATGCTTTGTATTTCTTGCATTGTTTTATCGCTGTTCGTATATATTTGATTTAGAGCTCTATGTATTCTGATTCAGTATATCGGGTTTAACAGTGCTACGTCACCTACATGTAGCCCGTCTCTATACTGAAGCGCTCATTAAGAATGTTAGCTTACAAGATATATTTTAACAAGTCAGCTATATATTGCATATGTATCCTGAAACAGTTGTAAATTCATGACTCATCATCCTTCATGTACAAACCTAAAGTACATACATGTATATGAAATCTGTCCAGGTATATATTCTGTTGATTTTACTCCTTATTTAGTCGTGTACTTTGAGCTGTTGCTCCAAAATCATGTTAATGTTCCTATAATTCTTTATATGCCATTATGTGTATTTTGTCACCAGTGGTGTACACAAATCATCTAGAATCAGATTATTTCTGGTTCCGTACGAGTTAACAGGAAAATATATCTTTCACCATACATACAATTCAACAGATATGCCTCCAGTACATAACAGGTTAGGTCAGAGTTAGCCGATACCTCATCTAAACTTAGGTTTCATACTGAATTTTAGGAATTATGCAATTTGTTTTGAATTGTACAGAACAAAACCTCTAATATCTGGCAATGTGCAATGGAAAAAAATGTTTTAAATGCTGATAGTTTTTATACCAGTGTATACATGTACTTAACCTATTTGATAATGTACATGATTTAAATGATTGATACAGCTTACTGTGTCATATACTGATATGGTTTGTCATGATTATGTTTTCAATCAGCTTTAGTTTTGAAGGACTGTGCAGTTATACCCTGATAAAAAGTGAAAATACGTATGTGCAATTTTAACTACTGGTATTGCATATGGTTTGTATATGAATTATATTTTGTATTTGCTAGCAATACCATGTTTTTAACATTTGATCTTGTCAATCAAATCAAATCATCCCCAACTATTATACATTGTCTGTATTGCATACAATTGCTGAAAGATGCCACAGGTTGATATCATTCATGTGATAGGTTAAAGTTTGATTAGATTTAAAATCATGTTTCTCAAATCCACCTTTGTACCTCAATTGCTAGGGAGTGCGATGTATGCACAGTGAGAAGAGGAAGGAAACTCCAAGCAAAAGAATGGCGTTCTGCTGTGAATCATCACAGAAACACACAGCATTTTATGTAGAGAAGAGCTTGAGAAACTTTTATAACATTATTGCAGTACTCCCTGAACCAAGCTGATTAACTAAAGCAATGCACAGTGCTAAGTCTTTGTTGAAGTTTGAAGTACTTATTCTATGAAAACGATTATCAGGGAAAATGTTTTTATCGTGTATCATAAGGAGTACTTAAATTGCTTTATAGGAACTTGTGTAGATCATCCCTGTGACAATGCTGTTTTTTTTTTTTTCAAATTAAGTTGCCAAGTGTTTCATAATTGCTCTCAATAGATGTAACATTATGCCATTCATTTTTCCTCATGTTATGGGCTGTAAAAAAGTGTAAGATATGATATGAAAAAGAGATCATTTTTATCTCTCACAATCACTGCCAAGAAAAAAAAGTGTAAATACTGAAATGAAAAATGTCCTTCCAATGCTTCGTCCTCTGTATTATACATGTGTAGGGAATGTCAATCATAGGGTCTTAATCATTGGCAATTTTTTTCCGATGTATCTTCAGATGTATTACACATTTGATGTATGGTAGTAAAATCATTATGAAGATGACTTGTGGTTTTATACCTCGAACTGACAGAAACTGTTAGTTAATTTTGAGAAGATGATTAATGTTTCCTGCAAGGAACATCTATGCCAAGTTAGTCAATTGAAGAACTATTTTCCCATTGCTATAGAATGATCCTTTTTTTAATTCTTAGTGTGGAAAACCAACTATTTAGTGGGATATTAATCATTCTCATTTAAATATACTTGAATTCATCTGGATCTGCAATAAATATTTTGAGCAGGCTGAATTATTTTGTTATACAAATTTAAGTTAAATCACAAATATTTGTGTTACAATTTGCTCTAAGATTAAATTTAAGTTGCTATCGGTCATGTCCTAGTCTTGCCCATGTTTATTGTGCATCTTACCAGTTTTTTTTTTTTTAAGAATTGATTGTAAGAAACGGATGCAAGCTATGTTTTAAGTTCAGCTTTGCTATGCTTGCTAGTACGTAATGTATAAAATAACCTGTATTCTGAACAGAGGTTTAACCCAAAGAGTGTACTTAACCTGAACTAACTGAATGGGACTTCAAACAAAGCAACGTGAAAATTCATTATTGATTTGCTGTAATTGATTTTGTCCTCGGAATCACTATGATATATAAAATTTGTCCACAAAGTAATTATAGCAAGTAATTGAAATCGACATCTGTCTGTCTATGTTTAGTACGCAGTCCAAGTTAAACCACTGTTGTGAATATGGGCTTATAAAACTTATATGCAGTCCACCTTATAAACCTCTTAACATCATAATGTTACTCGTTTGTAAAGCTTCACCCTGCAAATCTATACTGTGTTATGCCCTATTTTTCCAAGATAACTTCAACAATGATCTGCAAAACAGTCCTGAAGATTTTTTCCTGATAATGGAAATTATTTCCAAGGGTAAGGAATATTTTGCAATGTCATTATTTCACATCCTTCAAAAATATGATTAGGAACCTTATCTTTTAAAAATTATGAATTTGAACTTGCTCTTTAATAATTGTTCAATACACTTGCATTTGTTGCCATATGTTGTGTGCCATGTTTGTCAACTATGTGATCAGTATATTTGTGTGTGGTCATATGAAGTTCACGTCGTATTATGTCAAATACAAGTCATATATTTTATTTTAAATATGTCACTGCGTGAAAATGTTGTTAACTCAAAATCTATAAGTGTTACTGTGCCACTGCACCTGAGTTGTATTTGGAGTGTCAGTGAATACCAGTTACATTTGTAGCAATATCTTAATCTTCATTTCTCTCTTGTCATTGCCATTCATATTGTAAATAAAATGTTCACATGAAAGCTGTGACGAGTGATTGAGTACCTCTATCTTCAGATTGATTGAATCAATTGGATTGCACCCGAGTTGAGTGATATTTTGTTGTTATATCAGTTGAATACCATGCTAAGGATATTGTCAGTTTTATCTGCAATTTATGATTCTGCTTTATGTGATTCATGAGGGCAAAATCTTATAATTAATTTCATTATAAATAAGAGTCAAATTTGTCTATAAAGATCATCTCAAGACACAGGGAAATGTTCATCTTGATGGACAGGTGCAAATTACATGCAATTTACTGTAAAGGGATTTCAGTTGAGTGGCCTTTACAGGCAATGCATGTAATCTTTA
Source organism: Arbacia lixula (assembly GCA_963669155.1). NCBI lineage: Eukaryota > Metazoa > Echinodermata > Echinoidea > Arbacioida > Arbaciidae > Arbacia > Arbacia lixula. Next base: position 6,655,094 of record OZ022595.1, on the reverse strand, counting down.
TAGACAGTGGACTTTGAAGCCAGGTTTGACTACATAACTATAAATGCATGTTGCAACGAGCTCCTAGGAGGTTGACATTTCACGCACATCTGTATCTTTCAGTATAAAACTCCAAATGAGTTTTTGTCTTTCATTATATTCTTGATTCCTTTGAAAGATCAATTACTATATGGTTGTATTGGAATTATGCTAATAAGCTTTTTCCAGCTAGCAGCTTATTATCAACATTGATTTTTCTTAATTGTGCACATAATTGCATTGAAGCCTTCTCAAAGTGAGAACGTGATCCAGTTTGTTCAATGTGTGCTTATTGATATCCCCAATGTGTGCGCTTGATGGAACCCGTATTTCTAATGCAACAGAAAGTGAACTTTTGTCCTAAAGCTTTGCTGTGAGTAAGAATACTTCATGTGCTTATGCCTAATATGTGCTGATTTTTTGTCTCATCAAACTTCATAGATTAACAGAACATGTTATTTATGCATGTGATATGCATCATACTTTGCCACTCCCAAAACATTCCAAGATATATTTGTGATGTTTAGGCTTCTAAATGTCAGCATCAAGCTTGCCTGCTAATAAAACATGCTGAAATGTATTCCCTCTAATCTTTGATTCACATGAAAGAGAGAAATATATTGTTACCAACTTATTAGTATCTTACTGCAATGTTTATAGTACATTACATAGATGCTGAGCTCATAATATTTCTAAATTCAATCAGTAATAATATATTGTTGCCAGTTATTGATTCTCTCTGATTGCTTTGTCACTAGAACCAAGGATCATGTTTTGGATTTAGCTTGCATTGTGAATGTGTGCCATACAAGAACAATCTCGAGAATATCAACACTAGAGTAGTCCACCTCGAATCAAAATTCTTTATATGAAAGAGTCCAGAACACACACATTTCCAAATCAAGATGATTGAGATTTGCTGATAGACATGCTTACCCTGTCATTAACACTTTGTAATGGCAAATGGATACGTTTTCGTAAACAATACAAAACGTTGCACAAAGATATGGCTGGTCCTCTCCCTCCAATTTTTTTTTTAATACATGAGCAACAGCAATGTGGCAACCCGGGCCCTATAACATAAAAGTTTGCTATCAATCGCAAAATGGCAATGGCCAATCAGCACCATTGTTGAATGCGCTCTTTGTTCAAAAGCCTGACCAGTAACCAATCAGAATTTGTCTCTTAAATTTGCAATTGATCGCAAAGATATCTATTTAGTGTACATGTGATCCATGATGCCTTCCTCCTTATCTTATCTCTCCTTTTCTTTTGCACCTTCTCCATACAACATCCAATCTCTCTTTTAGAAGTCATAATCATCATTAGTGATAAGTCCTCATGTCGTCTTCCATGCTTTGGGAAAATGTATAGTTCTGGGTTGGCCCATATGAATGTACATTGTATTCAATATCATATGACATGGCTGTTTCTTGTGTTCATACTTATAAATATACATTGAAGTTCAGGTACCTGTATATGAGAATACATTATTGTGTACTCGTATATTGGCATTTATCATGATACTGAATAGTATCTTGGGTAGTATACTCACTGAATATGTACAACTGTGTACTCAATATTAGTACTATGCTTGCTATTTTTACTATAGTTTGATGATATACCATCAGAAGCGAATAATTGTAAGATACAGTACCTTAAAGGTCATTATGTGAAGTGAGGAAAATACTGACAGGAATATAATTAGACATGTAAAAATGCAGGTTGATTTAGCTGTGGATTTTGAATTGTATGGCGTTGTTTCCATTGTCATGGACTTAAAACATGAGAACATGGTTATGATTATGGTATATATTTCTCTCTCAGGCATGGGACTTAACCCTTTGCTTACTATACCATGGGCAGTTGTAATACATGTAACTCATATAGAGCTTCATCTATCATGGCACAGAAGGAGTTAAAACTGATAACCATGATTAAAGGTATATGCGAAGAGAATGGAGGGTGGATGGATCTGAAGTGTTTATTTTCTGTGTGATCAACGAAGGTCAACATGATGACAAAAATCACTTTACCAAATGTGATTGTAAATCATTGTTCGTCACAAATATCAGATCATTTGAAGAAGAGAGTATTCATAAAAAAGGCATTTCATGGTAATCATGAAATTAAAAGTTTCAATTAAAAAAAATCCTTTTTACAACTGATATGTACATACATGTACTACTGATTGTCGTATCCAGTACAGGTTAGATATTAATGTAGAGCTTTATGGAGGTGTTTAACATTTAGAAAGGAAAGTGATTACCTTTGATTCTGAATTTTAAGCAGGACGACATTTAATATGTGTTATGAAAAAATAGACAATGCCATGTAACTCTACGTCAAATGAATCATTCAGTGTGTTTATTAAGTGTTACTCATATTTTTGACAGAGTTCCCTAAAGGAACAGCTAATTTGATTTTTTCTTATCACCACTATTTTGACAAAATATGATGACTTTCATTATTCTATCTTTGACCGGGAATTAATTCCTCTCAAGATGTTCAATGCACTTAGAATGTGATTTTACAATTTCATCATGAAAAGTATCATAATTTACTGAGAATTTACTTTTTTATGACATTATTTCCATTTTTGTCACATACTTATGTTGACATTTCGTTATTAACATTCAACAATCATATTTGCAAAGGGAAGCCAATTTCATCTTTGATAATTATTCAAACACAAATGTGAGATAAAAAAAATTGTGTATTCTATTCAAGATCACATAATAAAACAGAAAACAGACTTCAGGGAAAAACGGTTTCACACATTATTTTTCACCTGTGAAAACTCCTCTATAACTAAATCTCAAGTTGTAGGCATGGGCAATGAGAGATTGCATTTGATGAGACACTTTGAATTGTATGAGTAAGTTATTTTATTTGGTTCATTTTTGACGGGGCTGCATACCAGCTGCTTGAACTTATGTATCGTTAAATTGACAGTTGTGTAAATGAGACCAACTATCTGCATGCGTAACTCTGTTACACATGGTAGATTATGTGGATTGAGTGTGATTTTAATGTACAATAAACGTTGATGTTTAACGGAGATCTATGTCAGAATACAAGTCTGTAAAATAAATCCAGATAAAAAATAGATAACATTTCTTGTGATTTATTATGTTTGTTTGCATTTCTCTATCTCTTTTTTTCTCTCTCTTTCCCTCTCTCTTTTGCCTCTCACTTTCTCTCGCTTCCCCCCCTCTCTCTCTCTTTTCCTCCCTCTCCTCCTCAGTCTTTCTTTTTCCTTTCTTTTTCTATGTATTTCTCTCTCTCTCACCCACCACCTCTCTCTCTCTTTCTCTTTCTCTCTCGCTCTCTTTCTCTCTCTCTTTCTTTCTTTCTTTCTCTCCCTCTCTCTCTCTCTCTCTTTCTCTCCCTTCTCTCTCTTTCTCTCTCTCTCTTTCTCCCTCTCTCTCTTTCTCTCTCTCTCTCTCTCTCTATCTCTCTCTCTCTCTCTCTCTCCCCCCCCCCCTCTCTCTCTCCTGACTGTAACTTTTTTGTTCTTTCTCTTCCACCTCCCTCTCTCATCTCTTCCCTGTATGAGTTGATGCCATTAGATGTTGCTGTGACTCTGATGACAGTAGATATAATGATGTCTTTAGGACATATACCTTGTGAGTGCTCCATAGTCTAGAGCCAGACCGGATTAACCCACTCTTTTAAACATGTCTGTGGGATAAGACTAACAACTAATTGACTTTCAAGTTGAGTCTATCCTAGGTTCTAAGGCTGTGGTGTGCATGAACACAACTCAGTCTGTAAACATGCACATTAAAGGGATAGTTCACCCGGAAATTATTTTGGTTTAAATAAAAGGAGACACATGAAAGAAACATATCGGTGAAGGTTTGACCAAAATAGGTCAAAGGAAAAGAACGTTATTTGATTTTACATTTTTTATTTTGTGACATCACATGCGAGGTGCTCTCCCATATGTTGTGTACAATTATTTTGGAAAATGTCCATTTTCTCAAAAGGATGTTTACCATTTCACCTGCGTGTTTGATATATCATTAGACACATGTTTGTACACATCTCGCTATGAAAAGAAGGTATTCCTTCATTAAAGAACATAAGAAAGACAATCTATGGGAAAAGAAGTACACAGCATATAGGAGAGCACCTCGCACATGACGTGATGTCAGAAAATAACAACTTTAAAATCAAATAACTTTTTTTTAATTTGTCCAATTTTCGTCAAACCTTCACTTATATGTTTCTTTCATGAGTCTCCTAGCTGTAATATGTAATATGTAATATTCAATATGATTTCAGGGTGAAATCTCCCTTTAAACCATGATTATAAGTTGAATTTGATCCTAAAAAAGAACAACAGATTGGTAGAGTTTTTAGAAAAATAAGATGCTCTTTTATGATTGAATGTTATGATCCTGCACCACTAGCCATGAAGACTTCATACATGTACATCCAAAATAGCGGAATGATACTCTGAGTATTGTTTTTTGTTTCTGATTTTCACTAAATTCACAACTTTCTTTATATGTCTGATTCTTCTGACACCTTTGCCAGTCGATCTGTTTTTCTGATTGTTCTGATTGCAATTCTTTTCAGCTTATTCCCATTTCAATAAAATTAACTAAACGGTAAACGGCAAACAAGAACTGGTACACATGCAAGTGGGGTTCAAGTTTCAAGTTGCAAGGTCAAGTTCAAGATTATTTGTTTTTCTCCAAATTTTACAGATTAACAACGAGTGACATAGTACATAAAGGAGCAGTAATATATATGGAACAAATTTAAATGTTGAATCAGAGAGAAGATAGAAGGACGAGGATACCGTTGAGCTTGTTAAAGTCAAGCCCCTCATGGCAATATCATATCAAAAACGACCAGCCTGATTTAATAAATGTAGTATAAACATGAATACAACAAATATGTTTTTAAGTAAAACACAAAGACACATGAAACAAATAACTAACAAAAATAACTGAACAACTTTAAATATTAACATGGTTAACTAAATCAATGAAAAGGGTGGGGAGAAGAGGTTTATTCACAAAAGAAAGTGAGAAAAGTGAGGAAAAACATATATGAAGATATATAAAGGTAGAGGGCGGGGTGGGGGGGAGAGAGAGAGAGAGAGAGAGAGAGAGAGAGAGAGAGAGAGAGAGGGAGAAAGAGAGGGAGAGAGAGAGAGAGAGAGAGAGAGAGAGAGAGAGCGAGGATTATCAAAGCTGGTAAATAACAGGAAAGGAGAGAAAGAAGAAAAGGTGAATTAAAGTTGAATACAAAAGAAATAAAACGCTTTGAAGAAGAGCATAATATTTTAACTTTCGAATTACACCAGTATTCCTTGACAATGTTTTACATAGATTATTTATATGAGTTTTCCATGTTAGTTTTTCGTCAATATGGAGACCTAGGAATTTAGTTGAAACCACCCTATCTATCACAGCACCATTGAATATGATGTCTCTAGGCAACAACTTGACTGAATTGCAATGCATCATTTTGTAGTTAGTTTTTTTTTAGATTTAGGAACAGTTTATTTGCATGAATCCATGCTGCAATATTACATAGCTCTGAGTTGATTGTTTACAAAAGGACTTGGACATCTCTGTGTGAAAAAAAATATGCTGGAATCATCTGCACACGGTTTAAAAGATAATACATCGGAAGAATATTGGAAATCATTTATATAAAGAATTAATAAAAGAGGACCAAGAAAAGATCATTGCGGCACTCCACAGGTAACAATTGCTGTCTGTCAGCTAAATAGCTCCTGAACCAGTCCAGCGCTGCACCTCCGACCCCATACTGCGATAATTTACTAAACAAAATGCTATGATCTACTGTATGAAATGCCTTAAAGTAATCAAAGAATATTCCAATTGTGTGCATATGGTTGTCCAGGGCATTAGAAACGTTATTGATGAAGTGCAATATAGCATGGGTGGTAGTATGTTTCTCACGGAAGCCAAATTAAAAGTTGTGGAAAATTTTACTTGCATTGAGAAACTTAACAATTCTCAAGTAAATAGGTTTTTCAAGCATTTTAGAGAGCCCTGTTAAGAGAGAAATGGGTCGATAGTTTGTGGTCACACTTCTTAAAAATAGGGACAACCTTTGCAACTTTAATTCATATTCCTTGGCACGATGCCATTTGTCATTGACAAATTATGAATGTGCGCTAATGGCTGTACAATTCCTGGTGCTACACTGTTGATTAGACTGTTGCAGATATTATCACAGCCAGGGCTGTCTTCAAAGAATTTACCAAACTAAGTACCTCTCCTTCATTTTTCCTTTATTTTTCTTAAATGTAACTTATTCTCCTTTAATTAATGTGAACTAAACGACAAACAATAACTAGTACTTGCGAGTAGGCTGTATGCCAGAACAAGGCAATGTGGCATTCATGACTCTGTCAACTGTGTTAGTGTTGGAGTTAGGCCCATTTCAACTAAAAATGAATGCATTATATTCGTTATTTTCAAAACAAAAATACAATTATATTGAGAAATTTTGCCTATGGCTATATTTTTTCAGTTCATCACCGGTAGTAGGGTCCATGCTTGGATAAACTGTGCGTGGTCATTTCGTATTCATAAAGGTGTAAACCGTAACATAAAGGTGTAGGATGGAGGGGATGCGAGGGGATACAGTATCCCCATTTCATATCGATATACACAATATCGGCCAGTTGCTGATTACAGATATCGCGATATCCACCCACGAGCGAGCTATCTATAATCTTCTCCATATCGATGGCAGTGTGTACGTGGATCTTCGGCAGATTTTACCCCTTCTTCTCTATGCCTGCTTTGTAAAAAAAATATAATTTTAGTGAAGATGGAAGGTATGCTGTACAAATGGACAAATTATCTAGCTGGTGAGTAAGATTTGCGTTCTGATATTAGGCTAAGAGCATGACTGAGTAATATTTTAGCTGACACGGCCACATCACGGCTCACTGTGTGCACTGCACTGCACTCGTCATATCACCACTGCATTGCTGCCCCTGCAGTGCTGGACATCACGACGTAATACACAGCGTTGCACAGTAGCAGCCGCGACGCAAATCTTCGCAGCTCAATTCAGCCTTCCTGCCACTGCCAGGCTTTACTTTTACATTGCTGTTTATGTAACATTATGCCATGAACAAATTATGAGTTGGCATTGCATTTCGCCTATCTTAAACTAACAAAGGTAGTTTCAACAAATAGAATAGTAGAATCTGAGTAGAATCTAAGAATAAGACAAGGACTTGTCTGAGTTGACTGACTGATCCACAAAACTGGCCCCTCCCCTTGACAACGTCCTTGTCTCGTGTCATGAGTTGAGCCTTGAGTTGAACTTATCTTGACTTGAAAGCAGCACTTGGGTGCTTAATGCGCATTATCAAAGTTTGGGTGCACGATTGGTTGTGTATTTACGCATAAGAAATTAACACACACAGCACAAGTTGTTAGCAAATAAAGCGTAGGATGACAGATAGACCTGGAAACCAGACTGCTCACGAAAGCAATTTTCCAGTAGATCCGGTAATAATGGTAATAAAATGCTAGATTTTCAGAATCAGAGCCAGAGGAAAAAATGCAAATTGCAAAATATGGAAATATTTAACAATTGCGCACTTTTCAACTTGCGTTGGTACTCCTGTGATTCTACTGTTTGTTGTATCTCATGTCCCATCATCTTTCATACCATTGGAAACGGCACGATAAAGACGTCGCAGTACTGGTGAAATGTTGCCATTGTTGGCATTGCACACAATGTATTGACAGAAATCTCGCGCAGTTTAAAAGCTAGCCTATGGGCTAGCTTTAACGTTCAGTGCGATGTTCGATGATTTACTTAATGACACTTGAAGTGCAATTTCTCTAAAAATTTCTAGCTAATTCGCAATGCGAAAAGAGTTCTTCAAAGAAGAAATTTTTATTGATATGTGAGTGAAATTCAGTATATTAACTGATCATCTTGGTGTGAATATATCCAAAAGAAGACAAAGGGGGCATTGAGGTACATGTAGGCCTACCTGCATCAACCATCTCATTTTTGTCAACAAATGTCTAAAATTAGATAAGAGGATCAGGGGCTTCATTTTGAGGATGATACCTTTTTGATTGTCTGCACAATTACAATAGCACAGCTTTCAAAAAGGTACATGAATTGTAATTTTGTTTGGCTTATTCGCTCATCAATGTGGATTCTATTTATTGTTAACCATAATCATGGACACTCTATTTTCAGGCTGGCAGCCACGCTGGTTTGTATTGGAGAAGGGTATCCTGACCTACTACAAGTCACAAGATGAGATGCAGCAGGGATGTAAAGGCTCCGTCAAAATGGCATGCTGTGAAATTCAAGGTGAGAAATTCTTTGTCCTTTCAAAATACGGCTTTTTAATCCTTTGAGTGCCATATAAAGTGCTACTCTATGGGATTTGTGTGTATTGGTGGTGAAATAATCCACAACTGTCATGGTAAAGGTTAATAAAATCATTTGTTAGTTATACAGTGTAACATCAATCATCAGGTGCCGTCCCGAACCTGTTTGTTGGCGGTCATGCACCTCCACCTCGTTTTATCTACACTTGTTGTTCTGACCTCTGCGTAGCAAGTCCTGTCCCCTTCTTGAGGTTAACATACCATGCCATTCGTTATCTTCCTCTTTCTCTCTTTCCTTGTTTTATTTCTTCAAGTAACAGGTTCTGGAACCTCCCATTTGTTATATGTCTGGTGTACAAGCTCTCTCAATATCAGGGAAGTGTGCTACATGTGCCTTCCCTATCGAATAATACTCTAATTTTTGTAGTTTAAATGTGCTATTGAATTCAAAGTAATTTGCAGTATTCATGTAGTAAAGACACATTCAAGGCAATCACAGGACTTTTTTGTGGACATACGCATTTTCTTGTACTATCTATGGGGCAATTAAGCTACAATGCTTTGCTTACTGCAGCTCCATGGCAAATGTTGACAACCTAACTTGACCATGGTTCACCTAGCATGAAAACCTGACAATGGGCAATGGGTTTAGAGTATTGTGTGAATGGACAATTAATTTCTTAAATTTAGATATAATGCTCAAAGGACTGTCCTTACAATGGTATCTGAAAGTGATCATATCCTCTTTGGAAAAGTCTTTAAGTACATTTATTTAGAGACTATTCTATAGTAATGTGCTGCAGATGCTAATCCATACTTTGCTCATAATGCAATCATTTTCTCTTTCCCTTCAGATGTAAGTAAGTGAACTAGGTGGAATTTTGAAGACTTCCTGTCCTTATCAAATATTGCAAAGTTAATCTCTGTTGTACTTGTTGTCACACCTAAGTTACATGTAATTGGGGCTCTTTGAATTCTGTCTGTATCGAGAATAGACTAGCAGTAATATATTGAGGGGCTTTTTGTCTTTATGTCAGCAGGGCCATTTATTTTCTCTTCGCATTAGCCACTAAAACAGACCTGACACGATATTTAAATTGACATATGCAAAAAGAAACAAAAACACAAAGAAATTTATAATGTAGTAGACATCTAGTGCAAGACATTGTACAGGATCATATCTGTTGTGTGAAAAAAAAAAGTGGGGGCTGATTTGTAAGTTTTGAGGGCTAGCCATCATTATCCCCCCCCCCCCCCTCTCCTGTATTTTGAATGTTGCGTGTTGTAAACATTTCACCCTGTCATTAATTGTCCAGGGCCTTGTCTCAAAAAGAATTGCAATTGATCGCAACTTGACTTACGATTGATATCAATTGTAACTCTGTACATTAAAGATAGGGGATTGGACTCATGGTCGATTCAGATCAATTACAACTTTAAATAAGACGGGCCCATTTCTTCTGGAAATGCTTACCACATTAAACTTTCATTCTTCTTTCTTACAGTTCATCAAACCGATGAGACGCGACTAGACTTAATCATTCCAGGTGAGCAGCACTTCTACGTCCGAGGAGCAACCCCAGCAGACAGGCAGAGATGGTTAGTTGCATTGGGCTCTGCCAAGGCTTGTCTAGCAGACTCTAAGATCCACCAGAAGAAAGGTACACACATTTATTACCATATACTGTAAATAATACACATTTGTAAGTGCATTGGGGCGATGCAAGTGCACAGTGCGGGTACAAAATGATGCGACACTCATGAAGCAAAGTTGAGTGCATTTTGCCTTATTTAATACCCTAAGAGTGCCACATCGCTTCAATGTCACAAACTTTAAACTGTTTTTAATTGTTTCATAAGACAGGTCATGTATGCTTTTGAGTGCATGGCTTTCTCCAAGAAACTTTCAAGTTACTTGAACCAAAATCCAGAAATTGTTATCATGGTAATCAATCTATTTAGGGATATCCTATTTACATGGTTGGTTCAACATGTGCATTGTACAATTCAGGTGTTGCACACTTTTTGCACTGTCGGCTGCAATGGAAAAAGCTAATTCATAGATATGTGACTCGCGTAAGCATGGTGTAAGTTGGACCATATACTTTATGGGGCACAAAATAAATCATCTGATGCTGACACAAAATCATTTATTTTCATCACAGAATCACAATTGTTTGATCTCAATTATTTGCTGTAATTATTATGTTGACAAACTTAATGTACCATTGTGAATCCAAGGATAAACTCAATTATATTGAGTCATTAATGATGTTTCATGTTGTTTTATTTGACGTTCTATAAAAATTAGTACACTGTTTGTGTTAAACATCTGATCAGAATGTAGGCCATTTCGTTTTGCAAAGTGCTGTACAAATCCAAAGGGCCTAAACTTCATACTTGTTATCTGATTTTTCATGAAGGGCTTACAGTCAATGAAAGGGATTATGTGCTGAAAACTATTTTTAAAGGTAAGGGGTTAAAATGGTGAAGACCAATGGAGTGCTGTTCTGCCATAACCATGGGTCCCATTTTCCTTTGCTACAGGCTCAGGAAGGAATTGTTTCACAATTATTAAATCGTTGAAATAAAATCAAAGATCACGGCAGGTCAGTTCTACCACGATTGATTACCTGAAATCTATAAAAAATTAGCTCTTCATTTAAAAGATGAAAGGACCATTCTTCTAATTAGTATGAGATGTTACTCTTTAAAGATGGCCCGTCCCTTTTACTAACAAATTTAGCACGTATCTTTGGGATACCAACTGTGAAATTTTAAGGTCAGAGGTACTATAACAGCCATAGAATAAATGGAAATCTTACACTGACATTTGATTCAAAGTGATTGCCGACTGTTGACTTTTTGAAATTATGACTTTTTTGTGGTACGAAAAAAGAAAGCTCGATCAATTATCAAAGATTATTTCCTCAAAACCGAATATTACGCTTTGTCGATTCCAGAAAAAGGTTATATAGCCACTCTCTCTCAAATGATGACAAAGTCAGGGAACTTTCAGAATTAGGTCTGCAAAAAGGACAGGCTGCCTTGAAGGGCTATTATGTACATCAAACTACAGTGAAGTGTTGATTGCTACTACTAGTATTGAATATTTAATTGTCATATTTATTGCCTCTACTAATTTAAATATTTTACTGTCATATTTATTGCCTCTGTTCTGTAGAAGAGTCTGAGGACACACTGCGTACTAAGATGTCTGAGCTCCGTCTCTACTGCGACCTGCTGACCCAGCAAGTGGCCAGTGTAAAGGCAGCCGGAACTGCAGGGGGACAGACTCCTGATATAGAGGTAGGAAGTCACTTGCCTCAAAATTAAAGGGTAACTCCATTCCAAAGATAAATTGCTCTTCTTTAACTCTTTGTGTGCCACATGTGACATTTTTTCACTGCTACACATGGCTCCCATAGAGCAACACCTTATTTGGCATATAAATGGTTAAAGCAAAATGAGTTAAGAAGCAGAACAAAACACATTTGATGAAAATTGGAGTAAATGATAAGTTACAAACATTTTAATGATACTGTGATGTACATTATTGGGAGGCATATGGGCTCTGCTTCTCTGATTTGTTTTGGCTTCTATTCAGAGCAATTTATTTGGGACTGGAATAACCCTTTAATTCCTTATGTGCCATTAAGGTATTTGGCCATGAGTGATGTACACTGATTCCATAGAGCAGCAGTTGGCCTGTCGTACAGAGAGTTAATCGGTATACAGGTTATTCAGTGAAATATGTACTAACAGAGATGTAGAAGATGGTTTGTTGTTGGTTGTAAAGTGACCTACTGACTCAACAAGGACAAGTCATAGGGGGGCACCCCTCTGGTAGAGAGGTACACTACAGCTCAAAGGAATTGGCATCGGGTAAAGGGAAAGGGAAGAAAGAGAAAGGGAAGGAGCCACAGTTTTGAACCTTGGTATATTTTGTCCAGTTCGGCATGAAACATGATGTTTTTTAGGCTAATGCATCGTGTTTCATGCTGAACTGGACAAAATATGCCGCGGTTTAAAACTGTGGGTCCTTCCCTTTCTTACCTTTCCCTTTCCCTATGCCAATTCCTTTGAGCTGCAGTGTATGTACTAACAGAGATGTAGACGATGGTTTGTTGTTGGTTGTAAAGCGACCTGCTGACTCAACAAGAACAAGTCATAGGGGGCACCCCTCTGGTAGAGAGGTAGGCATCTTGAAGTTAACTACAGTGTATTCATTGAATTGGTTGTACACAGTAGGGAAGTGCCCTGATCAACACTTGTATTCACTTGTCTGGAGATTATTGTATACCATAGACATACAAATTGTTTTTCACAAGAGTGGTTTCATTTATGTGTGATTTATGAAGACCCAACTGTAACCCTTAATCACAATGCAGGTCTTTAGTATGACAGGAGTGATATTTTGTTTCATTCCCCTTTGATTGAAAAATGCATTTAACTCTTGAGTTGTATGATACACAATGTGTAGTATATTGATTGGAAGAATGATGAAACTTATTTCATACAATCTAATATGTATGAGTGATTGCACCTTTATAATGATCACTGCTTTGACATTTAGATAGTGATTCATAATTAATTTCTTCACATATTTTTTTAGTTGAATAATATGAGAGTGGGAAATGTGTTTCTCACAACATCTGCTTTTCTTTGGGGCTCCTCTAATCTTTGTTTGATTTTATATGCTGTTTCAATGGAAAAGTAATGAACTGAACCGAACTAATCTAGTTAAGCTTAGAGCATTGGATAACGTGCTCCATCCTGACTTGCTTAATTCACAGGATTAAGCATGCTACTGTTACTACTGGGCGCACATGGTTTCTTTTCTAATTGATAATTACATTTTTTATCATGTTTTCAATGCAATGGTGTCAGAAATGCAAATCCATATGTAATGTGTCATGTTTGTTGTTACGTCAGCAGAAGATGAACGAATCGTCATCTCTCCTATCTGCAACGTGTGACACGTTCATCAAGACCTTACAAGACTGCATGCAGCTTGCCAAGGAGTCCTTCACACCAAATATCCACAACATGGACATCAGTAACACCGTGCTACCCCCATCAACACCCTATTCAGACAAGGTAAGTCTCAAGTCCACTGTAGATGATATGAACTACAGTTATAAGAGCCTCCGCCTGGAAATGTAGCATCACCTAGTTACACAAATCCTATAATTGGGTCCTACGATTCAGCAAGTCGCAGAGTAATACAACAGGTGTTGCCTGCATTGGCCTTAAGCAGCAATAGAGAGCTTTAGATTACCATGACTGTGATTGTGGACATGACATAATCACATATGCAGTTGTTAAAATTGTTAGGTTAGAATTGTCAGAGCAGCTGTCAGTCACATGCAAAGCCATGACAACACATACGCCAATCTATCTGCCGGCCAGAACAAATGTTTGTTTTGTATTAAAGGTAAGGAGAAGAAGTGGAAGAACCATTCTGCCATCATTACTGGGACTGGATTTTGTTTATTTTGTTTATTATCATTTTGAGATGAATTCTCCCTGATATCCTGAAATTAAGATTGAGACCTATGGTCATTGGAGAATGACACTCCACTGATCGTGGGTTCAGAATTAGATACTTCTTCTACCCCTCACCTCTAAATTCTGCAATTGATATTGCTGGGTTTCCTTCTTCACAAAATAAAACTGTTCTTTCTAAATGCTCTCTTTTACTGTTTGGAGTACAATTGTTTTGGATCAACTATAAATCATAATCCAAAGAGCTAAGCAGCTCTAAATGGCTGATTCAACCTTACATCTGATTTAATCATCTTGGTAACCCAAAACAACGTGTGACCCATCCAATGGAGTAGGGATATATCTAGCATCTTAATGATGAAATGAGAGGTAGAATTAGGTACATTTGTCATTGGATACGTATTGCAAATGCACCCAGCCAAAGAGTGTTTCAGGCAAATGGTGATTGTTACTTTTTATGATAAAAATTGTGTTCTTTGTTTGGTTTGTTATAGAAGAAGTCTGGAGTACAACGATCAATATCAGTGGAAGATCGGTAAGTGGAAAGATATCTTAAGCTCGATGATGAATAATACAAATATACATTTAGAAAACCCCAGGAATTGCAGCATTTCCGAACGACCATATCAAACTATTCAGGACTTGTGAAATATGTCCTTGTTATTATCGCAATCTTGAGATAAACACATTTATTGTATTGTGCATGGTCAAGGAACACCATTAAGCACGTAGAGTGCAATTTAATAAAAAAAAAGTTTTGCTTGAGGAGACAGCAATGGTCAAGAGAAACTAGTTCCTCTTGACGTTTTCCATTACATGGTGTGTCTCATCAGGCTAGATTTATTTTCAGTCCCGAAACCATTTCCTGATTCAGTGTTTACTGCAATATTCTGGTCCATTCGTACATACGAGTAGTGGGAATAACGACCCTCAAAGTGGAAAATTAAATCACCTTGCGAATTTCCAGATTTTCGAACCTTTTTCAGAAAGGGAGAATTGCCTTTATGCCCCCGTGTATTTGAATTCACAGGTGAGTGCTGACACTCTCGCATGTCCCTTTCCCTGAATACAGATTCACCCCTCACTCTACTGGCAAGGCGGGAGTCACGACCCGCTACCGAAACCTCGAGGACATAGCCACCTCCCGCACGCCCCGCTCCCGTCCCTCCAGCCGCACCGCCAGCATCAGCAGTCAAGAAGGCATTCAAGGGGCTCTCCCCCAGGGGACTTCCCCCACCTCCCTAGGGACCAACAACGAAGTCAGGAAGTCATCCCCCCAGCCTACGACGCCACCTGTGCCAGAGATGACCGTCGTGAATGGAACCAGTGCTGTGACCACCGAGAGGGATGCCAGAGTGCCAACTTTTTTTTCTGAACTTTCAACGAAGTAATTTCATTCAACCTTATTTCTACTTTGCATAATAATCAAATAACAAACATATTACATTCACAAAGTAGTGTGGTGGGGACAAAGAAATCATAAGCTTGTATAAAAGTGACTTTTAGTATGATATTGATATGTAAATGTGACAATGAAAACCAAGATTTACATATATTAACAAAATATGATACAACTAAAAAAAATGATTAGGTCATACTGAAGTAGAAGTAGCTATAGATAGGGGCCAGTTATTTTGCTGGACTTTCAATGAAGGTAACAGATCTAACTAAAATCAAAGAATTTACCTGAGAGAAACCTATTTCTTCTAGACTTTCAAGAAATTTGAAGATCGTACTAAAGTAGGAGAATCTATAAACAGGAGCGTGTTTATCTTCTGAATTTCCAACAACTTAAAGGATCATACTAAAGCAGAAGAGACTATAGAAAGAGGGCAGTTTATTTTCTGAACTTTGGACAGAGTAAGAGATCATACTTAAGTAGAATTGAGATTATACATGACTTTATGAGACAGAGATTTTATGAGACTGTATAAGAATTACTAGATGGTTATATCCAAGACTTGTGAGATTTTGAACATAACTGTAATAACGGCAAGTTCCTGACAATCTTAGCCATCAAGAAGCACTCCATCTTGTTTTTCGCAGAGCCATGTACCATTTATCAATCTTGATTGCGAAGGCAAAACCGTACCGAATGATTGTATCAAGGTTTTAATCATTTCCTTCTGTCACCAGGTAAAGGGTCCCCTGTTGTACAGGTTTCAGAGAGAATGTTTATTATGAATAAATGCAAATCTGTACAAGGTCTTATATTTGTGTCCTATCACAGATGTTTACATCGAGTGAAGGCCAAATGGTATAGAATAATTGAATCAATGTCTTAATAATTTTGTTTCATCACTGCAATGTATTTGTCATTATGTATAGATTCTCTGATGTGCAAATTCAACCGGATGAAAGCATACCAACTCAACCATTCCTTGATGCCTGTACATGTATAGTGGGAGTATTTGGTGAGCATAATTTTGTAAAAGAGAACATAAAAGGGTTCCAATCATGTTCAGTCTTTGAAATCAATTCCAACTTTGAAATTTTCATCATCATGTCTTTTTAATTGATTTATGCATAAATTCCTCCCTTTTTTAATGTGATTTTTAATTTTACTGTACAAACGTACTAGTCACCCTGAAAAGAATGAGGTTGCTTATAATAGGCTTTATTGAATGAAAGCACATGTGATAGATTTTGAGAAAAATCAGACATTATACAGGAAGTTGTAAATGTTTTAAAAACATGATTATTTTTACAGCTCTTTCTACATGGTTGAGGTTTCTGTCAGGCTGTTCTGTGAACCATTCTGTAGAGTATTGACCTTATTATCATCAGCCTTAATTCTTCTTTATATTTATATGTGTTCTCCTGATTGTTTCCCCATAGATGCTCTGAGTCCTACAGCCTTTGCACCTGTCAAGATGGATGTCAATGGAAATATAAGGGTAAATACATGTATGAAGTATTGACATCTTGGTACTATATGCCATGTTCTTATGAGTGATAAATCAATGCTTGATATAGGCAATACAGCAACTTAACATGATGTATCTTTCTTGCAATGCTCTACATTGATTTCTGTGACTCACAGAATTTGTGATTTGCTATGTAGCCTACCAGATGAGAGAGGCATAGTAACTCTCACAAGAGCCTATGTTCCCTGTTTGAATTGGTTAGTGTGAGTAGACTGTACAAAAAATTAGTAGACTCCACTGAGAATTGTATATTTGATTTTGAAAGTTTGGTCAAGCAAGCAAATATAAAGGAAACATGCATTTGCACTCGCTCAGAGCTTTGTACACTATCATAAAGCATAGAAGTGGTGTCGTCATGTGTATGGTTATTCAGGTTTCTGGTTCTAAACAACTTCACTCAAGTGAGAGTGTCAATGGTCCGACATTGTCTAGCAGGCTATTGCCGGTCACTCCCAGTGACAGTCCATGCTATGATCATCGCACTTTGCTTTTCCCCACACAGTTTAGAACCAGTTGTCTTGACAACCTGCTCTCATGACATCACACTTTACTACTCTATTATGCTACCATCACATTCCTTGGCTTATGCATCAATTTTCCAGAAGTGCCAAAGTCTCCAAAGCTATCCCACAGTACATTGCGACTATTATGTGAAGCTTGCATCCAGATACTTTGCTGAATTGCAGTGTTTTCATTCAGTCCTGGTAGAAAGTGCGGTTGAAGAACAGTACTCTGGAGTTGGTAATGAACCTACCCGGTATAGAACCGGGTTTGCTTTTAGGATAAACTGCAACACAAACTGGTCAACTTGCCTCTCCTACCAACAATCGTCCTAGCAAATTACCATGGAAGGCATGATCACAATCTCAAATACATCATCCCTCAAGCAACCGTTGACGTCTTCAAATTCTCCTTCTTTCCACGAACAATAAGAATTTGGAACAGTGTACTGGACCAGCAGCTAATGACATTGGATTGATGACCTCCCAGAAGGTTGCACTACCTGTTATAAGAACAGTGCAGCCTGCTATTGGCTATCCCATCGTATAGACAGCTACAAATTTTTACTTGCACTAAATGTTCAATGCATTTTATTGTACATAAATGCATGCATCTGTCACCTCTTGACGACCCAACAGCACGCAATCATCCCAGTATAGCTTCATGTAGCTGCTTTAAGGGATTACTGCATCAAGTATCAAGAGGGGTATCTCAGAGAGGAAAGGCTGCCTCATGTTTAAAATGGGTAAACTGTACATGATTATGATTAGGAGGAAATATATTTTCCTCTGTTTTCTACTGGTCTGTACAATAACTTTGGTAGAAGACCTGCAGCCATCAAGATATGTTCATGAATCTCCAGCGTATAGAACAGTGTGTTCTTGTATGAATGGTAGTTCTGAGAATAAATATTGACCACTCTCAAACCATTTTTTTTTTTTTTTTTTTTTTTTTTTTGGGGGGGGGGGGTGAATTTTCCTGTTTATCTGGTCCTTATAGACATGTTGGCAGAAGAGCAGCAGCAATCTGAAAATGTTGATGGCTCTTCATGGCATAGAGTACCATGTTGTTTTATGAGGAACTTTTTTTATTTTGTCCTTGTAGAAACTTTGGCAGCCATCCACAGATACTTATTAATCTCTTGAGTATTGAGCAGCATACATTGAATGTTTAACCCTATATAGCCCGGGCTATTTTGAAATTTCATAGCCCGTAGGAGGGGGGGGGGGGGGGGGCGAAACAGCCTCCCCCCTCCCCCCCCCCCCCAAGATCTCGACCATTGCTCGCGCTGTTGCGACGATTGGCTTCATGGTTAGCGTGGCTAGATTGGCTTCATGGTTAGCTCTGAGAAAAAAATGTTGCTCCACACTCCAAAAAGGTTATGTTTACATCTGTTTTTTATCTGGCCCTCTTAGAAACTTCGGCAGAAGAACAGCAGCGATCCAGAGATGTTCATGAATCTGCAGGGCATGGTGCAACAAGAGGTCCGCAGCAAAACAACCACAGTCAAGAACTCGGCCACTGATGCCCTCATGTGGCTTAGAAGGTAAAATCAGGGCCCAAATTCACAAAAGGGGCTTTAATGTAACCTAAACCCCGTTCATATACACCGCCTATCCGCGAAAAAGGCGCAACATTTGCGGCAATTTTGCCGATGCATTACCAATAGCTGCGTATATGAATGGGAATCGCTCAAATAATGCGGTATTTGCTTCCTCCTTTTTTGCGCTTATTTTGCGGCTTTTTCGCGAATCGAGACCTAGTAATAATACCGCAATATTGCGGTAAGCGAATCTTATAAACTGCGTCCGCAAAATAGGCGTAAATGTTGCGCCTTTAGCATCGCGCTCTGGCCTGTTGGTCGCTAATCCTAGCTCTCGTATGGCTGAGCGGAGCATGTCACCATTGGTTTGGAGAGAGTCCAGCTGTCCAAAACACCGCAACATTACGGCTTTTGGGGGCGTGTATGAACGGTGCTTTTGCGGCTCGCTGGAAACTTGCTTTAATACCGATGTGCATCGGTAATAATAGCGGTATATGGTATATGAACGGGGCTCTAGATTTAAATCATGAAATGTATCCCCTCTACGTTATATTATGCTCATACTAAAAAAAAAGACAAAGCACATAATCCATACAAAATGTATGGGGTGCACTGGGTCCCAAATTATTTAGTTTTATGCTTCTGCAATGGCAATGGCATTATGTATCTGTGTTGTCCGTCCATCCGTCTGACGGTCTACCTGCCCGTCTGAGCTTGCTTGTGCAGGAGGACAGAGGCATACCAGTCGACTGCGCAGTTGAATTTCTCTAGTTCAAGATTGAAAGAACAAATTGTGCAATGATATTATCAATACTGAATTATTGTGCTGTGAGCCACTCATATATACATACAAATACACATTATTCTGCTGTTTTCATTTAACAAATTTAACAAGAGGTATGAAGCAAGAAAGTAGATATTGTACACATGTCTTCCATGCTACGTGCATGAAATTAGTTGAAGTTTGGTATGCTTTGGAAACATAAGAACTCCAAGAGGAATAAGTACTACAAACTGATTCAATCAGATGCAATGTAAAAAAAATTACTTTCAGTAGAAAAAAATCTGACACATTGATTAGTACAAGTCAGAGGGAATTTATGAATTTTTGAAAACTCTAAATCAGTAGCTCTATTTAAAGTCTTTGTGGGTTAATCGTTCGGTCATTTGGCGATGTTAAATAGACTCAGACTTAAACTAGACCAGTATTTGTTCTTGCTCAGAAGGACTAAAGAAATATCTTACTTTGACCTTGCTCTTGAAATGTGATTTATGTCAAGGAATGAATTTGAGTTGTTGGGCCCATTTAGTTAATATAATTTGGTTAAAGGCTTTCACGCGTCGTACGCAGGATATATCCCTAGCGCAATGCCATATTGCGTACACCGTGCATTCCGTGCAAAACGCACACTTACCTATGTGTATTTTTTCTCAGGCACTTACGCATTTACCCGCCTGGTTAGAATGCACGATCCTTACCGAAGCTAAACCTTCGGCCCTGATCGTGGCTAGCCATTTTGCTGCGTGCCCCATACGTGCGTTAAGTTCGTAAGTAAGCGTAGCAGCTAAATAGTGACGTCTCCCCACAGAATCGACGCGTGAAAGCCTTTAATAAGTTCACCATTTTCTTTGTAGAATACTCATTTTTTTTATTCTTTAATTGAAGATTCAGCATCAGATTTTAAATGTAATAAATCTCCCTCTAACAGTTAATTTCTGCATAATTTGTTCTCCCAACAAAAACGTATTTATCTTGTTATAAAAAGTCATGTATGCATGTCTAGCAAAGTGTAGAATGAATTGTCAGGGGTTAAATATCACTTACTGTGTTCAAATCATACATGAATTCCTTCTCTTTCTTTCAGGTCACTTGAATTTATCCTTGAATTCCTAAGTGAAATTGTCAACGGAGAGAGGGACATGAACATTGCTGCAAGTAAGATATCATATAGTTAGATTGATCTTTTTCTCATGAAAAAATATCCTTTTCCTGTTTTTGTAAAAGTGCTGAAAATTATTCCAGGGTGATAATGTGACAAAAATAAAGGTCACGTTAAGTGTTCTGCTGCAGTTCTACTCTGCGCAAAGTTAAGTGCAATTTGATTGATTTGTTATGGTCCATAAGTGCAGTTCTCTTGTCATCACTCTAAAACACAATATACATGTATACAACAAAAAATGTTGTTTTAAGAACTATGTTCATTCCAAAATAATGTTTGTAATGAGCTCCCATTGAAGAAGTTGGTCTGTTTCATAAGGAATATATCATGATTTCCATCTCTCCTTCTATTAGAAACTTTATTTATAAAAGCTATAAAGAATTGAATTGAATTATATTAAATTCTTTGTGTACTAATATGTACTAGGCAGTTATACTCTATTCTGATAATTTACCCATCGATGGATGAGGAAGGAATATATTGACTTTTCGTAGCCCTTCTGTAAGTGTGATATTATATCAATGAATGTCTTGATTTCCTTTCCTTATTCCTTCTTCACATCATGAGTAGGTCAGTTATTCTAAAAGAATGGAAGCAAATGATGTTACTGAAAGTGTTTCTATTTTGTAAAAAGTGTATAGAACACATATTTATTACACATATGTGTGTGTTTTTTCTAAACCATGGTCTCAATTATTTAATATCAATTAGCTGCAATGGTATTGTTATCCAATTGAAATGATAGTAATAAACCGCATCTATGTGACAAGTTTGGCTGTAGAACTTTAAGAAGTCAGATTTTGTTACAATTTGCATGTTGTGATATGCTCGTTTCTCTTTCAGCAAATGCTTACGGAAAGACACTGAAGAAGTACCATGGCTGGGTGGTTAGAGGGGTGTTTGCGGTGAGTCTTACCTTCTTGCATTCTTCAACCTTTTATGTGCCACGTGTGGATTTCTTAACCGATAATGCACATATATCCCATAGTGAATAAGTTTGCATATTCAGGCTGAGGTGAATTATTTATATAATATTAGATGCACTTGAGTGGTATATCAGATATATTGCATATTCATCAGTATGAATATTGCACATGTTGAAGATGAGTGCAATATTCATGCTGATGAATGCAATATATCTGATATACCACGAAAGAAATCCAATATTATTATTATTATACATACAAACCACTTTCCACAAAAACAGCACTAGGTTCAATTTAAACAAAAAAAAAAGAAAAAGAGAAACATGGGTTTACTCACCTGTATCAAATCTACCTTGGGCATGTTAAAAAATGCGCGCGCAATCAAACCCACCCATTGTCGTGGCGAGAGTTCAATATTGTAACAATAATTCACTCATTTTCCCCATTGATACTGGTAACAAAAAATACATAGGACAGCTAATATGCTAACAATATTGCATGCCAGCAAGCAAACGTCTATTAATTGACATTGTAATGGACAGTGTTGTAGTCAAGACCAGACCATCCGAGACCAAGATCAAGACCAAGACCAAACACCCCGAGACCAAGATCAAGAACCAAAAAATTGGTTCAAGATCAAGAACAGAGGTCCGAGACCAAGAACACCAAATTACGAGATCAAGACCAAGACCACTCACCAGTATTTAAATTTCTACTAGTTTTGAGGAAACACGCGTTATTTGTGGACTATGGTTATGAGTATAAACTGTCTAATACTTGCACAACTTGCACAACATGAGCAGTCTGTAATATTCTTCAATATGGCTGAATCAAATGAAAAATTGTTTTAAAAAAGTTATACTTTCAATGTGCTTTTTCAATCACTTCACAGGTATGCTCAAAGTTAAATGCACAATACAAGTCAGTAGCTAGTAGTTTAGCAACAAACTGCACAAAGGATCCAGGATCGTGATAATATGTATGATGGGGAAAAATACTTCTTTATTTCTGCATGAACATATTTGCCTGAGTTACTGAAAAACATATCAAATACTGTGGGGTTTTTTTAATAATGACAAAGGCGCAAGGCATACAAAATGAACACAACTTCTTTTAAGAATGATGATTGTTTTCCGAAATATATTTAAGTCATTCGTTTTTCTCTATAAACACATACACATAACTTGAGTTACTTAATACTTATATATTCTTCTTATATACTTCTTTACTTCTGCATGAACATATTTGCCTGAGCTCCTGAAAAACATCAAATACTGTGAAGTTTTTTTATAATAATGCCAAAGACACAAGGCATACAAACAACTTCATTTCAAGAATGATGATTGTTTTCCGAAATATATTCGTCATTCGTTTTTCTCTATAAACACATACACATGACTTGAGTTACTTATATATTCTTCTTATATACTTCTTTATTTCTGCATGAACATATTTGCCTGAGCTCCTGAAAAACGTATCAAATACT
Organism: Arbacia lixula; assembly: GCA_963669155.1. NCBI lineage: Eukaryota > Metazoa > Echinodermata > Echinoidea > Arbacioida > Arbaciidae > Arbacia > Arbacia lixula. The sequence continues at coordinate 6,631,879 of OZ022595.1, read as the reverse complement.
AGGAAGTTTTTTTTTTAATAATTCCAAAGACACAAGGCATACAAAATAAACACAACTTCATTTCAAGAATGATGATTGTTTTCCGAAACAGATTCGGAAAACATTCGTTTTCCGAAACAGATTTGGAAAACATTCGTTTTTCTCTACAAACACATACACGTTACTTATATATAGGTCAGGCAAATTGAGTATTGGTCAAACTTTATCTTAGTAACCAAAACCTGCACCATTATGATATAACTCCACCATTTTCGAGATGTATACACTAATACAATGTAAAAACCCTGTCATCATTCAAAAAGACCTGTGACAACTCGAGGGCATTCTCTATAGACTTATTGGTTTTAGCAATTTTTCATACAAAATTGTGCAATTCCTATTTTGTTAAAATAATTACTGAATAGGGATATTATCAAGAACTATTCAAAAACTTACTTTGATTTTTAAAAGTAATCTATTATGCATTTCTTGTATTATCTAAAAAGTCGCCTGGCCAGGCGACTTATTAAAAATATTTTTCAACTATAAGAGCATTTGAGAGAGAATTATTCTGCCACACATTTCATTTAATTAACTTTCAATAGGAATTAAAAACCAATCAATTTAGTGACAAGGGGCATTTCGGGAATTACCAAGTCAACCATCCCTTTTACAAATTAATGCAACGATACAGCAAGGATCACGCGTGCAGCATGGCACAGCTTGAGAGCTGGCTTGGAGAGTTTTACTACATCTACACACCATCGATCCAACTCGCAACACTGACCTCTTGGCTCGCATAAAGACGCATGTATCACCCAGTGTGATGCGCTTTGCATGTGTGATGTTGGCACATATATTGCATGCTCGCTAATCTGCATCTCACGCTTCCCGTGCTATGCAGTGATCGGGCAGGGGCGCGGCCGGGCCGGGTCGGCGGCAGGCTTGCACAGTATAGTAGGGATGATTGTAACTCCAAATTGTATGCGCTGCGACCAAGGAGAGTGATGTATCGTATCTCCTTTCTCCGACATGCATTATCAATATGATTTATGTGTAATATCGTAATTTTAGTAGCTGGTCTCGTGCTGGTCTCGACGTAAAATCCGAGACCAGAAAGGCTCAAGACCAAGAACAAGACCAAGACCAGAGGGTTCGAGATCGAGATCAAGACCAAGAAAAAAAATCCTGATCTCGAGACTGGTCTCGAGACCAAGACCAGTCTCGAGAACTACAACACTGGTAATGGAAATGTTGATATCACAAATTTGCTCTTTGAATGGATTCATCACTGCACTAAATCATATTTTCTGGACTATATTTAAAAGATGTAAAAAATGTTGCCAATTTGACCCATTGAGTGACTTGGTACATGAATTATTGTCTCCAACTTGACTTTAAAACTTGTCAAAGCTTTTACTGACATTAATTGGTGTCTTATCCCTTTGTTTACAGCTGGCAGCGAAGGCAGTCCCAACGTTGGAGTACTTCCTGCAGTTTCTTGCCGTGAACAAGGAGGATGCGGAGAGACCAGACTTTGAGGTCATCATCCTCGGCGACGTGAAGGAGTGCGTCGACGCGCTCACCAAGCTCACCCAAATCCTCAAGGAGCACTACGAACGCGGCCAGCTGGAGTCCGAAGAGGTTGTGTAACCATGGCAACCTGCCATCATGGTTGTCTTCTTGTACTCGTCTTCGTTGGTATCGGCAAGCCTTTATCACACTTTCAAAAATGCATCGAATGATTACGATATAGTTCAGCTGTGAAGTGTAATCCAAGCACACACACAAACTTCCAAGCATTTTTTGAAGTGATAATATGGTATAGCCATGATGACTATTCCAGTATTCTCTTACTTTTCATCAATGGTTGTCAGCAGGCATTGTTTGTATTACACATTGACTTGCACAACCCACCTCCAAATACTGGTTTAGGATAGAGTGCCTACATGTAAGTAGAACTCTGAGCCCCTGGTAGCAAAGATACATTCTTGCAGGGGGGCACTCATTAACAGTAAGCTGATTTTGGTAAAAGAAAACAGACAAATTTCACTAACTTTTTCTCAATATCTGTCTGGTTTGCCCTCAAACATTTGCCAATTAGCTCCTCTGATTTTTGCTGCTTTTATACAAACCGACTTGTTATCAAGGTTGTGTTTCCCTGTAACTTTCATGCACCATTGGTGCATTTTTTTTTAGATGTTATACAAACAAAACCCATAGCGCAGCAATTTTTCTGGTACAACAGGAATTAATTGTTTGTCATGCTGCCTCATACTCCACAAGTACATGTTTGTACCTATGAGAGAAGGCTGGTTCTGTTAAACCCTGTAATGAATGATATTCATTCCTCAAGTACTGATTTTAAGGGATTCTTCACAGGAAGATGATATGGTGCACTTAAGTTTTTTTTGGAGTCCTATATATGCTGCGGACCACTTTGTAAAGTACCTCGGAAATGAACACTTTAAATGTTTTTACTTTAAATGAGGGAGGAATTTGTTGTCCGTTTTCTTTTTACACTGTTCCAAGAAAAAAGTTAGAAAATGAACAAAAGTCAAGAAAGAAAGAAAGAAAAAGTCTTTATGGCAGTGATGCATACAAAAAAAAGTAAATACAGGGCTGTGTCTTTTTGTATGAGAAAGAGTACTGAATTCAGTTCCTGTTAAAAGAAGAAAAAAACATAAAAAAAGATCAATAACAAAAAAGTAAATGCAGGGCTGTGTCTTTTTGTATGAGCAAAGAGTACTGAATTCAGTCCCTATTAAAAGAAGAAAAAAAAAACATAAAAAAGATCAATAACGCATTAAATGCACTCACATCCACAGTTATTTACTGTGATCCATAAATGTTAGGTGGCTTGGAAATAGCCTTTGAATATGAGGATTTGACAAATTAATCTGGTCAGGAATTTGCTATTCTGAAAAGAAAGCTATGACTATATATATGCTTGTGTTTCATTCAAAAATAGTTTTATCTTGATTTGCACCTCTGCCTCTTACATTATTTTGGGAAGGTTGTACGTTTCTCCTTGCTTCAATCCTTTTGTCCACCGGTATGTCTGTTATTCACCTGTACACCCGATAACATAAAGAGTACTTCGACGAAACATCAAATGAATATTTACATATCAGGGTTCAGGGTCAAACTGAAAACTGACGGAATGCAACAGCTCCATCTACGACGAGAAGTATGCCAACTCACTCATTAGGGTTTTAAATGCTGACAGAGCCATTTAGCTAATAGAAGCTTATCTACAACAGGTAAATCTCGTGGTGGCGTAAAGAGAACAGTTTGATCGTCTTAATTTGCAATCAGATGAGACTCTCTTTGGATGTCATATGTGTCAGAGGTCGGAGGAAGCTAATAGATCCAGTTAGCGAAAGCTTTCCTAAAAGAGATAAATCTCCTGATTGGGTGAAGAGAGCAATTTCCAAGTCTTATTTCCCAATCAGATGAAACTCTTTCGAGCCTGAAAATGGTTATTCTGATTGATTTCCATGAATTTTCCATACCGACATAAAGTATGCCGAGTATGATAAAGACAAAGGGGTTAGAATTGAGGGGTGAAGTTGAAAGCGATACTATCATAGAATATTTAAATCTCCGGCTGTTATATCATGAAAATCATATAGTACAAATATGCAATGTGCAAAGATGAACCGCTGAAGAAATGAGAGAATTTTATAGACTAGGCAGAGGCATATTTATGACATATTTTATTATTTTAGTTTGTACAAAAGCTGCTTTTATGTGAAGTATAATTTAGATTATCTTGTGTTTTTAATGTGACATGCCTTTATCATGAAGGAAATAATTGTTTTCTATGACTGACCATTTGAATATTTTTTTTATTGTTTCCAGACTGAATTTTTTTACTTGCATTTGTGTTGATGGTAAATCAAGAAATCATTAGCCCTTTGTACAAATGTGGAGATTTAGTTTCTTTACCAGTACCGAAAGATGTTAATTGTCCCAGTTGAAACATTCCAAGCACAATCAAAGACCACAAGATTGACTCAAGATACCTTGCTCCCCAAACAAAAGCTACGTCACTCTGCTTTGTACTTTGTACACAATTCTCATATTAAGAGAAAATTGTTATATTTGTTATGTTTCCTTTTTTAAAGATTCTGAGCAGCAGTGAACCCATCTGATTGGCCTATTTATAATTATCCAGTTGAAATGCTGGCGTGATTAGCTATCAATGGTAAGTTGTTGATACCCGAGATTGCTCTTGCTTGCAATTGCACCGTTGTAAGATAAACAAAAGTGTGTTAATACTAATAACATCTTGTTTAAGAAAAGTAGTTATTTAGTACCTCAGCATGAGTTTTATTTATGCTTTATTGTTTTTTATTGTTATTATGTGCCATCCTAATGTAACAACAATTTCAATATAAGTGAATACTTTCTCAGATTAAAGTGTGTTTGTTATTAGAGTCCATTTTACTTGCTTTTGGAGAGCTACTGGTATATTGTTTCAATGTGAAACTGGTTCCCATGTTCTTCATTGAAACTGCTTCTCCATAGAGTAACAAAGTGTAGTAAGTGGTGCTGTCGAATCCTTTGGTATACAGGTTTCCGGTTCTAAACAACACCGCTTTGCTGGTCCGACTTCTGTGTTCAGTCTGTTGTGATAAATTTCATGAATTTAATTACCAAGAAGCTCCAGAGGGTTTTTTTAGCGGTGTTTTTGATGGAAGTTGCCTGTTAACTTCTGCCATATGGTAGTGATTTTTAAAACATCAATAGTCTTTATTACGTCTCATAATCATGCATGCTTGTGATGACTTAGGCTGATATTGTATCACCGAATGTGGGTCTTGTTTGCGATGTAGCGGCTCCGAGTTTGTTAACCAAAGCGAGAAGTAAACTGATGGTATTCTGGTTTTCAGCTCCTAGTACTGCTTTTACTGGTCTGACGATAGATTCGATTCCGATGTATGTGATATACTTTATGGTATACAAAATAATCAGGCGACTTCATACACAGTTAAATTTCAAGATGTTTTTTTAATCAGAGCTACACACTCTTATTTGAAATGATGGTTACAAAACAAACACTGCATTTACATTCATGTTCTCCGTCAAACTTTACCTGTATCTCTTCTGTCTATTCAGATACTCCACAAAAACACTTCAGTTAGCACCCTGACTGATTATTATATGAAAATGGTGAATATTCACCAAATTCAACAGTCTTTTGTTGAATGTTGAATGTACGTTGAATAAGTGTTTGTACTCGACCATGTAAAAAACCAAGCTGTTATTACTGTGCATAGGAGGAGTCATCATATGTCATTTGGTTTTAATATTGATAACTGTCTAAATCTGAACTGGCCTACCCATGGATTAGGATTAGGATTGGTCTATGTTAAGCTAACGCCCAAGCCAGAATTAAATAAAACGACATCAAACATCGCAATTAATGATTTTCTCTGAACGATGGTACAGTCATAATTACACAAACTGCACATATGTAGAGTAGTCTGCAACTGCAGACATCATTGTGACACGGTCTTAACCCCCTTGCTTACCAGCCATTGAAAGTCTCAGGTCAATATTTATTGCCTATGGGGCTGAGAGAGTGGACACACATGTGTCTGTGAGATGAGACTAGAACTGGACTGGTTAGTTGTGTTGCATACAAACATATGGGAGCTAGTCTACAGATGTATTGATGCAGACTGGCTGATCAGGGTTTCCGACTGCAGACTACTGGTATGTTTAGGCGGATCAACATGGGTCCCGATTGACCTTGTCATGCTCTACCAATCTTGGGAGAAGCGGTAAACATATTGGCTTGACAATTGTGTTGAGGCGTATGATTGTATCGATGAGCCGTTAAGCTTCGACAAGGGAAATAAAAAGGTCGCTTCTCCTTTCCTCCATTACTGAAGCCTAGCATTCAGGCTTTTGAAAATTTTTACTCTGATCCAAACCATCCTTCATTCTGGTCGAATGCAAACAAGACTTATTCACCTTTTCTCCCAGTCCGTCCCGGAAAAAGAACGAGAGAGCGATTAGTCTACTCAGTATCACAGCTAGACACGGTTTTTGTATTCTCAGTTTGGCTTACCGCAAAAAAATGATTGACCTGACTGGAGGTCAGGCTACCATCGCTGCCTCACATGTTTGAACATGTGCGTGCGACCCTGCGTGAGATGCACCAAGTTCAAATTCATTATGTTGGACACAGATTCTCATGGAGTTTTTCATTATCGTAGTAACAGCATTTTATTCTTTGCTTCATTGCAGGTGTGTACTTTGCGGTTTCATGTTGACAATGAATCGGTATTTCTCACGCAAATGGCTCTTTACTTTCATTTTCCTTCAATCTAGCGTGTCCCAAACAAATTTATATTATATTATGAAATTATCTGGAATGCTTTAGATTGCTGAACTTGAGAATTTTGTAGGATACTCAATTGGGGGAGTGGGGAACTGAATGGTGTCTTTCGATACTTGAATTGGTTGCGGTTTAAAGGTAGTGTGGCGCTTTTACATAAGTCATGAACATTTGGCATGGATCAGTAGTATACTATGAGGATAACATATGTATGAAATGTCACAGTCCTGGCTTCATGAACGTTTTCAGAAAAAGTGAAAAATATCTTAGTTTCCATTTGAAACACCCTTTTTTGCAACTTTAGGGGATATTCAAATACCCTATTGCACTGGTCAATGTATTGGTCAGTGGGGCACTGTTTGCTATAATGCACCACTCTGGTGATGTCCACTGTTGCAGTCTTGGATCTCTAGCTTGCAAGAACTGCTCAGTTTTGAACAACCTGTTTAAAACTCAACCCAAAATCTAGTGATCAACCTAATTCTGCTTCAAGTAAATGTCCACTTTTGATATATTTAAGGGAAGTCCTTATATAATACTCTCTCCCGTTACTCTCTCCTGTGGTACTCACACCAATGTAAATTTGTTGACCTGCCAAGGGTCACACTCCCTTGAAGAAGTGGAATGTTCCCAAACCAAAAGTGTAACTTGCCAGAAAGTATTAGTCCCTACTTGTATGATGGAGACTCTGGGATAAACTTGAGAGAGTGCCGATCATTAAGTACAATATTTTTTCAAAATGACACATGTGAGGCAACATCTATTTGTGTACACCCCACACTGTCTTTGATAGAAATATATATATATGAATGATTTTTTTTTACACTGGTATAACCTGGCATTCCAGGCTTTTAGGCATTTTCAGTACAAAACTACAATACTCAAAAAATGGGTCTGGCTGCAGTAGACTAACCATTCTTAATTCCTTCTCCAGCTCGTTCAAACAGAGACAGACTGAGAAAACAGCAGAATGACTCAGTGACTAGTCTTACGGTACTAGACCCATTTTGGCGGCCGGGATCAGAAATGTCCAAAAGCCTTCCACACAGGCTAACACTAGTATGCCATTGTGCTTTTTGTCCCACTTTCAAATGACACCATGAACTTTTGGGGACACAGAGTATGCAGTTGATTAGCTGTAAAGCTCCTGTTTGCTGCTTATATACTGAATTTATATACGATATGTATCAAATAAGGGTGCAAAAAGATGAAATGTACCTAAAATCGTGACGGGATGGTTATCAGAAGCTGATTTGATTAGAGGGTCCTGTTTAACCCGTTGCTCATGGTTAGATTTTCTGGCGTTGGGAACCCTGGTCTAGTTAGGATGTCAAAATTTGCCATGGACCTGCAGTAACCAGAGGGATGTAGCTGAACTGTGTCTTAAAAGGTATTTGAAAAGTTTGGTTGGAAACCTATTCAACAATGTTTACTCTCGAACTGAGTGGGTATCCCTGCAATGTACGTAGATCATATATATATATATATATATGAGTCTTGATAGTGGGCATTGTATGAGGTAATGGTGTTGAGCCAATCGATCTAAACGTTCTTGCAAGTCAACTCTCTTACTACCACTTGCATGATGAATTGTAGTAAGCCAATGAGGTTTTCAAGGAGCGATAATGTAAGGGTTAAGACTGAGTTGCATAGATCACATCAAAGAGTGCCTGACTTTACATTATAGACTCGATGCGAGTCAAATCGGATATCTAAGAAAACAAATATGAGTTCAATAAATGGGACGAATATCCAAGATATTCCTATAAAAGCATGTGTACCTTTATCCCATATGAACAAACTTGTTCCATGTGTATAAGAAAAATGGATGCTGATTTATACCTTGTTCAACAAGAAAAGATGACGATTTTGTTCATGTTAATATGATGTTGAATTCTGTCACATGTTATGTTTTCTTCCAAACAGTGCAAACTCAAATGAAAATCTGTAAAGTAGTGCAACAACAGATAGCCTTATCTCTATGTTGTAATGTACTCGGATACTTGTTGCCATGGGTTGTTTTGACCTGGCACTCTGATGGATGATGTGTCCTTTCCTAGGATTTGTTAAATCAGGGGGGTGTTTCACCAAGCTGTTCGTAAGTTACGAATGACCTTACGAATGACTAGTGATCCCTTCTTGTGCTAAATGTGATACTACACTTTGTTCATTGAGAATCTCATTTAGCACAAGAAGGGATCACCAGTCGTTATTAAAGTCGTTCATAACTTAAGAACAGCTTGGTGAAACACCCCCCAGAAACTCAAACATACATAAGAGTCGTTCCATAAATTAGGGTGCAAATTTGCAACTTTCTAGTGTCCCCTTTCCGTGAGGAACTATTTAGAAAGTTATATGGCAATATCAGCTATTTTAGGATACTAGTTTTGTTTTGTTGTCTTTGCACAACCTAATTGTTCTTTTAGGTTATGCAGAAGATATATGATGTAGTACTAGTATCCTAAACTAATTAAAATTGCGTACATTAATCGCATTCCTTGTGTGAAAGGGACATCAAGAAAATGTTTACGGAATGACCCATAAGCAGTGGAGGTGATGACATCATTCAGATTTACATAGATTTGACAAAAACATTCATGTATGCTAAGAATATCTGAGATGCTCCTTGTAAGTTTCTCCATTTTGAGAGGGGTTTTTTATAAATACCACTAACAAAATAGGAACCCTTTGGAACCATAATGGATTTGCATTCTTTTGTGATAATTGATGTACTTATGCATTGAAGGTGGAAAAGGTAATGAAGAGAAATGAAGAGATGAATTTGTTTGTTTGATTCATTGCACAAATTTACACAAGACTTATTTTAAAGCTTTCATCTTCTGGTATTAATAATGCAAAATATCAGATTGAACTGAGATAGATATGGAGAGTGGTAATTGGAAATACTGTGAGCCAATCACAAATCAAAGATGAAGAGAATAAAAGAGAAGAAAAGATGAACTGAAAATGTTTGAGTTAGCCGACTTGGAGTCACAATTTCTCTTCACAATGATAAATTCAGAAATTCATGACGATTAGACTGAGGCTTTCGCGTATTGCTAGATGTACTTATGGGAAACTATTTGATTCATTAACTACGTTACGAGGTCTATAGGTTTCAAAGAGATAGTTAATTTGATGTAAGTATATATATTTATTCTAATTCAGATTTTGTAAATTTGTGAGAAACATTATTTTCATCTATGTGGAAATTATGTACACTCTGAAATAAGTGTATCACTTAACAATTCATATTATGTCACATGTTTTGTATGATAAAATTTGGAGTTATTTACTTTTTATCATTTCTTGGTGATCGTGTTGATTTTAATTGAAGTGTCGAACTGAAGGCAGTACACGACACATTGTGGAAAATAATTGCAATATTTGCAATATTTTATGGCACTGAAAGTGACTTTATTCAATTAAAATATGTAAATTTATACCATTGGTTCATTGTGTCTTTAAGCTTGTTGCGAAGAGATGTTACTGATTCTTCAAATGGTGTTATTTATGTTTTGATGTTCAGTTTATCTATACTGACACTGACAAGTGAATTGGACCCGTCACCCATGAACTGTTCAGCCTTAATCATCAGTCTTGTTTTCATTTTATTTCAGGATTTTAGATACCAATTATATCCATTTGAAGCATAATCGTAGTTCCCCTTTATCTTCCCACTCCTGTGCAATAAATGTAACCCTGTGAATATGATTCAGATAACCCTGAAGCATTTTCCCCCATTTGTTAAAGGGAATATACTGTACTGGGAAGACAAAAAGCCTTCAAAAGGGGATCATGAGCAATCTTCTTGCCAATGGTCTTAAATGCTTATATTGTCCATTTTAGAAACTTGCTGATAGTTATTTACCCTCCACATTTGGAGTAATTAGTGATTAAATCATAAATACTCGGAGTGTTTGGCCCGAACATTTTGAGTATTTGTGACTTAATCACTAATTATTCCAAATGTGGATCATTTAAGCGCAAACAACTTTCAGCAAGTTTCTAACATGGACAATATATGCATTTAAGACCATTGGTAAGAAGATTGCTCACGATCACCCTTTGAAGGCTTTTTGTCTTCCCAGTACAGTATACATTACCATTCCCATAGGGCAGTAAGCAGATCTGCCAAGTCTCCCTGATTTTCCAGGAGACTCCCTGAAAATAGACCAATATTACTGCTTTGGATATCATCACATTACCCAATCTCCCTGATTATTGATAGATTATTTTCATGAGGTTGTATGCATGTGATAGACATCTCCCTGAGTTCTGATGAAATTTCCTCAAATCTCCCGGATTGTTGAATTTCACTGTTGATAGCTCTAGAGTATGGAGTCTGGCAGAGAAGGATTTTAAACTAAATTAGAAAAATAAGTTCCCACTAATGTATGTGAAATTATCCACTGAAAACAAATTTCACATTTGTTTGCTGCAATAAAGTCTCATTTTGACGAAAATTTGAAAAAAACGCATACCTCCAGTGACGTCAGAAAAGTCAAAGTGCCATAAATGGCAACGGCATGTACGGAAGTCAACAATAGACCATCTTTGTAACTTATTCACAACTTTCCCCCTAACTGCGTTGAAACGCGATATTGAATTCACCTGTATCTTGTCATTCATATTCAATGGATAGAATGCACTTTGAATCTATTAGTTGTTGCCACTGGGACAAACCTCGGACAAGCTTTGGGGTTCCCATTTAAAACGTATTGTTTGAATGGCGTGAATAAAATATTTCATTCACGCCTCTATTCACGCCGTTGGCATTTATGGCATTTTGACTTCTCTGACGTCACTGGAGGTGTGCGGGTTTTTTTTCACATTTTCGTCAAAATGACACTTTATTGCAGCAAACGAACTTGTTTTTCTAATTTAGCAACCCTTTAAGCGGTTCAAGTATCGTTAATTGTATTGGATGACTCTAAAAAAACAGTAGGTTGAATGTTTCTTAAAAATCTTGAGGAAATTCCCATTGGATCATTCGTTAAAATGTTCGTTTTGATCCACATCTAGAGGTGACCACTTCACTATAAAGCGTTCCCACCGGCAGCTATATTGGAGGACAGAACAATAAAAACCTGTCCATCAGATCACGAAAACATTGACTTTTCATGATCTGATGCACGGTTTTCTATTGTTATTGTTCTATTTCTCGGCTGTGCCCGCTGAGGGCGCCAACATGAAGTAAAAAATTAGCAAACTGCTAATGTCATAATATTATTATCATATGCTATGAGGGAGAAATAAAATATGACTTAAAAGAAAAAACTGCACGTACGCCATCCGATCCACCCATGCGTACGACAGCCATGCTCAGTAACTTGTCCTATCCAGGCATTCGGTACATACCCTGGTCCGAAAAGACCTCGATAATGACGCCAACGATGGAGGGAGCAATCAGGGGGGCATTTCATCAAAGGTCTTGTCGGACGTTTTATCCGACAAACTGTTACATATAAGCTACTGAAATGCTTGCATCTTATTGGCCGAGAGCAAACTTGTCGGATAAAATATCCGACAAGTCCTTTGATGAAATGCCCCCAAGAGATGCCTAGGTTAGAGACTAGCTAGGCATAAGATTTTGCGCGCGGATCTTGGGTCGCCGAGGAGCCATTTCAAAAAACGCCCGGGGGGGGGGGGGGGGGTAATTCATACACGTCATCGTTAGGGTATACTGCAGATTCCTGTCGAGTTTCATGATTTTTTGCAAATGGGACACCCTGTAACTGCTTTTGCAACTCCGGTCTGCTAAAACCCTCTAACCCCCTAGATCCATTACTGCAAGGATTGATTTATCCAGGTCTGTCAAAGCTCGTTGGTTAGGGTCAGAGGGAACGAAAGAGACCTTTTCCCTCAAGTGCTACGATCAAATCTGGCATACCGATATTTGTTTTGTCACATGCTAAGGTGTCACCAATTCCCACTCTTTCAGGGAAGTTGTACGTGAGCCGAGATGAAAAGAACGGAGCACAAAGACACGACCGTCGGCGTGCAGAAGGCAATCCTGCACATCTTTTAAAGAGATACTTCACCCTGAAGAGAAGTTGGTTTCAATGAAATCAGAAACATGAAAGAAACGTATAAGTGAAGGTTTGACAAAAATCCGTCAAAGGATAAGAAAGTTATGATTATTTCAAATTTCACATTTTGTGACGTCACGTGAGAGGTGCTCTCCCATATGTTGTGTGCAGTATAATTTGTAAAACGTATTTCTAATGATGTACCAAATGTACAGGTACAAAATGCTGCATATCTTATTGAGAAAATGCACATTTAAAAAATATATATATACACAACATATGGGAGAGCACCTCGCACGTGATGTTGTACAATCAAAACATTAAATGATCATAACTTTCTTATCATTTGACGGATTTCATCAAACCTTCACTAGTATGTTTCTTTCATGTGGCTGCTTTTATTGAAACTAATTGGATATCAGGTTGACCAATTCATTTAAACCCCTGTAACGCTAACTCCAGCTCGATACAGACTTCTGGTTACCTAGCTTTGCCGAGTTCATTTTGTCCGTGGGGAAATTCCGCCTTAGCAGAACGGAGGGGGAGAAAGAGACTTTCTAGTTCCGATAATCTCTTATCACGTGATAGATGACACTGAGAAAGAACAACTTACTTTGTTTTTTATGTATTGTAATAATCGAAAGGAATGTAATAAAGAGGAATGAAAATGGCAACTAATTAAAACACTCCCCTTTTCTCAACTGAAATTAGAACAAAAAGAGAAAAAAACAAATACTTTCAAGGGAGTGCAATAATTTTGCAGGTAGCAAAATATATCTTATTGTTTAAATACCATGACAAATGGAGAGAAATGCTATATAGAAACTTCCCTCACAATATTAGAAATGGAAGCTGCCTTTTAGCGGAGTTACATTTAAGGCTAGATTTCGAGTTGAGTATCGGCGGAGTAGTCCAAAACTCGGCGATGAAGCCTATAAATCGTCACATCACGTCTCTCCGAGCCGCAATAATGCGTTGAGGCGAGCCTACCTGTCCTTGGGTCGGCCCTCGATTTTTAGAGATTCCTCAATAGGCCAATCAGATTGGTTGACTGCTGCTCAGAGTCGAACCAAAGAGTTAAACTCCTATCTCAACTAGAAACAATTTAGAGATCTATTTCTATATAATAATACGTTATGGATATTTCCGGAGAAATTTCGCGATTCAGCGTTTGAATTTCCTCCCTCAAATTAAAATTAAAGGGAAACTTCACTCTGAAGTTAAGTTGCTTTTAAAAGAAGCATAAACATTAAAGAAACACATATGTGAAGGTTTGACAAAAATCCGTCAAAGGATAATAAAGTTATGAGTTTTCACATTCATGATTTTTTGCGAGGTAGTCTGCCATAAGTTGTGTACTATTGTTTCTCGAAAAAAAAAACAATCTTGTTGAATATACATGTATGCAATTAATCTATGTATGTAATATATCATCAGACACATTTTTTTAACATAGAAACCTCTATGGACAAGATTTCTTCTTTGATGTAACACGATAATTAGAATTTATTAGAAAACTTTCTTTTCCTTCGACAGATTTTCGTCAAACCTTCACCAATATAATATTGCTTTCATTCTTTTGCTATAATCAAAACGACGATGGACTTAAATGGCCCCTGTCATCAAAATGTATGGTGATGCAACAAAATATATATATAACAACATCACTAACTGTTCAATGGAAATATGTGTCCTATATTTTAAAATCATTTTTCAATATTTTTTCTCAGGACTGATAAGCCCCGCCTGCAAAATATCCTCCAACTCAAGATTCCCCGTGTGACATCATGAAAGGTAGAAATTAACAGGATAATAGACATAATTTATGCACAAACTAAACATTGTAATGACTACCTGCAAGTGCTTATAATAGCATCACATAGCAAGCACATTTCTGACATAAGGTTTACTCCCACATGAAAGGTTGTTATAGATGGTATTGTGTAAAGACATGTGATGCTCTTGTGGGCAGGTGGAGGTAGTCATTGCAATGTTTACTTTGTGCATAAATTCTGCTTATTATCTTGCTAATTTCTACCTTTGATGATGTCACAGGGGGAATCTTGAGTTGGAGGATATTTTGGAGGCGGGGCTTATCACGATTGTGGGCGCTGAGAAAAAAATAAAGAAAAATTACTTTAAAATTATTTCCATTGAACAGTTAGTGATTTTGTTATGTACATATTATGTTGCATCAACATAAGTTGAAATACATTTTGATGACAGGGGACCTTTAACTTTTAATGTGCTCTTCATGAGGCGTGACGATATCATCATCACTTAACATAAATCGCTGAAGAAGGAGAACACTATTGTTGGAATGGATTACTTTGTCGGTGATTATAAATTATGGAACTTTGCACCAACTTTTAAGATCAATGAGGGAATCCATTTTCTTTCCAGAGGGTGTAAAAAGAACAGCGGCGCGACATTCGTTAGTTGCTGTTCTTTCTCTCCTACCTCGAATAGTTATTTTACAGAGGCACAGGGTAATGTTACATGTATTTTTATTCCAGCGATGATTGTGCAAAGACTAGACTACGCCTTCCAACTCTGGAGAATTATGATATTGCTAAAGGAAAAAAATGATTAGTGCATTTGTCTGCTGGTAAACGCATTGTTATGCTTGTTGCTATTGTCATTTGTTTGTTAATTTATTGCAAAGGCCACTTCAGACAAACGGAGAGTTTATTTTATGACAAAATGAATTTCTATTCATTCCATGAGAGACAACCGTTCACATGGCACGGGCAGGTACGAGAATGAAAGCTTGTTGGTTTTAAACTTGCACATGCTGTTATCAAAACAAATTTGTTTCGTCACGCTCTATCGTTCCCACTGAGTCCCGCTCTCTCCTGAAAACATGTACGTGAGTAAAGATGACAAGAACGGAGCGCAGAACTGAAACGAAACAGATTTATTTAAAGTAGACATTGTTTATAATCGAGGTATAGACTTTCTTGAGGAAGGGGGGGGGGGGGTGGGGGCGCTGTTGTACTACGCCCGGCCGGTCGACCTGTGCCAAGGTGGACCCTGGGGAGGTGGGTGGGAGAGGGGGGGGGGGGGCACCAACGTGTTCGTAAGCTAAGAACGACTTTACGCACAACTGGTTAGCAACAATTGTAATTTACAAAGATCAGATTTCAACTTCAGCTGATAGGAACCAAAATATGATTTTGCACAAGAAAGGGTAACCGGTCGTGCGTAAAGTCGTTTGGAGCTCACGAACAGCTTGGTGAAAGCCCCTGGATTTGTTCCTTAAGTACGAGGAGGAGAGTATCATTGATTCACAACGCACAATTATCAGTGATCCTTGTGATGTGTGTCCGTCGATCTGTTTTTTTTTTAAACAATTTCCACTCATGGAAATATGATTTCGTCCAACCATGGTTAAATTGCTCCCAAAAGGGGGCCTAAAGGTTTTTGTTCTTATTCATTGCCGCTGAAACTGTTTTGATGTGCAATTCGTTACCTCATTTTTTTTACGGCCGATCGTTCCGTAACGGGGTCGAAGATTTTTGCGATACAAAAAGCAATCAAGTTCGAAATGACTGAGCGCTCGCGTCGCGGCGCAAGAATCTAGTCACAATTTTCCGGGTGTATACCGTGAAACAATGCTGAAACTTAAGCTGTGATAGTGTGGTTCAATCTAATATGGGTAAGATGGCAGTATTAAGATTTAAGGCAGTCTTGGGTATCGATCTCTCTCACAGCCTCAATTCTAGTGGCTACGCTTACGAGCCGAGGACGTTAACTAGGTCGACAAAATGCTATGAATTTCACGCGTAAGATGACAATATTTTAAGGAGTTGGGGCAATCACACCTATGCATTTATTAACCCATACGCTAAGTTATCCATTAGTGTGTGTAAATATACTACAAGATGTCTTAACATTATAATATCTCTCAAAAAATTAGGAATATTTTCAGTGCATGTGCACTAAACTACTTTTGAAACGTTCTCCGGGGCTATTTGGCGTACAAGCCGTGACGTCACCGACATACATCGCAGGTCCAAGGCGAAGCGAAGCGGGTTTTGATACGCCGTGGTGTACAGCCCTGAGATCTAGCATTTCTAAGTGGGCCTGTCTACAAAAAAGGGGTACATATCTGTTACATTTACTGTAACATTTGCATAAATCTCTTAAATTCCAATAATTTTGTTTTTGTCTCTTAAATAAACCTGCCAATAATAATAAAATATCAAAGAAATGTATTGATTTGCACTTTAAATTTGCCACAGCACGTTGGTAACGGGACAGACGAGTTTGTAACACACTCGTCTGTCCCGTTACCAACGTGCTATGGCAAATTTGTGCAGGCTTAGTTTAGGAATATTATAATAAATGAACATTCAGAGCAGGATTCTAGCTGAAGTTATTTTGGAGGAAATTAATTCAACACTGTCATATTTTGGTGGTGCAAGGTGGTCATAATTTCAAATGACTCAGTTGTGCCAAAAAATATCCATTTACTGTAGACAGACCCAATTGTAAAGAAGTGTTCAAAATCGTTTTTGCTGAAGTCATAAGATTTCAAGTCATACTAAATTTACCATTCCACTGCTCGCCTATCCATATCTCCTTTGATTGTGATGACAATGGGTCACTCAAACCCTTGTCACGCGATCTCCGATAGTATAGGCTTTGTGCGCAGAGTGTTTACGATATCACGATTGTGGGCGTGGCGAAGGAAAACATATCTACCATTCAAAACCTTGTCATGCGAATCTTGTCTTAATACAGCCTTTCGATTGGCTTTGCCGAGTTTATTGGCATGATTGTGGGCGTGGCGAAGACAATCATATCTGCCATTCAAACCCTTGTCACGTGAACTCTATCTTAATACAACGTTTTGATTGGCTTTGCCGAGTTTATTGGCATGATTGTGGGCGTGGCGAAGGCAATCATATCTGCCATTCAAACCCTTATCAAGTGAACTCTATCTTAATACAACACTTTGATTGGCTTTGTCGAGTTTATTGTCATGATTGTGGGCGTGGAGAAGTCAACAATGAATGTCAATCACGCAAACACTGAAAAGGCCTACAATATTTTTGATCATCTTTACCGAGTTTACGTTGAAATATTCCGCACAGGCAAAACTGAAAGGGAACGAGTTTTCGAGATACCTGATAATTATTCCCCTTATCGTTCGTGCTTGAACGATTGTGTTGTGTTGTCACAATTTTAGATTTCCTCAGGTTATCAGCCCAATAAATGTGATAAGGAAGAATAAGAATCGTAACTAATTCAAACTTCGTTTACACTATTCCACTGAAATCAAACACGACGAGAAAAAAACTACCATCGCCGGGACTCGAACCGAGGACTTTAGCTTACAGCACGCAGCCGTATAGCCGTGAAAGGGATAGCCCACCCTGAAGTAATGTTGGTGCCGACCATTTTGGTGCGCATTGATCCTATCTTAATGTACGGTTCTGGTCGAAATTCTGAGTGTTCGATCAGTTGCTTATCGAAACAACCCTTGAAAAGAAACCAATACTTTTTGTCAAAACTCTGCCGCCCTCTCTTTGATTGTATTCATAACATACACATTTCCTGTTAATATTGTAATTTTACTTCATAAATGTAGCGGGCTTACGTGTGAGTACCCGGAAGCGCGCGCAGCCATGAAAACAGTAAAACATTCATATGTAACGGAAATGAAGGAGAACAACATTATGTTGACGGTTGAAGCTCGTTGGTTAGAGGTCTTCTCTCCCATATCTTGTTATAGTCACCGTCTATGGTTTCTTTTTTTTTATTTACAGTTGAGGCCAGAAGTGTCCATACACCCAGGAAATTTAAAGAAAAGTTGACACCTGCCAAACATACAATTTACTATAATTTTATCTTATAAAATATTTGTGCTATCATGACGAATTTGATATCAAACAAATGAGTATCATGCCCCTTCATTACATTGCTTTGTCATTAGGGGCTGACAAATGTCTAAGTGTCATTTTCCCCCAAAGATCTTCATATTTTAGACAAATCAAAAATAAAAACTTGACAAAAACATTTCATATTTGTGCTAGTTTCTTCTCAACACAAACATTTCAGATTACACTTTTTGTTCAGTGGTGACATATCATAGTAGAAAATGTAATATAAATCATATACTTGACATTTATATATTTCTATGAAACCATGTTCAAAAAAATATAGTAACAAACAATATAATCAATTTGGCAGGAATATTACTTTTTTTCTTCAAAGAAAATTCCACCTGAAAGATGATTCAATCACAAGGACATCCAAATCATGCAAAACACCTCAATACGCTGTTTCATTTGATACCAAATTCGTCGTGGTAGTATTTATATTTCTGAAGATATAGTAAATTTTACGACGTTTGGCAAGCGAATAAATTTCATTGAATTCCATGGGTGTATGTAAACTGTTGGCCTCAACTGTATGTGGTTTTTTTAATCATACAACTAAAATCATGAAAAATCACAATATTTACAAATAATTACAACAGATCAGGATAATGTAACAAAAACAAGATAGAAAAACCGAGTATACAGAAAACAAAAAACAGGCAGAAAACTGTGGGCAATACAATATGGTACAGTTGCTTAATACATGTATGGGAATTCCCCAAAAGACTCCATCTTAACGCTGTGCCATTAAGCCTTGTACAAAACAAAAAAAAAACAGATCTTTACGAGCATAAATAAACTCAACTGATAAGATGAACTATATATTAAAAATAATTTATATCATGAACTACTTTTACATTTCTAAAAAAAATTAGGATTACATCTCAAATTTCTATTTTTGAAGTAGATGGAAAGTTTGTTTCTCTTCTTGGCCAGATGATATTCCAATTCTCTCTGCTTCTCGACAAACAATTTACATGCTTCTATGTTTACGCTTTATGGTTTCTTACCGAATCACACTCACTCAGCGAATCTTGTACGTCAGCGGAGATGAACATATCGGAGCACAATCAAAGACACAAAACAACAAATCGATTTAATCACCAAGATTGTAGGCGGAGAGGGGGCACTCATTCACCTTGATAAGCCCTTGTCACGCTAACCCAAGCTGTAAACATAGTTTGCTCGCTTTGATTGATTCAGTTTCTAAGAATTCGGCCAACGTGGAACCGAGACAGAGAGATATTTAGAGATTTTATATGTCACTTCTCACGCGATCTAAAACAAAATACGTAAATTGTGACGGCAATGGTAACATTGAAAGCTTCCCCTGCACTTTCTTACCGATAGGAATAAGATAAGAGTGATAAAGACGAATTTTAAATCGTAACTAATTCAACAGCTCCTCTTTACTGAAATAAAATCTAAAGAAAAGAAAAACTATTTCGGCCTGGAATAGGACGCAGGTCTTTGGTTTAAAACACCAAAGCCACGGAAGACTTGATCTAAAGTGTTCGTGTTTGATATCAGTGGAATAGTTGTGACTAACCTTTGAATTTGATATTTGTTATCACATTTATTACGTTCATAATTATAAATCAGTACTGTATTTCTCACAGGCACAAAAGGGGGATTTGAAGTTCATTCCCTTTTAGGTATTTTTGGGCATTTCGTATAATGCGCACAGTCGCTACGCCATCGATGTTAAGTCGGTGCTGTTCAGAATTAAACCAAAGAGTCCAACATCTATCTAAACTAAAACAATTCAGAGATAGGTATGATCATACACTAAAACCTTTTCCAGAAAGAATGAGCGAATCGCTTAGGAAAAAATGAGAACGTCAATATTGGTGTGGAACGTGTTTATCAGCGATTTTGGAACTTTGCACTGATATTTAAAAGTACGGTAGCCCTTTTGCAGGAAAAAAAAAGATTGTGTAGATACCATGAAAAATTTGAGTTGAGTTGAGTTGACTCTCTGACTCATTCATAACTGTAGGTGTAGAGAGGGCATGCATTCATAAATCCCTTCTCACGCCTAATCCAACTTAATTTTATAAACAGTATTTTGATCGCTTTGGTCGATTCAATTCCTAAGAATTCCGCTCATGCAGAAACGAGACAGAAAGAGGCTTCGAGATCTGGTATTTTCCTTCTCACGCGATCTAGAACTATACTTTATACTTATATACTACTATAAATTCGAGAGCATCCATAGGCTTCCGCCTATATGTCATCTCAGGTTCCATGAACATAGTAGCACCTCCAGACCTCTCTATCCAGCATGGCTGTCCTCTGCTCATTAACGCTATCAAGGCCAGTGTCATTCATTAGTACACTAATGTAAGTGGCCCGACTTCTCCCTCTTTTTGTAGTGCCCTGTTTAGGGTATACAGCGTATATTGTGATGGCGATTTATTAGCGATAGAAATGTGATTGTAGTGATAAAGAGGAATTTTAAATCGTAACTAATTCAACAACTCCTCTTTGCTTTGAAAAAAGGAAAAGGAATATTGTTCTGTGTGGAATCGAACCCGGGTTTTTGGTTTGAAACACCAAAACCCCGGTACGGTAGAAAATCAAGGAGACGTGATCTTAAGTGCTCGTGTTTGATAACTGTGGATGAATGAGAACGTCAATATTGGTGTGGAGCGTGTTTATTAGCGATTTTGGAACTTTGCACTGATATTTAAAAGTATGATAGCCCATTTTGCAAACAAACTACAACATCGTGTAGATGCCATGGAAAATTTGAGTTGGGTTGAGTTGACTTTTTGACTTTTTTATGATTGTAGGCGTAGAGAGGGACCATTCATAAGACCCTTCTCACGCTTAATCCAACTATAAATAGTATTTTGACCGCTTTGGTCGATTCAATTTCTACGGATTCCGCCCATGCAGAACGGAGACAGGAAGACATTTCGAGATCTGATATTTCCCTTTTCACGCGATCTATATACAACTATAACTTATAGGTAAATTCTGATGGCAATGACAACAGCTTAAGCCTTCCCTTTTCTATTTCTTGGTCGATTCAATTTCTACGGATTCCGCCCATGCAGAACGGAGACTGAAAGACATTTCGAGATCTGATATTTCCCTTTTCACGCGATCTATATACAACTATATTGTTGTAAATTGTCTTAGTTCAGATAGCAGTTCAACTCACTGGTTTAACTCACTGGTCTAATTCTAAGCAGCAACGAATAATAAACTAAAATAAACTAAATTGTGATGGCAATGATAACAGCTTAAGCTTTCACTGGACTGTATTACCGATAGAAATTATTTTACAATGAGAAAAGGGAATTTAAATTCTTAAGTTATTCATCAACTCCTCTACACTACACTACTGAAATAAATCCAAAAGAAAAGAAAAAACATGTTCGCCTGGGAAACGCTAGAGAATCACGAAGACGTAATATTAAGTATTCGTGTTTGATATCAGTGAAACAGTTGTGACTGACCTTTGAATTTATATTTGTTATCACATTGATTTCGTTCATAATCATACTTCAGCACTGTATCTCTCATAGGTATAAAAGGGGAAGTTGATATTATTTCCCTTTTGGGGCATTGTGTTTAATGCGCACAGTCGCTACAATAGTCTAAAGAGATTCCTATAATTATCGGCCAATGAAATTCATTCGTTGCTGCTTAGAATTAAACCAGTGAGTTGAACTTCTATCTGAACTAAGACAATTTAGAGATCCATATAATAATACGCTAAAAGCTTTTCAGGATAATTTTTTTTTAAAATATGAATCTCCTCCTTAAAGCAATATTTATGAACAGCTTCGCTGAGCCGCCTGAGTCATGTGCAGACACTACGCGAATCGCCTACAAAGAACATTAAAGAAAAAGTTAAACTTGAAAATGATTTGGTTTCAATAAGATGAGACAAATGAAAGAGACATTTTAGTGATGGTATGATAAAAATCCGTCAAAGGATAAGACAGTTGTGACCTTTTAAAGTTTTGATTTTGTGACGCCACATGCGAGGTGCTCTCCCATATTAAGTCTACTACCTTTTGTATACATTGCCTTTGTTATTAATTTTTTGATGAAGGAATACATTCCTTTCATAGCGATATTGCGTGTGAAACCATGTGTCTAATAATGTATCAAACGTACAGGTGAAATGGTAAATATCGTTTTGAGAAAATGGAAATGTTCTATAAAAAAAAATACACATTTGTGGAAGCACCTCGCACGTAACGTCACAAAATTTTGAAAATCAAATAACTTTCTTTTCGTTTGACTGATTTTCGTCAAACCTGCGCTTAATTATGTTTCTTTCATGTGTCTTCTTTTATTTAAACCAAAATAATTTAAGGGTCAACTAACCCTTTAATGTTCGAGTTGAACTTCTTTATCGGCGTTCATAAATTTCATGAAAAGCAACAGCGCACATCAAAGATCTCCGCTCTGCAGTGATGAGTTGATGCGACAAGATCCCCACTGACCGACGCACTTGGCGGAGAAATACGGGATCCGGTCTTTCTCTTTCTTGTCCTCTTTCTTTAATTCGTACGTTCTCTATCTTAACTTCGTTCTCACCCTCTCTCTCTTTCTCTCTCTCTTTCTCTCGTTCTCTTCTCTCCGCTCCTCTCTTAATCCACCACACTCTCTCTATTTAAAACAACATTTGAATGGAATATTTTCCCCCCATCATTTGAGGTATCATATTTATTTTTGCTTATTTACGTACTCATTCAAGTTTTATTTACATTTACAGGGTAGTCTCATTCAGAGCCCAAGCGCCTGCTTTTCAAGAGAGCCATGTAGTTACACAAAGACATTTTGCTAAACATAGCATGTAACAACAATGAAAATAATACAAAATTAAACATTTAATTAGATTTAAGATGATTTAAAAACATGACAATCTAACCACACACATTCACACACTAACACACACACACACGTCTAAAAGAACAAGATAATCATTCTAATAAAGTATTCTAATTTGTCGTTTAAATGACGATAATGAGGGGAAAAGTTGGAAACTAATTGGTACTTTGTTAAACAAAGAACATGCTATGTATGCGAATGATCATTAATTAAACTCTTTAAACTCATTGGCTATTATTACATTATCGAAACAAGATTGCCCTGTAATGGTAACATTTTGTACAGTTGAGGAAGTATTTGGCAGTAACTTTCCCATTGCTTTCCACGTTTTACCCAAATCATTATTTTGTTTAAACTTGTCTTTATAGAATGCTCTATTATTTTTTTTATTACGATTATTAGCCTTATTTCTTAGAGTAGTATATTTATCCCAATAAGCCTCATATTCCTTCTTATCACCATCGTTCTTATTTTAATTTCTTAGGTAAAGGCTTCTTAACTCATAAATTTATTGTGATTATAATCACGTTCCCTTGCTAAGTATGCATATTCATTAGTTATCCAGGGGGAACCTTTTTATTTCTTTCAAACTGCAATGTAGGGAGCATGTTTACCACTCAGCTTAACAAAATCCAATTTAAACTTGTCCCACACCAGGTCAACATTTTCAGTATCCACAAAAAAGTACTCCATTCTTTTTCAGACAAGTGTTGTAAGAAAAGGTTTTCATTGAAATTCCTAAAGGAGCGAAAGGATGAGATTTTTTAGTGCGAACTTGGGGATTGAGGCTTGTATGGCCACGTACACAACTGCATGATCACTGAAGCCTACAGACTCAATTCCGGATTTCTAAGAACGCATTGTATGTTATTCTGATCAGCGGATCAGGACGAGCTATTTGGAGTAACACGGATGGGCGTATGGGCGTTGAAAAAGTTGCAAAAGGTCACACAGTTCGTTTACTTTGTTTGAAAGGGCGTTCCTTGTTAAGAGAACATACAAAATAAGAACTTAAAGGGTTACTAATTTAGAAAAATAATTTCCCACTAATCTATGTAAAATTATCCACTAAAAACGAATTTCACATTCGTTTACCGCAATAAAGTCTCACTTTGACGATATTTGACAAAAACGCACCCCTCCAGTGACGTATGAGAAGTCAAAATTTCATAGATTGTATGGAAGTCAACAATAGACCATTTTCGTAATGTATTCACAACTTTCCCGCTAACTGTAACGCGTTATTGCATCCACCTGTATCTTGTCATTCAGATCCAATGGATGGAATGCTCTTTGAATCTATTAGTTGTTGCTCTCCTTGTTTGAATTGCGTGAATAAAACATTTTATTTACGCCGTTGGCATTTATGGCATTTTGACTTCTCATACGTCACTGGAGGCGTGCGTTGTTTTCAAATTTTCGTCAAAATGGGACTTTATTGCGGAAAACGAATGTGAAATGCGTTTTAGTGGATAATTTTCCATAGATTAGTAGGAACTTATTTTTCTAATTTAGTAACCCTTTAAAGGTTGAACTAGGTTTTCGATAGGGGATTCTAAGTAGTATAGACTGGCATTTGACATATCTCAATCCACATTAATTCTATTTCATCACATTCTAAATCAAACCTTCTAGCATATTGTAAATGAGATTTGATGAAACATGCGACACCACCCCCATGGTGGTTTCTGTCTTTTCTTTCACATGTATACCCATCAATTGATAAAATAATTATTTGAGGTGAATTCGTCACTAAGCCATGTTTCTGAGGGTGCAAACATACCGTACGGATTTGCTTTTAAAAACAAAAACAGATCATGTATTTTATTACGTAGGCTTCGTACGTTGAGATGAGCAATTTTCAAACCCCTAGACGAAGGGAATTCGGAATTCTGTACTCGCATATTGACAGTACCTTTCCTTGGTATATTTTCACATTCGTCTGATCGGGCTAATGAAGACGCACTCATTGTGTTCCATGCTCCCGAAGGGTCATTTTCACGAAAGTTTCTTTCAAGCTTCTCTTTGTATGACGGTTTACACGCGCTAACCTGTCGTTTGATTTTCTTCTGGACCTCTTTCACCTGCGGTCTGTTACCTTCCATCATGGCGGCATTCTTTTCACTTAATAAGTCCCTCAGTGCTTTTGTCACCCAAGGTTTATTATTGGGGTAAACTTTTAACGTTTTACAAGGGATAATAGTGTCAACACAAAACCTGACATAGCTCTTAATAATGTCCGTAGCATCGTCAAGTGAATCGGCAAAGTGAAACAATAGATCCCAATCGAAGCAGTCAAGTGTGGTATATGCGGTACAAGTCATAGTACATTACGGACATTTACACTGTATAAACATATTACATGTATGTACGCACAAGAAATATGAATCCATCCCTTACATTCCGTACATTACAAGCTTTTCTGATTCAATTTTACGGGTTTTACACAACATATCAAGGTAGAAAATATTTCATGCAAGGTGGTACCACATTTGATAGGCTTTGTGGTGATTTTTTTTACCATATCTTACAAAGATTTTGATTTTATGGTAATACACATTCCTTCCAAAATCTAATACAAAGATTTTGATTTTATGGTAATACACATTCCTTCATATTTCCGATAATTTATTCATTAACGAGATGAAATATAAAATCCATGCGTTGATGTTAGCCAAAGCGGCTTTTTGTACATATCTGTTCCTCTGCCATATGTTTAGCACGCAAAACTGCATGTCCCTTGTGTCCATTATGGGCCTCTTGTGTCCACTTTTTCTCCCATATTACAATTAATTTGTTACCTGTCTCCATCATCATGCTTATGTTTGGTACAGAGATGGATATCCCTAATGGAAATTTTATTAAGTAAATGTTTCCATTTCCAAGGAAGTTAGGGGAAACACCATTAAAGATCCTGTGCTCAGCTTTCTTCTAAAGGACCGAGGAAGGATGAATATTTGTACGGATAGATAAGATATCTGAACCACTTACAAACCCGACTAATCTCTTCACTTTCCGGATATTTACGAAAATATTGAATTTAATTATTGTCAGAACGATATGATTATCATTAACAATGTTTGCATCTGAGAGTTTTTACTTGAAAAATATATATTTTTGTTTGCTGGTATCTGTTATGCTCACATATGTATTGATGTCATTAAAGTTGATATAAGAGGGAAAAAATATCAATTAATTTTGTATCTAATGAAAGCACATGCTATTTATAATATGTTTATCAACATATGATATCACAAAAATCGTCTAGCCTCATGATATCCTCAACTAAAGTACCACAAAAATAGCCTCTCTTCCGGGCCTTAAACCAATCACGAAATACGACTCAGTCTACGTGACGTCACGTCATGGCTTTCCTCTCATCACGGCCCCGGTGTCCCACAGAAAATCATATACAGAGCTCCAGAGATATATTTGCTTTTATTTTCAAAGGTTGAAAACTCATGTAATTAGTAGTTGTGTGTATATTTCTTTACCTGTGATATATTAATGATGTCATAAATAATAATCAACAGGCTTAGCAGGTAGAAATAAGCGAAATGAGACTCTACATTTCTTTTGTTCTCCCTGAGAAGCCGTTGCTACACAATCGTGCTCGTAATTGTTAAACTACCTGAAAAGCACAGGTTAAGAACTGTTCGGCGGTGCCACGCAAAGAAAGAAGCTTGATTCACATCCTTCCTTATAGGAAATATACTGTACTCGGAAGACAAAAAGCCTTTAAGGGACACAAGGTACATACCCAATTTATAGGTTTTGTGTGTTAAACATATGGCAGAGGAACATATATGTACACAAAGAGGCTTTGGCTAACATCAAGGCATGGATTTTAGATTTCATCTCGTTAATGAATAAATTATCGGAAATATGAACGAAAGTGTATTACCATAAAATTAAAATCTTTGTAAAGTATGGTAAAAATTCACATTCTTTGCCCCGAATTTGTGCGTGTGTGTGTACTGACGAATACGTCAGCGCGCGCGCTCACACCCATACGTACACTTACCGAAAAGATAGCATGAATCTCGGGAGAGTAAGGTACTTTTTAAAGAAATACTTTTTCAAAAGGAAATTTCCGGCCTTCCCTATTGCCCATCCTTTACCGTTCTCTATCTCTCTCTCTTTCTGCCTCTCTCTTTTCTGTCTCTCTTAAAGACGGGGTGTCCCATTTGCAAAAGTCATGAAAATTCCCTAACGATCACGTGCATTTTTTTTTTTTTTTACAAAATTGGATTGTTTTGACCTGCAGAAAGGACACCTTGTCTTTATCATCATTGGACAGGGCAACGTTGTAGGTTTTGCTCTGACCCAGGTCATTTGAGTTACCTTTGTAACTCCAGCCTCTCAGAGCTCCCTGGTACTATTTGCCAGTTTAAAGTTTACTGCGTGGCAATGCTTTTCACCTGTAAACTGTTGCAGAGTTACGTCATGTTCGTTTCAGGGTGCTACTCGATCGTCAGTATATCGCATGTGTGTATGTGTGTGTGTGTGTGTGTGTGTGTGTGTGTGTGTGCGTTTTTCTGTGTGTGCGCGCGCATACATCCCCCACACACATACATTCTTAAAGTGTTTTTTCTCCAGTAATCTTTATTTTGATTTCATTCAAACACAATTATTACAAAAATCATAGCCTTCATTTAAAGTATACAAAATCATTGGAAATTAAATACAATTATTAATCAATTGAAAACAAGTTTACGTATTCAATGATATACAAATCAATCCCAGAGAAGAAGAGGGAGGGAGAGAAAAAAAAATGAAATCAGTTGATCAAAATACATTATATTCTTGCCATTCACAACCCTCCTCCCGTGTCCACTCCTACCCCATACACCTTACTAACACTACCCAAACCCAAGTGCACAGCACACGCACACACACACACACACACACATAAGCTTAACCATAAATATAAATGAATTACAGCTTTTAATTTTTAGTGACTTTCCTAGTATGCCATGGTTTATTTTCCCATCGTATATCCTTTAATTCTTGTAATAATTGCTGCCATTTATAAAACATACACACACACACACACACACACACACACAGACAAACACAAGCACACTGACATACGGCAGAAAACGAAGGTCAAAGATATTATAGTTAATATTAAGGAGATGAAATGGAGATGGGCAGGACACTTATATAGAACACAAGACAACAGATGGACCAAGAAACTCACAGAATGGCACCCAAGAACAGGCAAGCGAAGAAGGGGTCTACAAAAGAGAAGGGGGAGAGACGAAATATCAACATACACAAACACAGCAACATGAAACAGAATGACAAAAAATAGAAGCAAATGGAAACTGATTAAGAAGGGCTTCATCCAACAATGGTAGAACAATGCCTGATGATGATAATGATAACTTGTTTTCCTTCAACTTGCTGTGTCACACACACACACACACACACACACACACACACACACACACACACACACACACACACACACACACTCGAACAGGAACGAACAGGACTGCTGAATCAACACTTGCAACCTGCATATGTCATCGCGTGCTTTATCGTGCCGTTCCTTAAATCTCGAGAGGGTAAGGTCGTTTTTAAGGGTCCCCTGACATCAAAATGTATGTTGACTCAACTTGATGCAACCTAATATGTATTTAACAAAATCACTAACTGTTCAATGGAATTATGTGTCCTATATTTTAAAATACTTTTTCTGTATTTTTACTCAGCACTGATAAGCCCCGCTTCCAGAATATCCTCCAACTCAAGATTCCCCTTGTGATGGATATGGATAATTCCATGAAACACATAATTCCATTGGACAGTTAGTGATTATACAAATGTACCAAGCTGTGAGATTGTATAGTGGAAATTATCTATCTGCGGAGGGACTGGCAGAGAACTATTTTTTCCGAGGGGCGAAGCCCCCGAGGAAATAACACTAACTTATGTCAGTCCCTCCGAAGATGGATAATTTCCACTATACAATCTCACAGCTTGGTACATTTGTATAATCACTAACTGTCCAATGGAATTATGTGTTTCATGGAATTATCCATATTTCCATTATATTCCACATACTAAGAATGTTGCTATATGATTGGTCAAGAGTTGATCACGAGATAAAGCGTAGTTTTGCCCATCTGATCACCTGAGAAGAAAAGTTCGTTACACTCTAGGTGACAGTACTTTTTGGTTTCGCTGATCTCTTCACTCCTCACAGTCCTAACGCGTGATCAATATTTTGAGTACGCGCGAAATAAAAGTACGTTACACTCGGAGTATCAATTGACAGTAGCTACTACTAACGCGTCCTAACGCGCGTCCTAATGCGTGTTCCCCATGGCAGCGGCTCGGGGTTAGGTAGAGAAGTAAACATTACTTTTGTACGTCAAATTGTCATTTTTGGTAGAGATGGTTGGTTTCAGATGTGGAATATAAAGCAAATAATCATTTTTTTGTTTGTTTCAGGCAATGAGACGAACTATCACTTCCTCGGCGATCTGAATGTATACGCTATCTTTCCTCAGCTGCGCTTCGGAAAGATAGCTACATCCAAATGGATTCGAAAGTGAAAGTTCGTCCCATTATTTTTTATTCGCGAGCATCAATTGACCAATTACGTTCCTAGAATACTCATGAATATTCATAGAAGGGATATAATTTGTTTTATACATATTAAGTTAATTGTATCAAACTAAGTCAACATACATTTTGATGTCAGGGGACCTTTAGAGACTTGTTTTCGTGTTATTTCAAAACGAGTCCCTAATTGTTACGAATCATAATTTCATATGATACGCGCGCGCACATACGCACATACGCACATACGCACACACGCATACACACACACACACACACACACACACACACACACACACGTGAACACAACGAACCGGATCGCTGAATCAACACCTGCACGTGCCATCGCGTGCTTTATCGCGCAAAGCTGCCTTAAATCTTGAGAGGGTAAGGTCGTTTTTAAAAACTTGTTTCCGTGTTATTTCAAAACGAGTCCCAAATTGCGACGAGACATAACGTCATATAATCTTCCAAAGAAGATTATGAGCTCGAGAGCTGAGAGGGTAAGAACAATATGAGTTCATTGCTGGCGTCCGTAGACAATATCATAACATCTCACACTGGATCTGCCTGGATATTAGCCTTGCTTCCGGGCTTCTACATTTCTGAAAACTGAAAAATATAGTTTGATTTTCTAAGACTAGTCACCGTATCATTCTCTCTTTTCTCGGTCTGTCCCACATGGAAGCTGGAGAAGAAATTGAGAATGATTAGTCTACTGATGCCAGACCCCCTTAATTCATATTTTAGTTTAGAAATGCACAACAGCCTGGAAGACAGGCTATCTTGGTGACAATTCGTGCCAGTCGTTTCGCGCATAGAAATCCAATGAATGGGAATCTCTGTTTATTTGTATTAGTGACATCACAGTTCAATTTGGAACAGTCATTGTTCAGTTGTGCTCGCATATCATAAATGCAAATATCTAACTTGAGCAATTCAACTGCACGCAGTAAAAAAAGAAAAACTTGCATTCGCCTCCATGCAGGCTCTATCTGCTTGAAAATTCTTTGAGCAATCACACAATTTAGGGAGATAACTATTATTTACGATGAAAGCATTTTGAGCCCTTTTGCATTTCAATTACTGCAAGTTCATTTGTTTAACTTATCAAATGATTGAACAAACTGATGATGATAAGGATTTATACATGACGGTTTGGCTGTTTACCTGCGATAACTGACCCGTACTAAAAAGAATTGCATGTCTGCAAAAGGAGCTAAAATCCTTTCAGCGAAAATAACACATCTTCCTAATATGCATGATATAGATGATTGCCCTTCTTTGCTCACAACAAAATACTGTCTGGAATGATGTTTCGTAGTCATTGATATTTGATGGAAAACTACTGCTATATCCCTTTTTGTTTAAATGAACTTTCACCTAATAACGGGTGTGTGGTAGTGATGTGCTAACTGGTGTTTGGCAGGGTTATGGTAGTATATATGTAACCGGTGTGTGTTAATGGTGTGGTAATATATGTGGTAACCGCTGTGTGGTAGTGTTGTGGTGTGGTAATTAATGTGGTACCTGGTGTGTAGTAACTCTGTGGTAATGGTAACTGGTATGTGGTAGTGGCGTGGTATTATTGTGGTATTATGCATATGGTATTGTGAGGTCAAGCTGTGTGGTATTCTTGTGGCAACGTGTTTGTTAGTGTTGTGGTAATATATGTGGTAACCGGTGTGTGTTGATGTTATGGTAATATATATGGAAGTGGTGTGGTCTGGTAATTTATGTGGTACCTGATGTGTAGTAATTCTGTGGTAGTGGTAGCTGGTATGTGGTAGTGGTGTGGTATTACTGTGGTAGTATGTATATGGTATTGTGAGGTCAAGCTGTGTGGTATTCTTGTGGTAACGTTGTGTGGCATTCATAGAGGATCTGGCGCCACATATACCACTTGGTATTCCACTGTATGGATAATTGGGATACTTACCACAGGAATATTGCTTAGAAATTGAGTGTGGAACAATCCTATGATATTACCACAAGAGATTTTGTAAGGAGATCGACACAACTTCATTCTGTACGAACTTCTCATGAATCTATGTGTGAAATGTAAATCTCAACAGAGACCTATTATTTATAAGTGCACATTAAACATAAATTAGTACGACAAATAAAGTAACACGTTATCAAATACGGTTCTAGAGACAAAAAATAGAGAACAATTTACTTTAAAGGGAGAAATCTGTCTGGAATCTGGGGCGTCCATTGGCGTGACTGTTTTGACACACATAACTTTGGCTTTATGAGTAGGCTTAGTTGTATTGCTGATCCTGACACGCTTTAATCAATGTTTGATCTTCATACACATATTTCGGTTTATGATTTTACATAGCACATCGAGAATACTGACAACCCGAGAATCAATGTGTGATCCTCACATGCACTCGTTTTTATGGTTAAAGTAATCTTACATCTCGATTTAACACGGAGTGCTGACGCAAATGGTTAAAAATCATTGATATCACCAATGTAAACATCTTATTGCTAGTCGGATCGCCAGCTCTATGTTATTAAGCAAATCAACCTTTGATGATTAAATGAACTTCACTCTAGCAGAACTACGCAGTCAAGGTTATAAATAAAAGGGTTACAAATTACTACAAACACTTATCAATACCTAAGCATGCCATTGCGTGCTTCGTCGTGCACTTTACGTTAATGAGCAAAGTGAGCTGCCGATGATAAAATTAACATTAAAGGGATAGTTCACCCCGATAATAAGTTGGTTTCAATAATAGTAGAAGCATGAAAGAAACATATTAGGGAAGGTTTGACGAAAATCTGTCAAAGGATAATTAAAAGTTCAGTGTTGTGACGTCACGTGCGAAGTACTCTCCCAACTGAATTTCAGGGTGAACTTTCCCTTTAATCTCGTAGAATTGTGCATCGTCATGCAATTCACGGTTACTGCGTCAGATTGAGGATGGGAGACGGCTAATCCACTAATCAAACTGGTGACCATTATTAGCCAGTTTTCATCGAAGGGGCAACCCAATATAATCTCAACCATCAAAAGTTCCGCCCGCCCCCGATCTCAACAAGGCTTACGAATCTTTAATGGTCTTTGATGGCATTGTTGGTGAGAAATCGCGCATTTTATAACAAAAGGGGTGAGCAAGATAGACAGCGCACTTTTGTGAATTGTGTCAGCTTGTACGAACACAAGAATCGCTCATGTTTCTGAACTTTCCAGCTCCACGTGATGCATGTCACCTGACGCTATTATTTACTTCATTTTTGATGAGCATCACAATGAATGGCGTGTTCAATAATGGATACTCCACCATCAGGAACTTCTAGGTGAACATCAGACGGAAGGTGAAGGACGAAAACCCGGGGTCCGCTCCGGGGCCAATTCCAGCACGATTCGCAGAGGGCCTGTGACACCCTGAATCAACGTTGCATTCAACTTTAAAGGGATAGTTCACCATGAAATTATTTTGGTTTCGATAAACGGAGATGAAAGAATGAAAGAAACAGATCAGTGAAGGTTTGACGAAAATTGGTCAAAGGAAAAGAAAGTTATTTAATTTTAAAATTTTGATTTTGTGACGTCACGTGCGAGGTGCTCTCCCATATTTTGTGTACTACTTTTTCCACAAACTGTCTTTTTTATGTTCTCTGATGAAGGAATACATTCTTTTCATACCGATATGTGTGTAAAAACATGTGTCTAATGATCAAACGCAGAGGTCATAGGGTAAATATCCTTTTGAGAAAATTGACATTTTCCAAAAAAAATGAACACAACCTATGCAATTCTAACATTTGATCTCGACCTATGAACTTTAAGCTTTGACCTTTCTGGCCCAAATTGTAATCACTTACTTTACCAGTCATGTATTATCGTTGAAGTATGTTTGAAATTTGCTGTGATATTTCTAGAGTTAGCATGTGAAGAGTGAAATGCTTAAATTTGACCTTGACATGTAACCTCTGACGTACATGACCTAAAATCTAATCAGTTAATTTCCCCGTCACATCACACTACCACGTTAAATGAACCTCGGTCAATTATTTTGAGTTATCGCGTAAAAGAGATCCGGACAGACGGACAATCCGAAAACATAATGCCATCTGCAGCAACTTCGTTGCAGAGGCATAATAATTTTTCTCTCATTTTCTCAGCACTGCTAAGCTCCTCCTCAAAACGTCCTCCGGATCATTATTCTTGTCGTGACGTCATCAAAGGTAAACATGAGCTGAGTAATAGACAAAATTGTGCACATTACAACAATTGCTGGAATGAAGAATTATCGTTATTACGTGCGTAGTTGTGTATATTTGATAAACAATGCCTACCTGCAATTGCTCAGAATAAAATTACATGTCTTCACACAAAATAACCTAACAACCTATCA
>OZ022595.1:6360328-6592828 GCA_963669155.1 Arbacia lixula | reverse complement strand
AAAACACTTCTTTCGTCTATTTGGATGCCCTTACTATCTTATTTGATGTCCTATGCTTGTTTTTCTCTTGCTTGTATTTTTAAATGTATGTTCTAGGATGGCGAAGGTAAATATTTCTTATATACTGTTTTTCATTGAATATGGAAACAAATGAAATGAAAAATAATCCATGTATTCATGATAATAAAAGAAAATAGTGTAGTTTACTTGTATCACTTGTTGCTTTGTCGGACAAATCTCGTGGAAAGTGTTGAGGTTGTTATTGCTAAATGTTATGAAACAATATTATGCAAACAAATTGAATATATTCAGCACATAGTTAGCGTTGGTGAAGGTAATGAGACGACTTATCCCTTCCGAGGCGATCTGGATGTAACTATCTTTCCAAAGCGCAGCTGAGGAAAGACAGCGTATACATTCAGATCGTCAAGGAAGTGATAGTTCTTCTCATCGTCTGAAACAAAAAGTTGATCATTTGCTTTCTATTCCACATCTGAAACCAATTATCTATACCAAAAATGACAATTTGACGTACAAAATTAATGTTTACTGCTCTACCTAACCCCGAGCCGCTGCCATGGGGAAACACACTTATAGGACGCGCGTTAGGACGCGTTAGTAGGAGCTACTGTTAGTCCGAGTGTAACGCACTTTTATTTCGCGCGTACTCAAAATATTGATCCCGCGTTAGGACTGTGAGGAGTGCAAGAGATCAGCGAATCCAAAAGGTACTATCACTTAGAGTGTGACGAATTTTTCTTCATAGGTGATCAAATGGGCAAAACTACGCTCTAACACGTGATCAACTCTTAGAGCAGCATTCTTAGTGTGTGGAATATAATCATAAATAAACTGATTCTAATAAATGTATGTTGAGCCGTGTTTATGGATTGTACACCACGACCGTCGTGGGCCACATGAACCTAGAAAGTGTCTACACACGAAAAATCATTCGTATACACGGTATAGCTATACCGACACGGCAATCTATACCGTTTTGCTAAAGATGTACGATGAAATTCAATGTGTGGACGCTGACTTATGATACGTCGTATAACGAAACATCGTATAAAGAAACTACAACTTCAGTCGTGATGAAAACAATGGATTGCATTGACTCATTGCCTATACATAAGCGAAGAAAGAGAATTTAACGAACTCTATCAAGCATGCCATTTGTATGAAACGGGGGGCAGGACGATTACTGATCATACGTCGTATAACTGGGCGGAGCTGAATGTGACAGCGCGCGCAAAAGGAAACCCGATTCTTCATTTCTGTGAAGCCTCGAGTACGAATTAAATCAAAAGAGCGTTGCTTCTCGGATAAAGTAAAGAATAATCTCATGGTTGAATAATTCATCAGTTGTGATCCGATATTTTGTCGAATTCGCTGCAATTAGGCTTCATACTAATCCTAATTCGCAAATAATATTCATTGAAAGAGTTATGGATATACTCTAACCTTTAAAGACAGCCAGTCCCTTTTTCAGATCACCACAAAACCATTGAAACATTGGCAAAACATATAGAGAACTGTTAGCAAGCTCTATATTCACAATTTGAAACTGATACGTAGTGTAAAATTCAAATAATGCACGTAAACAACGTCTGATTAATAGTCTTTACCTCAGGCTCTTAGCAGTTTGTGTTGAAATATCTGCTTCATTGATTAATCTGATTATTAAATTATAAAACGCATTATGAAAAAATTGTTCTTTGGAAGGAATCATCTCCAAAGTTTGGTAGTTAGTCATAAAATTAGGATTTCACACACGCATAATAACCACATAGATACTGTAACAAAGACTATTACTTTTTTCGTGGTACGAAAAAAGTCGGTTTGAAATTTAACGGCTGAAATTTTTTACATAATTTTTTTTTTATACAGAAAGCTTCAACATGCTATATTCTTAGAAATGGTCTTGAATCACACTTTCTTCAATTTACGATTGTGATAGACGATTTCAAATTTTAAGCTTGCAAAAGGGACGGACAATCTTTAAGAAATGGATGATGGGCGTTTTCTCGAATGTCGCAACACAACAAACGTAATGATCCTGCAAGACTTGGCGAGTATAGACAGACAGGCCGCAGAAAAGAACAACATGCGCAGTAGTATAGTCTGCATACCTATACGACGTTTTGTTTTTTTCTAAAGCGTTTCGGTACACAGTTGAGGCCAGAAGTTTACATACACCCAGGAAATTCAAGGAAAAGGACACTTGCCAAACGTCGTAAAATTTCCTTTATCTTATAAAATATTTGTGCAATCATGACCAATTTGATACCAAAGAAATGAGTATGTCAAGCCCCTTCATCACATTGATTTGTTATCAGGAGCTGAAAAATATTTAGGTGTCATTTTCCCCAGAAAATCTTCATATTTTAAACAAATTAAAAATTAAAACTTGACAAAACATTTCATATTTGTTCCAGTTACTTCTTAACATAAGCATTTCGGATTACACCTTTTTGTTCAGTGGTGACACGTCATAATAGAAAATGTAATATATCTCTCATACATTTGACATTTATACGATGAAACGATGTTTGAAAATATACTAACAAACAATAGAATATATTTGGCACGAATATTACTTTTTTTCTTCAAAGAAAATTCCAACTGAAATATAATTTCATCCCAACGGCATTCCAGTCATGTGAAAAAACTTGATACGCTATTTCACTTGATCCCAAATTCATCATGGAAATATTTATATTTCTGAAGATATAGTAGATTTTACCATGTTTGTCACGCGAACAAATTTCACTGAATTCCACGGGTGTATGTGAACTTTTGGCCTTAACTGTAGATATTTTTGTATGTGGACACACTGAAAGTTCTGTAGGCCTATATCTAATACTTTAAATATATGAACCACGAAAATCAACCAACTTATTCCGGGTATATGAATTGCAGGTTAGTGTCAAAACAAAATTGTTGATTAAGGTTGTTTCCATGGAAGGTGAAACACTCAATAAACGATTTACAAGATATTTTAAAGGAAATATGACATTTCTCTGACACGTTTTTTTTTTATAATATTTTCCTTTTATCACAAAAACGAAGCAACAATATAATCTGAACTTCACAAAATCGTATAATTATAAGATGTACTACAACTGCACATGCACTCCAGTTCACTAAGCGGTTTTGAAATCTTCTGCGCATACAGAATATAATATATTCTGTATGTTAGAGGAATTAGATTGCATTTAGAGGAATATATTATATTCCTCTAAATGCATCAAAAAATCGTCTTGCATATTTGGCGGCGGATTAAAGAACCTAATGCGTCAAAGATTCTACATGGATTGTGCTATCAATGATCGAGACTGGTGTAGGAATAAATCATTCTTCGTGCCGACTCCAGTTCTAACAACTTCCTGACCACATGTTTAACACCACATTCAGCGAATGTTAACTTGAAAAGAAATGTCCTTTCCTTCCCCCCATTTGTCTCTACAAGCTTTCTTATCACATCATTTTGCCATTTCCAAGGAAGTTACGGGAAACACCATTAAAGATCATGTACTCAACTTTCTTTCAACGGATTGAAGAAGGATGAATACGTGGACGGATAGATAAGACATTTCTATCACTTACAAACCTGACTAATCTCTTCCCTTTTGTAGGAATCACTCATTGTCAAAACGGTATCTTAGGCTGTGTTTGCGTGAATTTGCGTGCAGCTGAGATATATCACCTGAAAAACTTGTTTGTTTGTTTGCTGATATATGTTATGCTCACGACAGAATTTACAAAATTAACATTACTGGACAAGCCAGATGAGACTCTACATTTCTTTTGTTCTCTCTGAGAAGCTGTTGTCACACGAACATGTTCGTAATCATATGTTAAAACGCCTGAAAAGCACGTGTTGATAACGTAACTTTTCGGCGGTGTCAGGCATGGGTTCAAAGAAAGAAGCTTGATTCATTTTCATTTTCTTTTCTAAAAAGAGAGGTGTTTTTCAGCTTCAACTGTTTTTATTCGACGTTTGGTGTATATTTTACCGTGTTTACGCGGGGTCTACGCCATGTACGGTATTTTTTTTACCCGGTTTACGCCATTTATGGTATGTGTTTCGATCGGGTTTCTGCGGGGTTTACGCCATTTAGGAACCATTTTGTTTAAGTGTGTGGACGCGCGTGGGTAGCACAATATGCGGCGAGTGACCCCCCCCCCCCCCCCCGGATTCATATCCTTCAGTATCCGTATCCCTGCGGAAACGTCGTGGGATACTTGATGTATTTATGGCATAATTAGGTGACTGAAGCCAAATAAAACACAGTGGTTAAGTAAACGTATTTTAAGACGCATTGACGTACCAACGCCGGTGTACCTGGTGGTTGACAGTTGGATACAGTTTGAGAAAGATGCGACGTGATGGCTAAATGGAAGTTATTTGTGTATGGGAATCTTTAATCACAAGCCCCTTCTCAGTGATTGAAGCTCTGTATTTTGTCCCGTACCCTCTGGTCAATGCTGCCCTACCATGCCTACTCTGCCAAATGGAAGCAACTAACAAAAGAGACTTTTCTTGCAAATGAGCGAAATGTGTCTGTCACTTGCATTGGCATCAGTGCAACACCACATCATGTTAGATTGAATATCTTGTATCAAAATAAATATTTCTTGTCTAGATTTTGGCCGTATGTAGGGGAATGCTGGGTACAAACTAAGAATACCAATAACCCAGATTTGAGTGATTTGTCACTTACTTCCTTTTGTTAGAGTAGGGTAGAATAGGCGCAATACCAATTTAAGCACGAGCTGAATAACTATTGTTTGGGACTTATGCCTCAGTTACACTTGCTACGGCCGCCTAGATTCTAAAATTTCTACGGCAAGTAGCAATTCTACGGTCGCCGCAGAATTTCCATGGCCACTTTCTGCAGCGGTCACATATGCTACGGTCGCCGCACGGCGTAATTTTAAATTTATGGAGCCAGAAAATCTGCGGCTGCCGTATGTTCTTGACACCATGACGTACGGTCGCTGTAGGGCGACCCTGCGAAGGCCGTAGGTTTTTTGGCAAATACCTACGGCCGACGCACGGTGGCCGCAAGGCGCCCTCACGGCGGCCATAGTGGGACGCAGCCGCACGGCCACCCTACGCTCGGCGTACAGCCGCCGTAGAACGTTCTACGCTATGGCTACGGCTAGTCACTTTCTAGGGCGAGCGTAGAAATGAAAAAAAAAAATTCAACTCCGCGCTATAATCCTACGGCCACCCCTACGACCTGTAAAAAATAGGTATCCGCCTACGCCTACGCCCGCTGTAGATTTTCTGCGGCCGCCGCAGAAATCTCTCAAATTCAGGTATCTACGGCCGCCGTATGCCCGCCTCAGAGCAAATGTGACTGAGGTTTTAGCACGAAGAGAATTTAGTACAGTGTGCATATTTTTTTGGAAAGCATGCTAGACAGAAAAGATGAACAGTACTAAAGCCTCCCTTTCTTTAAAAGGTTGCCAAAATCTGGGCCCCGAGAGACCAAG
Source organism: Arbacia lixula (assembly GCA_963669155.1). Taxonomy (NCBI): domain Eukaryota; kingdom Metazoa; phylum Echinodermata; class Echinoidea; order Arbacioida; family Arbaciidae; genus Arbacia; species Arbacia lixula. Next base: position 6,587,323 of record OZ022595.1, on the reverse strand, counting down.
AGAATTTAGTATGCTAGACAGAAACGATGAATAGTACTAAATCCTCCCTTTCTTTAAAAGGTTGCCAAAATCTGGGCCCTGACTTGCGATCGATCACAATTTGGCGTGCGATTGATATCGATCAATGGTAACTTTGTACTACAGATGGAGGTTTGGAAGTGTGATCGAATCAGATCACTCGCAAACGTTATGGTATTTTGGTTTATAAGAGACGCGGCCTTGTTCCTCTGACATATCCACTCTCTTTTCAAATGAACTTATATGATTTATTAGGGTTGCATGCTCTTGTCCACACACCTCTCATGAAGAGCAGTCTCATATATTTGCTTCAATGAATACTTTTCTTTAAAATACATTTACAATCTTTGTTTTAGTCTTAATCTCTGTAGAAATAAAATTTATTGATCAACCCATTGGGGGAAAAATAGACAGAGGCAAAGAAGACGATGTTTTGAACTTACATCTGCTGCCTGCCAGGCAGTGACACTATCCACTAGACTTCCGCTTTAATTATGATAATGACACGACGTGTAGGAACCATAGTGTGGATAGACTGATCTGCATGACATATTGTCTCTCCGCAAAATATTCAATAATTGTTTTAGTACATATATGACAATTTTGAAGATAATTCATCTTGACCTCAGTAGGATCTGTAACGAAGTTAGGAAGCGGCAAAAGTCACAGAATGGAGGTGGCAGTTAAACTCTAGTGAACGTGTGCATGTAAAGCACTCTTTTGGGGTATAAAAGGTTATCATATTGATCTATGTAAGTGCCATAAAACCCTGTGACGTAGGCGATCACGAAGTGCCACAACATTCTGTTCTAGATCTTTGTATCAGGACTATCAACCTCTTTTCTCATCTGCCCAAGACCGATTTCTACACCATCTTAATGAAGTACACCCGCCAAAAAATGAATACCAACTGTCTAATTCTAAGCACACATCTTACCTTCCTTTTCACTTTGGCTCTCTGGAAACTTCCGGGGAACATAATTTCTGAGATATTATGAGCGCAGCTAGATTTTTTTCCCGTCACGTACCGACGCTATCCCTTATATACGCTGTGGGAATTCGTGGAATTCGTAGCGCAAAATAAAAAAAAAACACGGTTGCGTTCAAGCGACCTTTGAAGAACGTGATTCTGCAGAAACGCGTTTCCAAACGCCCCCTTTTCCGCGTTTCATGTTTGCGTTTTGAATCACGTTTATATTCAATTTCATCTGAACGCAAACGTGATTTTTAATCATGATTCTAATTATGATTGTGGGCCAAAAAAGTATTGCATGAACTCAACCTTAATCATTCTGTAATAGGTCTCAAAAGTGGCCGTATTGCAGATAAGGAAGGGCAATCCTTCCGGAAATGATGGTCAGAATACAGCAAACTCACACCATTAACGCTCTATCATCAATTTGTTGTTTTCCATGTAAATGTTAGAATATTTCCCCATGCTTTATAATTTACTGAAAAATAAAAAAATCAATTATGACGTCTATTTCCATCTTCCGCGCTAATAAAAGATGCGAAGATCAATAAAATAAAAATAACTCGGAAGCATACACCTTTCCATTTCACACACACTAGCTTCGACAATAACGGTAGGCATCAAACACCTGTTTCAATGACGATGATAAAGTGACACCCTTCGTTCGAGTATGTGATGTCTGCAGAGTACAATGCTATTTTTGAATCGCAACCCTAAAAATAACGATGCGCTCGTTCCACATCGGTAATCATAACCATGTATTGAGTAGGATCACTACTTCACGGTCACATGTTCATAAATAGAAACACTTTAACAAACACTTAGTGATTTTCGACATCAATAATGATGATAATACTAATAGTGTAGGCTTTCCTCAATATTACGTTGTACAGCCATACGATATGAGCCTATATAATTATGGGTAGCTCGCAGTTATTCAAACAAACGATTTGTTTGCACATATATCTATGAAGCAGATGCATGCATGAGGAGTGCATCATCCTCTATTCCTTTGTTTCTTTCTTCAAATGTATCTTTTTATGCGGTGTTTTATGGTGATGGTGGAAGTGGTGGTGATGGTGGTGGTGGTGGTGGTGGTGTGTGTGTGTGTGTGGGGGGGGGGGGGGTAGGGCTGTCTTGGCAGAATGTGCGAGAGGAGCTTTGCGTCTCGGATAAAGTGAAGAATAATCCCATGGTTGAAATATTCATCAGCTGCGATCCGATTATTTTGCACAATTCGCTGCAACTAGGCTTCATATTAATCCTCTGGAAAACCAGTATAAACTCGCAGACAATAATCACTAAAAGAGTTATGGATATACAATAACCTTTAAGAAATGGGTGATGGCCGTTTTCTCGAATACATTTCGCAAAACGACAAACATAATAATCCTGCAAGTGATGCTGTAATGAAAGATTTATATGACATGCAACGCTGTTCTCGAATCTCTTTCCAGATAACATGGTCGGCAAACTTCGCGAATATAGTATTTTCACCTGACCTTCACTAGTACAATAAACATGATATCAAGAGTCTATAGGTAGAATAGAAAATTATGTTGGGATTGCGGTTAAACTGTGTATGTTAATCCATAAAACGTCTTAAATGACGTAACATGAAGATGCCACTAGTACACACGATGACCTTAAGTCTACAATTCGCATAAGATTTTAATGCGCAAACGTGATCTTTAAATGAGTTTTATCATAAACACAATATGAAGGAAGTTGGCTCTGATTACGGTTGCAATGTAATGTTAATGCGGGGACTTTACTTGAAGAAAAACACAATTGGCCGAATAGCATTAACTTGATTAAATATCTATTCAGGCAGGCGACAGTTTTCAGGGTAGGGAAGTTTATTTTGGGACATGGCGCGAAAGGATAGGATAAGAGAAAAAAAATATGAGATACGAGTGTGGTGTTCCCATCTCTTAAATTTTCATTCTGTTTTATATTCTCTGTACACATTAATTAGTCTATGTCATTGCAGTAAATAATAATAAAAAAGTTTGACAGGGTTCACGTAGGTATATTCGGTTTGGTTACCATATTTCAGGGTTGAGAAGTTTATTTTTGGACTTCACGCGTAAGGAGACAACGTAACGTAAGTGATGCGAGTATGTTGTTCCCATCTCTTTTTTTTCATTCGCTTTTAATAATGTCTGTACTTAATAATCAGTCGATTTCATTGTAGTAAGTAATGAAAAGGTTTGACAGGATTCAGGTAGATATATTCAATCCGGTGACATATTTCAGGGAAGAAAAGTTTATTTTGGGACATGACGTGAAAGGAGGAGATCCAATCTCATCCAATCCCATCCTCAAGAAGCCAGAAGAGCTATGACATCATTAGGGCGTAGTCTGTCTTACCAGACGTAATTGTTAACAGACTGGGTTGTGTCCATACACCTCACAGCCTAGTACCTAGGGTACCAGAGGTATCGCCCTTCACCTTCTTGCCGGCTTTCCGCTTGATTTTCACCCAGAAGGTCTCGATGGGGTTGACGTCGCACCCCAATTCACACGCTCAATACCATTTCCCTCCTGAAACATGCGTGATTCTCTTGATGTTCATGAAGAAGCGGAGACAAGTCACAAAAGTGCAAGATTTGCTCACCCCCTTTGTCATAAAATGCACGATTTCACACCAACAATGCCATCAATTGGCAAATACCGGTAGATTTTTCTCATGTTTGGCGTGAGCATAGAGAAATTCTTATGCAAAACCGTTGGAATGCTTAAGAATTGGTAAAATATTTGTTTTAATTGTTAGGGGGATGGGAGGGGGGGGGGGATTACCTCTTTGGTTGAGTGTATATTGAGCTTCCCCCTCATAATGAAAAGCTGGATACCTAATGGTAACCGGTACACATCATTAGAACTGCCGTCTCACATCCTCAATCTTACCCCGTAAGCTGGATGACGATGTACAGTTTTCCGAGATTAATGTTCTTTTAATCAACGGATGTTAATTTGCTCTTTAGATATATGACAAGAATGTAAGGAGACATACAAATTTGCCTGGGTGTACACGCAGGTTATAAATGGTTTTCATATGAATCTGGAATTGATTTTAGCTGAGTCTTTCAGCTTGGAAAAAGTGTTGAGGTATATTTTAAGAATGGTACGGAGGGGTTGTTCGTCTGGGACTTACTTTTTGGTTCAGTCTACAGTATGTGTAGTGGATTTATTCAATGAATTTCAAATGAATCCTGAATTGCGAATCTTGCTTTAACCTTTGTTCTGCAGCTCGGTCCTGCTCGTATCGTTGTGCTCACTACTAACGAGGTGATCCGAGAGGCCTTTGAGGAGCATGGAGCTGCCTTCAATCGTCGCCCACAGGTCCTGATGGACACCATGAACCAGACTAACGGTAACACCATCTATTGCACACACACACACACTACTGCATGGTACACTGAAGGTATTAGGGTGCTAATTGTGCTGGTGTCCTTGCATACTGATACTTATTCAACTCCATACATTTAACACTTCTCGTATCAAATTTAACACTTTATTGCTGTTGAGCCATGAACTATCCGTCTCAACTTTACAAATATGGCCTGTCTCTTATAAACTTAATATACTTTTAAACGTTCCATCAGACACTCAGAAGCAGTAAGGACAGTCTCTTGCTTCAAGTGTCCTGATAGATGCCCAAAGATGAATGATGTAATAGCTAGTAAGGTGCCGGCCATTTAGTAGACACTAAACAGCCAAAAGTATCTATCATGAAGGAAATTTAAGTAATATGGTTATGGTATTTACCTTATAGTACAGCTTGCAAATCTATCACTCCTCACACTGAATACTCTTGTACATGAATGATTTGCCTGAATCACAGAAGCATTAAAGTCTATGTCACATAATAGTTTATAAGGTATTTTCTGGCTGGATATTCTCTTGCCTGGTCAATTTACATTGAACAAAATAGAAACATTTGCAGTATGTACTATGTTCTATGTAATGAAATGTATGGAAATAAGTCTCCAAGCCATATTTTTAGATGTCTCTATGTTACTTACCCAATCTACAGGGATCGTTCTTGCTCAACCCGGTGCAACACATCGCAAATGCAGGAACCTCCTGGCCACCAGCTTCCATCAGATGAAGCTCGGAAGTCCAGAGTTCAGCTACCATATCCACTCTCACATTGACCGCTTCAAGGATTACCTTGGGGCCACTGCAGGTCGGACCATCAGCATCTGCCCCAAGATTCACGAGATGATATTTGAGGTCTTCATGGACATCATCATGGGGGAAACCCCCGATGTCACCTCCCACAAGTCAGCAGAGATCATCAAGGTCATGGGCCAGACACTTACCCCAAACCCAATGATGGTACTGTGTGGGAAGGTCATACCCAACTGGTTGAAAGCGCTCACAGCCGATTGGGTGAACATGTCGGACAATAATGGCGTGATCAAAAACTATCTCCATGAGCACATTCAGGAACTGAGGTCTGATATTGACGACCAGCCGACGAATCTTATCCAGGCTTTCTTTCGCAATACAATGCGCGGGCTAGAGAGGGTAGGCAAGGCGTCCAAGGACCCCCCTATAGAAGGGAGTGCACATAAATGGATCAGTGAAGTGGAGGAAGACCTGGCGGCTGTGTTAGTAGATGTCTTTCAGGCTGGGTGTACAAGTATTGTTGCATTTCTTCAGTGGGTGCTCCTCGCCGTAGCTATACACCCCAATGTTCAAGAAAAGATGAGGGAAGAAATCGACAGCGCTGTCGAGGAAAGTAAGTATCTGGTAGCCTAGAGGATCAGGGGAAATGCAACTGGGCGCTGTATCATTTTCAATTGTGCTAACGTGCCTAGGTTTTCATAGTTTCAGAATTATGACAACTCTTTGCTTTTCTAGACGTTAAAAATAAGTGTGAGTAGTTGTAAAAAGATGACAGGACCAATAATCATTGCAGAGTCGATCTGTCATCATCCCATGTCTCTTTCTTGCTCAATTTCAGGATCATGCAAATAAAATGAAATCTATGCCCATAATGATAGCAGAACGATTTTGCCATGATTAACAGGTGCCGTCATCTTTGCCAATATCCCTTACCTTCAACACCGAAGGGCGGGGGATAAAAACAATTGTGGGGAATTTTTTCCAAGCCTGATGGCACAAAGAAAACAGACTGAACCATCCTCTGTGTTATTCCCTAGTGTGAGAAAAATTGAATACTGTTGTGTGGCAGATATGGTTGGATCAAAGAGCCACACTATGTTAAATATGCCATTGTAATATCAGTGAGCGGTGCACCTTTAGGAATGAATTGCACTGTTTTAAAAATCTGACAAACTAAATAAATGTGTGTACCTGCCACTCAAGAATGATTTCTCTTATCGTACTCTCTGCTGCATACAGGAAATCAGCGGCCATCCCTCCTTGTCCACAAAGACAACTTCCCATACACAAAGGCTGTTCTTCATGAAGTCCTTCGCCTACGCCCACCTGCACCCTTGGGTGCGCCACACTGCACAGCGCACGACATGACGTTTCGAGGCTACACTATCGACAAAGACACCATCATCTTATCGTGCCTGCTACTCGCGCTTCGAGACACCACAAAGTGGGCAGACGCGGAGGTCTTCTGCCCTGAGCGGTTCCTGAATGAGAATGGCAACCTCATGAAGGAAGTTCTGTCCTACTCTGCAGGTGAGTCTCCTTTTTACATTAATCCTCAATCCTTCAAGGGTTACTAAATTAGAAAAATAAGTTCTCACTAATGTATGTAAAATTATCCACTAAAAACAAATTTCACATTCGTTTGCCGCAATAAAGTCTCATTTTGACGAAAATTTGCAAAAACGCATGCCTCCAGTGACGTCAGAGAAGTCAAAATGCCATATAGCCAATGATGTAAATAAAATATTTTATTCACGCCATTCAAACAATACGTTACCATTGGGAACCCCAAAGCCTGTCCGAGTTTTGTCTGAGTAGCAACAACCAGTAGATTCAAAGTGCATTCCATCCATTGAATCTGAATGACAAGATACAGGTGAATGCAATAAGGCGTTACTTCGCAGTTAGGGGGAAAGTTGTGAATACATTACGAAAATGGTCTATTGTTGACTTTCGTACAATGTATGGAATTTTGACTTCTCATACGTCACTGGAGGCGTGCGTTATTTCAAATTTTCGTCAAAATGAGATTTTATTGCGGCAAACAAATGTGAAATTCGTTTTAAGTGAATAATTTTACATAGATTAGTGGGAACTTATTTTTCTTAATTAGTAACCCCTTAATGCCACGTAATACAGCTTTGTAATCTATACAATCAAACAGTCACATATCATGCTTTCAGTGCTGCTTGAACAAGGACATTTTAAACAGTCATTCAATTAATTGTAGCAGAAGCCCATTAAGGAAGTCATGCATAAAATATGTAGTATTATCAGGCCTTGATGTGTGAATGAAAGAGCACATTGTTGACTTCAATACCCTATACCACATATGCAATACTCATCAAAATCTTTATAATTAAACAATTACATAATACCACAATCTGGTAATCTTGGTATATGCTTCTCGCACTGCTTGACCAAGGACATTTTGAAGTGTCATTCAGCTGGAAAAAAGACCCATGAAAGAGGTCACATATCAAACAAAGGTAGTGCATAAAAGGTCTGATAATGCATTATTTCTGGACACTCTAAGAATCTTTTCAATATGTGATGCAAATTTGACTCTTTTTGAACAATTAATGCTGCATAAAAGTCAAGGTAATCAGCTTGGTCAATTGAAACAGCGCTGGTCAATCATTTTCCTCTGTTCAGCAAAAAGAAAACCACACATGTCATGCACATGGTAATACAAATTTGCAAGAAACACAATTGGTGGCAGCGGTGGGATATAATAGATTAAAGTAAAACAGTGTGTTCAGTCTTTTAGCGTCATTATCAGTAATACACATAAATTGTGTAGAGGTATTCTGCCTGGAGCAAAAGGAGTTAATGAGCTTAAAGATATTTTAAGCCACCGTTACAAATTCTCAGACATGATGCACACGTATTTACAGACAATCATTATGTTGTACAAAGTGAAGACCCATTGACTAACACACACACACAAAAAAAAAAACAACCAACTTTCAAGTACGCATCTAGATGAACCCACAATAAAAAGAAGCCACCGTTAGAAATTCTCAGACATGATGCACACGTATTCTACAGAGAAGCCTTACGTTGTACAAAGTGAAGATCCATTGACTACTGACCACACGCTTGCATATAAATACAGTGCCACCAAAAAGTCTGGCGTTGTGGATTAGAGTTCATGTTTATGCACAGCAGAGGCATATGGGGCAGGAGATGGCTAAAGAAAGGATATCTGAAATCATTCTAGACTATTTAACCCTCTCAGTACCCTCTCATGCACCTGCATGTATGGTACTCAGAGGTTTAATCCTCTCAGTACGAAGCCAGGAGAAGCCCAATGACATATTACACATCTTATGTCCCTATGGTGCTTGATGGGATGATATGAATTTTTTTTCATTTCATTTCATTTATTTAACCATTATAAAAACAAAACAACAAAAATATAACACATTTACAAACATAAATTAATAATGGCAAGGTTCCCTAAGAAGCAAATGTGCTTATGGGTGGGGCCCTTGACATAACAAAGTACATGCCAAGTAATAAAAACAATGAACAACAATAAACATTTAAAGGAAATCAATGTAAATAGATTTTATTTACATTGATTTCTTATTTCATATTTCTTGCTCTCATTTTTCTTCTCTGCCTCCAGGTTCAAGAATTTGTCCCGGTAAACAACTCTCCAACAGCCTCACTACTTGCATCATCGTAGACGTGTTGCGAGACTTTATCATCAGCATCCCTGAGGGCAGCACACCAGATTTTGAAGGCACCGCAGGGATTATGTACAACCCTTCTGATTTCTCTATCGTAGCAAGGAAACGTGAACACATTGACTGAATTTCACATAGCTTTTGAACACGGCCGAGTGAGCTCAAAGGTCACGCAGAAACTTCTTCATGGACTATACACTCTCCAAGTATGGATGAAAAAGAGTCTAAGCTGAGAAAAACACTTTGTTCCCATTCTAAAATTCCTCATGAACACTTGGAAGCAATGTGCAAAGAATTGTTTCGTACACAACACATATAAAAGCGAATTACACTTTATATGTATGTGGCATCTGGACTAACATCTCACTGACAGTAATTAGTTATTAGAATTGTTCCGTACACAACACATATAAAAGCGAATTACACCTTATATGTATGTGGCATCTGGACTAACATCTCACTGACAGTAATTAGTTATCACTGGGACAATGTTGCATTATTTTCAAGTTCAAAGTCAGAGCTTTTATGCCTTAGACCTGCATAATGTGAAAAAATACAGTATGATCAAGGATTTGCTCGTTTTGAAGGAAGGGGGAAACCTATCTACCGTACATAGAACTGATGGTACTTACATTGATACATGTATTAACGTTTATTTGTGCATATATTTCATTTTGTATTTCTATTACAAACAATCAGTACAAGGTTAATTCATTCAACATTCAGGTCTGATAACAGGAAAAGAACTGTATATAATGCAATGAATATATTCTGGGTCTATCAATGTTCATCATTTTCTCCAGATCTCAGGTGGTACTACCAGAGCAGTGTCTTCTATGCATGGGATTAGTTACTGCAAAGCACACCTTTGTCAACATAAGTCACAAGCTGTTTGTCCAGTCCATTCAGACGGACTTTGATGCTTTACATGGGGTAATTCCCTATCTTGTAGCTAGCCATGATCCATTTAACAGGAAATCTTCTGATCAAGAATAAACTTTGAAGTTGGGAAAACTTGAGGGTGTTCACACACAAAAAAACTAATGTCCTCTTCATGTGATCTCCATTTAATGTGCTCACTTGTTATCTCGACCCAGATCTTCATTTTAATATGAAGTGTTTCTTGAAACATCTAATTTAGTTTTCATATTATTTTCACAATACATTCATTCATCTTTGGGATATTAGTTTGCATATAAAGTGACACTTAGTACAAAGACCATTCAAGAGAGACCAGAAATGTGCATACATGAGAGGGTGCTCTTTATGTATATGTTAATTTAAAGGAGATATGAACTAAAAGCACGATCTCGAGTCCTAAAGTACTCATATCTGGCCAGTTTCCTTACCCATAATGCTAATGTAGTCTAGTAATACAGACCTGCTTGAATGATAACATGCTAATTAACTACTTAATACATTTATATCGCAATAATCATGTTACTTAATAGCAAAATAACTACTTTTCCTCTCGAAACATCTTAGTTTTTCTATACAAATACAATTATTGCTTAACTTATTCTCTGCATTATTAGTATAGTTATCTGAAAATGTATATTTTAAGACTACGTATTTATAACACACAGTCAATGAGAGACCACACACATTTCGCTCCCCTTTAATACATATTTCAAAGAAATACACTATGCCAGGGAAGCTAACAAGTGCTTTCTACACAGGTGGATGCTAAGGCAGGGGTTTTTTTTTGATCAAGGAAACTCACCTTTCACTCATTTCAGTTCCTATCTTAACCCAGATTTTCGCAAGGTCATGCAAACAACGGTTATCTTTAAGTATTCAATGCATTATTGGGGCTGCGCAAATAAAGATAAATCTTGTGTCCCGTATCTCTTGAACACCTTCTGATAATCTTTACAACAGACTGGCATGCTCGAAATAGATTGAAAAAAGTAAACAAATATAATTAGGTAAAAAGTAAGCAATGGCAAAGTTGACGCAATTTTTAAAGGCTGGCACTATGGAATTCTATGGGTCTATCATTTGAAAAAAATTGTTACTCTATTACATTTGTATGTACGGTTGCACCTTGATTATCCGGCCACGTCAGAACCGGCGGCCGTCCGGAAAATCGATATGGCCGGATAAGAGAGATGTGTTAAATAAGGCACTTTCTAGTATGTTATTGTAGGGGTATGCATGTGTTACACATTACCAATTAACCAGGTTTATGATTATCTTCCTCAAAATACACAAAAAAGCAACAGAAATTACTCCAAAATCTCAAGAAATTACGATCTTACTTCATTTCAATCATGACAATCAAATTACACTCGATTCCATCACGCTCGACCGTACCCCTCGGGGGTACGATCGTATAAAAGACATTCACATGCATTTATCGTTTGATTTTACCACGACCGTGTGTAGCTGCCCTCTACGTTCGAAGATGTAACAGAACGATATTGCGATATTGCGCGAAATCCAACATGGCGGACAGGCTAGGGTTGTTGACTGATAAAAACGATGTCAACCCCCCCCCCCCCCAAAAAAAAAAAAAAATTATCAATAAAATTGCATTCAAATGTAAAATAATGCTGATGATGTGAAAGGTGAGGATGTATTCATGTTAAATGGGTTTGTCAAAATATTTTTGGTGCACCGATGGATCTGATTAGAACGGATTCTGATGCATTGTTGGTACAGAGGCAGATACAAATTTTGACCTGCGTGAGTGTTACCGTGTTGTGACATCGCTACTCAATGCGTGTTGACTCAACAGCTGTCCGTATCTATGATAACGGTCAAGGTGTCAAAAATCTGGTGGTAACTAGTATCCATAATCTCGATTGCAGTGATTGACAGAATGTCTCACAGTGTATTCGCATGATCGTGGTAGCATGTGTGTTTGTCTGAAGTAATTTTGGCAATGAGAACTCATAAAAACATTTTTTTTTTTAAAATAAAAAAAATCAGTGAGTCGGCGTCCAGTTAACACTAACAGAGACGGCTGGAAAATTGATGGCCGTATAATCGAGGTCGAACTGTACTATATTTGCGAACAAATGCACATGAAGAGTTAAAGGGAAAGTCCACACTCGGATTAAATTGTTTTTGATTTTAGCTGAAAATTATTGCAGCGTGTGAGTGAAGATTTGACAAAAATAGGTCTAGGCAGAAGAAAGTTATGACTTTTTTCAGTTTTGATTTTGCGACATAACTTGCAATGTGCTCTCCCATATGTTGTATGCTGCATGACCCCATAAGTAACCCCTTTTCTCGTTTTTGATAAAGGATAAAATCTTTTTCATAGGGGTATATGTGTAAAACAATGTGTCTAATGATTTATCAAATATACAGGTAAATGGTGTACATCCTTTTGAGAAAAATGAAATTATCAAAGAAAGTAATACACAACTTATTACAGAGTACCTCAAAAGTAACATCACAAACTAAGAATTTGAAAATTCATAATGCTGTTATCCTGTAACAGATTTTTGTCACAACTGTTTGCTTCTTTGTTTCTTTGTTTCTTTGTTTCTGCATTTATTTACACAAACTTAACTCCAGGGTGGAATTTCTCTTTAAAGAAATTGTAAACTAATTATTTGTATATTCTTCCAATATAAGCTACAGTTTGGGGATTGTGGAAACTTCAGTATCTTATAGTCATTGAGTTAAGTTTCCCCACATGTTCGCATTCTGTGGGTTATAACTGCTCCAATTAAAACTGAAGCAGTATCCAATATCCATGTACATACAATATTTGCTTGTTATATATTCATATTTATGTCACTTCAAATGCACTCACTATTGAAAAGTAGTGCATGAGTTAACTAAGGTTCAGGGAAGGTCAATTGGTATGGTACATGTACAGTGTATTTGTTCTACTAGGTGCAATGGTTAAAAAGAAGTACTATCAACAACTTACATGTATGTACACATATTTATCTTGAATTGAGATGTGCTGTGATAACTTGCATGCAAGAAATGAAATGCATGCATTATGGATGGTAAAATGTTGATGTGTTTCAAGTATCACTTGGAGGTAACATGCATGTATATCCATCTTCTATCCCGATGTTTAAAAAAAAAGATTATTTGAATGCTCTGTATGTTTCCATGGTGAGAGTGTACTAACAAATGCTAAATGTATTTAAAAATAGTAATATATTTGCTAACACTACACAGTTGGATTCTTTCAGGATATCTGACCAATTTATGGGTAGAAAAGGAAAAGCAGAGAGTAAAAGATACAAAGAGATGAACTTCTATTTAGTTGATTTGACTTTAACATTTTGAGAAAGACAACATACACATTATATCTTATGTAGATTTGTCCCCTTAAATGCCACATTTCTGAAACCATACACACACCTGCCGAGATTCTTTGGAAGATCACATCCACGCAAGAAAATGCAATTACCAAAAGGGAATGAATCATATACTATGCTAATGATCAATTCGTCAACAACATTTACAATGACCTTTACCTTTACAAATATTTCTTCTTTGAGTTGAAACACAGCAGCGGTGTATTTTTATTGATTGGACAAATCTCATGAAGAATATATCAAAGTACATATTTATCAGAAATGTTATAATGCACAGATCATCTATGATGAAAGAAAATTAGTTAATTTACAATGCGCTAGCATTGCAGTGTGTGTGTGTGTGTGGGGGGGGGGGGGAATATTTTATTAACAGCTTTTTTTAACAAGTATTTTGTATTTGTAAGAACACAGTACGAGGTATGAAAGAAAACTACACTACCACACATGATATGCAAGGTACAGATTTAATTTGATTTTATTCAAATTACTTTATCTCAAGGTATGACATGATTGCACTTTATTTCAGACATGGTTTATCTCCAATGTAATAGTTGTTCACTGAATTTAAAATTAGCGTTCATAATATTTGGGTCAAATTTGGTACATTAATTTTCAGTTTTATTACTTATATATTTCTTCTATCACACAAAAGGTGGATTTTCAGTACAGGCAAGGACAATATAAATTAATGTTTTCCCACTGAAAATCTTTGCATTCAAATATTTTTTCTTTCAATATGATTTTAATGGGCATTTTCTTTTTTTTTTGGGGGGGGGGGGGGGGTGGAGGGGGTTAAAACAAAAATGAGAAATGATGTATTATTGAATATGTTATAAAATTCCTTCTATGGTTGCACATTTTACAAAATCTAAGAAAGAAATCAACAACATATTGGTACCCCAAAACTGTTTTTTTTTAGCTTCAAAATTAAGTATGCATGTAAAATATGCAAACATGAGACATGTATTCTAATATGTCTCTGATTACATTAATAAATGATTCCATAACTATTCTGCATTCTTTAGGTTGGTATTCTATCTGATGTGCTATACATTATAAATATCTACTTTATAAAAATGAAGAAAAAAACCATTTTTCTCAAATTCTATAGCCATTTTCTTAGTACAAATTTCAACAATAAATCAAGAAAGAAGTACAATTGTTGTCATGCAGTATCATTGTAACCTGTCAATATTTGTTAACTTGAAAATAAAGTGTGAAAATATGACACAAGTATGTATGTTTGTAAACCATGATTCTGTTACAAGTCTGGCATTCTTCAAGTGGGTATTCTATTCAATGTGCTGTACAATGTAAATACAAACTGTATTAATAATAAAACATCACTTATTTATCACAATTTCAATTAAGATTGTATTCATTCATGAGTGGCATTGTAAGATTAATAATTTGCTTCTTATGTTATTTAATGTACGGGGAAGTAAAGGTGAAGACAATGTATACTGTAACCAATGGAGTGCCATTTTTACATGACCATGGGTCTCATTCTTGCTCGACTTCACAAAACCAGGAAGGAATCATCTCAAGAAGATGCACAAAACTTACCATTGATGGTCACTTTTTCATCAATGGCAACTTCTATGGAAACCTTGAATTTGATTGGCTGTTCAGCAATGTTCCCATGGTAGTTACCATTAATGGTCAGTTTTATGCCACAGGGCTTTGGACATAGTGATGAACTGTTCTGCCAAGATTATAGTCCGCAATCATTACCATTTCTACACCTTACTGAACCTTGAAGTCAATAGTTCAGTTATTTTGCTTTAATACTCAAGCTGTATGTGATAATATTTACACATTCCCTCTGTAATAAGATGTGGTTTACAGCTGTTCTTCATAAGAATATTAAGTTTGAGTAAGCAAAAATAAATGAACTTATTATCAACTCCAAGGTATGGTGTAGAAATGGTCATTTGGTCATTCTCTTTGAGTATGGACTCCAATCAGTACAATTTGTACACCTTAGCTTGAAGTCAATAGGTAGTTCAGGTATTTTGCTTACTCAAACTAAATATCCTTATTAAAAGAGTAGTAAACCATATCTCCTCACAGCAGGAATATGTCAATATCACATCATATACTTTTTTTAGGCTTCGTTTGTCTACAATGGACCAAATGCATGGCAGCTCTCTTCTTCGAAAAGGGTGTTTACAGCAGAAATCAGAAATACAGAAATTCTTGTAAACAGTTGTTTTGAAATATCAATCCACATGCTGATATTCTTCTTGAATATCTCATGTCATTATTTGCAGATTTTACTCACAATTGCAGGGCATTTGTGAAAACTTGATTTCAATAGATTAATAATCATGAATAAAGCAAAATACGTACATAGTATTTCATGGAAATTTCATTTTTACGCATATTGTATGTTCTCATAAATGTCCAGGAGGTCCAAAAGTTCATTCTTGGTGTCAAATAAGTTTTAACAAACAAAAAGGACTCAATATTATCCACAAATCATATGAAAATGTTAGGAAATTATTGATTGTTGAGTGGAGGGTATTACATCCTCCAACCTTTACACACACTTCAAAAGAGATTCTAGGGTATAAACTGCCACCTAAACTAATGCATAAGAGACAAAGTTACACACATACTATGTAAAAATACAACACGTCTGTTAAAAATATGAATTATGAATATACACTGTACAATCTGTATGTTACTATTACACAGTTGTATTTGTAACATTTTTTCACACTATTCCTACTTCAAGAAGAATACATTATTATTTCAAGAAAGTTTCAGGGTTTCAAGTTTCTTTGATTTCTCTTCCATTAGTTTACATATTTTTGCTTGTATAAATTATTTAATTCCAACATGAAGAAAATGCATTGATTTAATTTGATTAATTGAGAGAACGGTATTCATCAGCGTTTTAACGAACCATCAAATCCATGTGCTACGTGCTGTATGGATTCTATGGTTCGTATAAATGCTGACAATTTATGTATTCATGATATATAGGCTCCACCAGCGGAGATATTCTGTGTACATACAATATACGTACATGCAGCACATATTGTAAGCTTACAAAAATAGACAATATGCTATAAAATACTCAGCCACGCTAACCTTTGCCCTCCGTTTTTTCCCGCTCTACATAATAGTGCCTCTACTCCACAAAGTTAGAAATAATAATTTACAAGGAAGAAAAAAAAGAGCTGACTCGCTATCATTGCCAAACTACCACCATCAAATCAGAAAAAAAAATCAACCTTTCAAAGGTGATGCTTTTGTTCAAGCTGTAGACGTGTACATGCTATAGGACTCTTGGGTATGATTTACGTATACTTTATGTGCGGATCCCTCAGCCAAATAAGGTTTATCATTGCATGTTGCGTATTGAAGGGATAGTTCACCCTCAAGATAAATTGGTTTCAATGAAAGCAGAAACATGAAAGAAACATATTAGTGAAGGTTTGACAAAAATTGGTAAAAAGATGAGAAAGTTATTTGATCATAAATTTTGATGTTGTGACGCCACATGCGAGGTGCTCTCCCATTTATTGTGTACTACTCTTTCCATAAATTGCCTTTTTTTCTGTTCTTTGATGATGGAATACATTCTTTTCATAGCGATATGTGTGTAAAAACATGTGTCTAATGAAATATCAAATGCACAGGTGCAATGGTAAACATCCTTGAGAGAAAATTGACATTTAAAAAAAAAAATGTACACAACATATGGGCGAGCACAACATTTTAAAATCAAATAACGTTCTTTTCCTTTGACGAATTTTTGTCAAACTTTCACTACTTTGTTTCTTTTATGTGTCTCCTTTCATTGAAATAAAAATAAAAATTAAATAATAATTAACTAATAACTAATAAATAATAGAGTGAGCTATCTCCTTACGGCACCTTTGTGTAACTAAGAGCATTCTGCATTTGAGAAATACAAGTTTATTTCACCTGGCCAGTCAACAGGGGTATATAGCACACTCATTGGTGATATACCAGGCATACTTCAACAATGTTCAAGATAAAGGCTTCAAACTGCTTTTGAACATGAAGCTTGTATCCACCCATGATTTGGTGCAATTTATTACAGTAAAGCTTGTAACTATACACAATACATATAAACAACCACAATATAGTTGTGTGCTTTTTTTGTACTAGCTGGCATCTCAAAAAAAAAATATGTGTAACCAACCTATGGATGAATAACTTACATCCATTCGTAATTGTCCTAATACAACTAGATATTACCATGAATATGTAATATGGTTTATTGCCTGAACATATTTAATGTGCAAAATAAATATATAAATGTTACGACATGGAGCACACTGGATTGTATTCTAGCTGTTGCTGTACTAGTACAAGTCAGAACAGGTCATTATAAGATACATGTATATACACTACAGCTCAAAGGAATTGGCATAGGGAAAGGGAAAGGGAAGGAGCTGCAGTTTTAAACCGTGGTATATTTTGTTCAGTTCAGCATGAAACATGATGCTTTAGCCTAAAAAAGCATCATGTTTCATGCTGAACTGGACAAAATATACATGTACCACGGTTTAAAACTGCGGGTCCTTCCCTTTCCCTATGCCAATTCCTTTGAGCTGGAGTGTAACTATCACCATGTATGTATCATAGCACGTCATATCATATCACATATAAATATTGCTATTGCTTCTACAGGTGTAGCTTCTCATTACACATACATGTACATAATTTGTCTGAATAACAAGACAATTACACAGTTATGAGCATGGAATCAAATCTACCTTGGTTGAACAGTGTCCATGGAAGGCCTACCTGTTGCTCTACCATATACCTCATGGTAATGTCACCGAATTGGTTTCACCTGCAATTAGCAAAGAAATTGAAACATATTCTAAGTATGAAGAAAAAAACATCTTGCACAGTTGAAGATTTAACATTGATCTTCCAAAGACCCAATTTTCATGTCAATTAATGAGTGATCTGCACAATACAGGGCATTTCTCTCATATTTTATTTTATCTTAAAAATAACAATGATTTGACTTCTTGTTAATATTCAAAGACTTAACAAGATCTTATATACCAGGTCAAACACTTGACCCACATTTAAAAATGTGATCAAAATCACATTTAGGAACATTAGGAACATTGATCTCATATTATTTGACCTTTTGACCCCTAGATGACCTGTGACCTCATTATCCTCATCAACACACAAGTGGTATTACCCAAGGCTCATTTGTATCAAGTATGAACACAATTGATGAAGAAATTTAAAAAATGAGAGCAAGTTAAACCAAAACTTTTAGAGAACTGATGCACATGGTCTCATATAATTTGACCTTTTGACCCTGAGATGACCTTTAACCTCATCATCCTCATCAACACACAGGTGGTATTACCCAAGGCTCATTTGTACGAAGTATGAACACGATTGATGCAGAAATAAAGAAATGAGAGCAAGTTAAACAAAAACTTAAAAATGTATGTAACAGACTTAACAAACTAACAAGAAAAGTGATCACAAGGTCTCAACCGATCTTCGTTCAGGCGAGACAAAAAGGAAATAGACAAATAAAATAGAAAGAAAAATGTACATACCTTCTCTAGGAATATATTTGCTGCCACTCGAACAAATTCGTCTGACGACATGGACATACCAAAGCCAGTCTTCATCTCACTTTCAGCCTACAACAAACAAACAATTAAGTTCTGGTCACACTCCAAGAAATGTACACAGAGGCTGGATTACATGTGCAAGAAATTAATGATTCGGGTCAAAGCACTCTTGAAGTATGGTTTGTGGACTGCTTTTGACACTTAGAATACACAATATAATCGTGGTTCAAAGTGGTACAAATTGGTCTACGAGTCATACGAATGGTGGGGACAAGCTGTGTAAATGATATGTACATGTATGGCTGTTTCCATGAAAAGCACAGCTTTGTTTAAGTGATGATTGATACAATTCTGATCTTCAACCCCAAGATTAATAAGTCTCCTTCCTTCAGTGATATACTGACAATCAACATTTCAGTCATCCAGTTAATAGGAGAGTTGTATTTCAGTGACTCTAATCATTGCTTATTTTGTTACAAAATATAGGTATGCACGGGTACCACAAAGTGCTTACTTAATGTGTGTGCATCAATATGTGTTTATGGAACAGCTGCACTTTCAAATCTCTTTGGTTTTAATTCTCAATATATTTATGTACAGGGATATTTCTATACCTGTTACTTTTTTAAAAATATTAAACAAACACTACATTGAACTCCTTCCCAGTTTCCATCTCCTAATTTACATTGGATTTTTTTTGGCCTCAGACAATCCTGAGCCCCATACTACTATCATCTTCAGATTTTACTAGTAGGCTTTTACACAGGCATTCTGAGCTCATTGCTTTTTCCCCATCACAGCTAAAGGGAGTCCATGATACTTACACTTAAGTGTGCTAACCCCAGATTTCTTTGATAGCTTATGAATATTCATGAGTGCACAACTTACACATGCATGCACTTGTTGCATTGGAGGGGCTACCTGGGCCATACAGAAGTCATCTAAGCTTAATCTCGTACTAAAAGTGGGGCAAAGACCCACTTTTGCCCCCAAATAGCACAGGACAAATGACGTTTCTTCATGTTAGACCCCTACATTACCAAGCCTTGAAAACCCCATTGGCTTACTACATATTTCCATGCCAATGGTAATGAGAGGGTTAAAGAGGGGCTTAGAGTAGTGACTTGCTTTCATCTGCAATGAAGCCTTACCTCAACTAAGCAGTCTAAGATGTGTGTTTCATTCAGCCTTGCCCCACCTTGAAGCTCGTACTAAAAGTGGGGCAAAGACCCCCTTTTGCCCCCCCAAATAGCACAGGACAATGGACGTTTCTTCATATTGGACCCCTACATTACCAAGCCTTGAAAACCCCAATGGCTTGAGTAGTGACTTGCTTTGATCTGCAATGAAGCCTTACCTCAACTAAGCAGTCTAAGATGTGTGTTTCATTCAGCCTTGCCCCAGCTTGAAGTATCCTGCAAAGAAAAGAAAACAAGAATGTAAGGCAAGTCTTTACTGGACCAAAGTGGTCAATATGACAAACTGGATCTTTACAGGGCAAAAAGAAAGATATTGTGTGGTGATGGCTCTATTATTGTAACCATCAGAAACAAGCAAACAGCCCCATACTATCTGTGATAAAAGCTTTAAACATATACCGTATGTTTAAAAAAAAACTATACACTTTTGAAATGGCTGCCGAATAAAAAATATTTGATTGTGGGGAGAATGATTTACATGTATGGATAGCTTATGATCTCAACTTTCATCTGATACCAGAACGTCCAAAAATAATTCTTGCTTGAATGAGCACTGGTCACTTTTGTAAAGCGTATGAAAATTAGGCTGCACAGGAATTAACCTTCCCATTGTGCGAGAAGCGAGTCCCTTGGAGCTTAAAACTTGAACTGAATATTCAATTATGGGTTGCACTTGCCATACACTGAGCAACGTGAAATCAAATAATAGCTCCAGCCAAAGGTCATGATTATCCACTTACCGGTACACATTTAATACGGGCAAAATGTTGTATCATCAGAAGTTGGCAGTATCATTAGTAAAGAATGTTTCAATGTATTAAGGATAATACCTTTCATCTTTTTAAAAGGAGTTTTTATTGTGGTGCAGGGAAAAAAATACACGGGGACTTGGGGCGATTTCGCCCCAAAAATGCTTAAATGAGCCCTGGAAAACGTTTAAAGAGCCCTTAAATTCCCATAGACACAATGTAAAATGGTAGACAAACGGCCAATGTGCTCAAAAAGTATCTCCCAACAAATTTTGAATTGACTTTTTCCTGTTGTGGTGTACTAGGAATGCAAGAATTAATGCTTTGATTAATCTACATTTGCAGAAGAACTCTGTCCTATAGTACTGTGACATTAAAATCAAATATGAGTAAACTGCTTGAGAAGTACATGCTGACAACTTGATGTAAACAAAAAACACATACAGCTGTATTGGTTAGACAAAGGGATGAAATGAAGCTTCTTCACTTTATTACAAATTTCAAGTGGGAAATGTGCCTACAGTAGGTACCAGTTGTTGTGTTTCAAACTTTGTACTCATCTGATGCACGGTTTCATTGATTTGCCATTCAACGCTACTACATAACTATATAAGCGTTCATAAGTTAATAAAATGTGCCTTTTTATCTTGCCACTATAATTCAATTCAAGCACTATCATACAGCCTGGCTAATGTAAGAATCATTTCATATAGCACCCCCCCCCCTCCAAAAGACTCTTGGGGTTACCTAATTTGCTCAACTACAACAAACAGAATCAATAAAAATCTGAATCTATTTGTAAACCGTATGATTGAGTAATGCTTGCATAATTTGTAGGGCATCGGGCATCTACACCCCAAGGCATACGTATACGAATACCAATTTGACCTACAAAGGACGCCACCATGGAAGACGCATTGACCTTCAAATAATGGAACTAAATTTAGTACTTGTGCTATATTGTGTAATGTATCTGACTGCAATCTTGTATGGCCTGGAGAAAATAAATGATTGAATTGTTATTAACAAAAGACTTTGTGGCAGCAGGTTAGAAGAGATACCCTGCTTTTCTTTGGAGCCACAGAAAGAGACTATTGTGCAGAAGTAAGTTGAGTTCAGCTCAACGTATTATCTCTTTTAACCTTTCTTATATCATAGAAGAATGGGGAGACTGTGAGAGAGATGGAGAAAAAGAACGAGATAGAACAAGAGGGAGAGAGAAAGAGAAAGGGAAATAATAGAGGTAAGTAAACACAAACAAATATCCCAGGGAAGGAAGGAGACAAAAGGAGAGTGTAACCAAAGAGAGAAAGGAAGAGGAAACAAGAAATAGAGAAAGAGAGATGATATAACTATATAGATATGATATAGAGATAACTATATATATATATATATATATATATATATATATATATATATATTGTCATTGTTCAAAACCCACCTGCACCCAACAAAGGAAATTATAATTGGTATAGTGTCGGGAATTTGTCAATCTGACGGTCAATTGGATCGGGGTCGCCTGAGCCACTAACCCGTCTCTGTGGTCTAGCGGTTAAGGCACCGGCGTTCAAACCTGGGGGCCCGGGTTCAATTCCCGGCAGAGACATTTTTTCGGCATCACCAATTTTTCAAAAGGGTAGATAGCTCTGGGGAACCTTGATTTAAGCTACGCCTAACATTGTTCTCTTCATACATTTCTTTCACAATATATATATAAATAACTATATGTGATATGATATAGAGATGAGAGAATAACTGAGCCTTTCTTCGCTCTTTCTGAGGAGTATGTGTAGTCTGTGTATTCAGACCTGACTTGTGATTATAATGCCTAAAGAAAGAGCCCACACCCACACCACACATACAGTCGCCCTTACTAGTTTATTGAATATAAATCATTTCTATTCTGTAGACATTTTGTGTAAAGGTGAATGGGAAAGTATGAACAAAATAAGACAAATTGTTAGAAGAAATTGAAACATTTCTTTAAAATCTGAGTAACTGGCCATTACTTGAAATCATAATGCATTTCACAGAGTTTTACATGCTAACATCTCCATGAGTTGCTTGTTAACCAAGGCTTTTTTCGAGCAAAAACACTACAGCGCTTTTTGAATTATATTCAAACACTCTATTTACATTTTGACATTTTGACACAACATATCGCCAAGTTTTCTGATTTGTTTGTGTTGAAAACAAATCAACAATTATGTTTACGTACTATGTCCATGTACACTGCAAAAAATGGGCCATCACATTTGATAATATCAAAATGTGTTGTCGTTATAAATCCTTAACATTGAAGTAAATACCATGTTGGTATTGAGCAATTACCAAGAAAGGGGATTAAATTTGATATTGAATATATGCACAAATTTTCACAACAATAACATTCATGAAGGATTCCAACGATGCAAGATATAATGTAAAAATTGAAGTTTCCTCTCTGGTTCAGCTTTTTTTTTAAAGGGTTACTAAATTAGAAAAATAAGTTCCCACTAATCTATGTAACATTATCCACTAAAAACGAATTTCACATTCGTTTGCCGCGATGAAAGTCTCATTTTGACGAAAATTTGAAAAAATGCATGCCTCCAGGGAAGTATGAGAAGTCAAAATGCCATAAATGCCAACGGCGTAAATAAAATGTTTTATTCACGCCATTCAAACAATACATTACCAATGGGAACCCCAAAGCTTGTCCGAGGTTTGTCTGAGTAGCAACAACTAATAGATTCAAAGTGCATTCCATCCATTGAATCTGAATGACAAGGTACAGGTGAATGCAATAACGCGTTACTATGCAGTTAGGAGGAAAGTTGTGAATACATTACGAAAAAGGTCTATTGTTGACTTCCATACAATCTATGGAATTTTGACTTCTCATACGTCACTGGAGGCGTGCATTTTTTCAAATTTTCTTCAAAATAAGACTTTATTGCAAACAAATGTGAAATTCGTTTTTAGTGGATAATTTTACGTAGATTAGTGGGAACTTATTTTTCTAATTTAGTAACCCTTTTAATGCACATCAAAGAAGGGTCTCCAGGTACTAGACTACATTTAAAGATGTCCCGGCAATCCAATCAATTTGAAATATAATAGTCAATATCATCCTACTGAAGTAAGTTGTCCATTTATGTACCATGAGGGGAATTCTTAAATGGTATTTTTCTTTAATCTCTTTGACATTTCAGGCATTGAGAGCTGCAGAAGAGAAACACTGCCGAGAAGTTACAGTAGTTTATTAACCTTTACAGTTGTATGCTGCAGAAATAGTTAATAGGGCCTTCCCAGAGAGGGACCTATCGAAGTGGAAAAGTAGGACAAACAGGGAATGGTACGAACCTGTACTGCTAATCTCATTTCAACCCACATTCCCCTCCACCCCACCGCCACCCTACCCCCTCCCCCTCCGCCACCCTCTCCACTCCCCCCCCCCGCCCCCCCCCCCCCCTCGTCCCCGCCCCGCCACCGCCCTCCCCCCTGTACATTCGTAAGATGAAAAATCATACACACAAATATCATGCATATAACCATTATTCATATTTCACTGTGTGAAGCATTTAACAAGTGGTTGAGTGCTGCTGCCTATCAGGGTGTGATATCGTGTGGCTTTACATTGTACGAATACATCCCATACTAGTTCCCTCGAATCGGATCTATCCAATGAGATCTTATTACTTATCATGCTGGCCATGCATGCTCACTTAGGGAATGTCACACTGTGGGGCGGACTGCACGTATTGTATACATTTGTTATCACATACACTGCATTTATCGTACATGTTAAGGCATGGCACGAAAATACATCCCATAATTGTTTCACTGAATGGGATTCATCCAATCGCATTTTATATCACACTGGCCATGAACGTTCGCTTAGATACATGTAGTAGCAAAATACTGGTATGACGCACAATATTGTAAGTATGGCGTAAGGTTCTCTACGTGTACAGTACATGTACAATTATCATAGGTACTTTGTACGTTTTTGCGAATACATCCCATACTAGTTTCAACAAATGGGATCCATCTAAACTATCTTTTTACATTTCATGCTGGCCATACATGTTTACTTAACTAGCATACTGCATGACATACTCTGTATACATGAATATACATATATTCATTACGTAGGACATACACCGCATATTGTACCATATTGTTTGAATACATGGATATATCCCATACTACTTCCATCCAATGAGAACTATCCAATAGGACTTTATCACATGTCACGTGGGCCATGCGTGTCCATTTCAATTTAACATACCAGTACTGTGGGGCGTTCTGAACGTATTGCATAGAGCATATTTATCACGCATCACATATAAATCGTACAAAGCACTGCATTTGCCTTAAGGGGTTATAAAACTTTCACTTTTGCCCCCAAAAGTTCCCGGTTTGTATCAAAGTTAAACGTTCTCAGCTCAACTAATTCTTTTCTTAGCGCTACCATCTTTTTCTTTCTTCTAAAATAATCTTTCGTCACGTTCTCAGCGTTCTGAAAATGTAACATTCGCTGTTCAGTGAAGGGGAGGGCTAACATTTATAACTACATCAGCATTTAACCCTCTCATTGCTTTTGACATGAAGATGTGTAGTAAGTCAATGGAGTTTTCAAGGTGTGGTATTATAAGGATTAATGTGTGCACATGCTCAATGTGAGCATGCATGAAAGCAACCTTAATTTGTCACGTGAACGTATCATGTGCGTTCTTTAGGTTTAAACAAATATTTAAGTTTTCAAAAAGAATTCACATGGCGACCTTAACAACATGGTTAACTTTACATTTATAAGCTCAATTTATGTACAGTAGGTGGATATTCTATCGTATGCGTACAACCACCACATTTTTCGAACCTTTCCCGGTGCTACTTTCAAATCCCAAACACGTAGAGCTGTATGTTGTCAGGCCATCCAGAGTTGCAATGAGTAAATAACATCTACAGCGCAATAATACTGCAGGTGGAATTGTGACCATTGTGCGGTTAAGTTTACCTCTGCCTGTTTTCTGTCTCTTGTGAACTGCATGGTCAATCGGGACCGGCACTTTATCAGCCCCGGTAACCGTGGCAGGCCACGTGCAAACTGTTGGTTACGATCTTATGCCTGTCCCTTTTTTCACCCACACTCAAAAAACACCCATCACAATTGGTAGTGACATAGCCAGGTTCCAAAGATCAACGTCAAGAGAACGATGGGATGACAAAGCAGCCTGCCTAGCGTGCTCCACTCAAGGAGAAAATAAACACCGCAGGGGGCAGGGGGGGGGGGGGAGGGAAGGGGTTTTAAGAGCATAGTGACACTGTATGAAAGCCAGCATAGGCACGTGCACCACCGAGAGAATCCCTTTATAAGGTTCAAGAACTGTCACGTGAGAGAGCATATATTGCTCTGTCTCTGCTTCTTTTTCTTTCAACCTCATTTTTCGGATTATCGAGGAAGTGGCTTTGAGTTCAACAGCCCTAAGAAAGCCTGCATAAGAGTCACAGGCATGAATCCCTCATAAGGTTCAAATACCATCACGTGATCAAAATTGAGTTGATTCTTTTCTTTGATTGGTTTACTTTTATTTTCTGCATCAAAGAGTGGTCTTCATAAAAAACGACCTAGCAAAAGCCTGCATAAAAGTCAGAGGCACAAATTCCTGCAGGATCTCATCATTAAGTTCAAACGCTGTCACACGATCAAACTTGAGCTATCCCCCCCCCCCCCCACCCGTTCTTTTCATCCATCATACATGTCTGTATTATTGCATGTGATTTTCACGTGCTTCTTCAACCAACCTGTGAGGGATTATACACGCAGGTCGGCCCTCACTCTGGTGCTAGTCATTGGTTTATTAATCAGTTCATCTTGAAAAGGTTCAATCATGCGAAATGAATACAGAGACCACAGAAGCGGTTTAATACACAAGTGCAAAAAGAGCTGAATCACTCACTTTTCTCAACTGATAATACAGTTATTGTGAAGCTCCATGGAACGATTACTCTGTCTTTTATAGACTATACAAGTATGGGCATAACAAAAAAAATTGAAATTTATGCATTTTACATCCTTTCTTAAAATGGCATTTGACATATTTTTAGGAGCTACAATGTAAACACTGCAGTTTATTCTGTGTTTATTCCATAGAAGCTTGTACTGTTGATGGAGAATCATGACAAAAATATCCTTCCTGCTTCCAACAAAAAATCAATAATACACCTAGGGCCATATTCATAAAATCATAGCGGACTGGTTTGTAACTAAAAATACACGTACTGTGGCAGAGGGCACTTCAGCAACTGAAAAGGCTTTGTGAGTTTTTTTTTCAGGCTTTGGCTTTGTCAGTCATAGTCCGGGAAACGTTGATAAAATCCTTACCAGCATTATACAATGCTTTAACCCACGCACTACCAAGATTTTCCAAATGGACCCTGAACATGACTTTCTTTTAGCACATCCTTATAGCCATTATTGCATTTGCACGCTGTGGTGATAGCTTGGGTGGCTTCTCCACATAGAAGTAAACGATAGAAGAATATTCATCTGCTTTGGTGCTAGCCTACTACTGGTGTAGGGATTTTGTTGCATCAAGAAAGCTGCAATTTACTCCTTAGGTGGTAAGGCCAAGAAGGACCCTTATCAAAAAGGACCCTTTAAAAATGCCCCATGATTAACCCTTATATTACTTGGCAACCCCATCAGCTTACTACACACCTTCATACCACTGGTAATGAGAGAGTTCAAGTCTTATCAGAATAGTAGGTCTCTTTAATCGTGGTGCTACACAATTTGCCATACCAGGTCAAGTACGGGAGGCCTCACACTATTTATCTCAAAAGTGTTATATCACACAGCCAAATAAGGTGCATGACGTCAATCATGGTATATTGTGAGCATACAACACAATTGAAAGAGGTAACCCTGCTATCATTATGACCAACAGAGGGGGTACTTTCATATTCAACAGTTGGCTTCATAAAGTATAAATAATTTCTTGTGAACAGAACTGACGTTAAATGAAAATCTGTCAAAGGATAAGAAAGTTACCACTTTCACCACAGCACTTGTGAGCTGCCCTTCCAAGTATGCAGTGGTACTGTATGATTCCATTATTTGCCCTTTTTTCTGTTTTGTTTTTTTGATGAAGGAAGAAATCTTTCTCATAGAGGTATGTGTGTAGACACATGAGTCCAATTTACACAAATTCGAATGCACAGGTGAAATGACAGATATTCTTAAAGATCAGCAGTAATCAGCACAAAACATACAGCAGATTATCTAGCGAATGACATCGCATACTAAACAATTGGAAATTCATTATCCTTTCACGGATTTTTGTCAAACCTTCACTAATTTGTTTCTTTAATGTTTCTGCTATTACTAAAACCAACTTAGCTTCAGGGTGGACTTTTCCCTCAAAGGAACAGTTCACCATGAAATTACTTTGGTTTCAATAAAAGCAGATACATGAAAGAAAAAATTAGTAATGGTTTGAAGAAAATCCATCAAAGGATAAGAAATTTATGATTTTTTAAAGTTTAGATTTTATGACGTCATATGCGAGGTGCTCTTTGATAAAATTATGTTGTGTCCAATTTTTTTTCGAAAATGTGCATTTTCTATAAAAAAAAATATGCATCCTTGTACCTGCGCATTTGATACATCATCAGAAGTATGTTTTTACACACATACCTGTATGAAAAAAAAAATCATTCCTTTGTCAAAAACAGAAAAAGAGCAATTTATGTTATTATATACTCATACATGATATCTCAAAATTGAAATTTTAAACTCTAACAACTTTCTTTTCCTTGGCCGGATTTTCATCAAACCTTCACTAATATTTTAAAGATTTTCTGGTCACCACACTGAGCACATGTACTGTATATGAATGCCAGGAATATTGCATAAACTGGGATAGCCTGACCATTTTGTGACCACTTCATATCCAGTTGGTGTCAGACCGACAGGCCTAGAAAATTATACATTTGTTTCTAACCTGCTTATTTGAAAGAAAGTCAGTGAAAATCAGCAAAATCAAATGCAACGTATGGATAATGCAACACAAAAGACGTGCTGCGTCTAGCTAACAATGCTAACAATGACAGTTTTCCACAACAACAGAGAGAATGAGGGCAGGATTTAACAATCAATAAGATACATAAATACAGTCATTACTCTGTAAAAATATATTTTGGAAAAAGGCATTTTAAATGCACAAATGTTTTGTGATAAACAGCATTACTGGGCATAACTAACATTCAAGAAACAATGACCACCTGAAATATCAATAAAATTGAACTACCTTTTTTTGGATATGTACATTCAAGCTTCTGAGAGGTTCAAATTTAGAAATATAAGCTGAACGGTTTTGTACAGTAAAGTTATAATATTTCTTGGACACATGTTGGCCAGAGGGCTGATACAAAACCTGAAGTAACCATGATTATATTGCAGGCTAGCCCTAAGAGTAAAGCCGCCAAGAGACCTACCGTATTTTTCGGTGTATAAGACGCATGTTTCTTCCCTTGAAAATCACGCCAAAGTCCAGGTGCGTCTTATACACGGCGTTAGCAAAAATCAGGTCTTTCAAACCAACACGTATACACCTGTATGGGACTATGCATTGTGTGACATTAAAAAAAGTGGATGGCTTTGATAGCCCGATACAATTGTTGTACCGGTAATACGATCTCAATCACATCACCAGCATACTTAACTGGAACTAAAAAATCCCCAGGAGTAGTATTTGTCCGCGAGACAACTCAAAGGAACCGCTGATCAAAAGGCTTAAACTAGAAAACTCCGTTTGATGGAGACTGCGATTGATTCTGTTATCAGCTCTGGCCACAAGCTGGCGCTAGTACACAAAGAACATAGAGCTACATTGAGACACTCTATGACAAAGAACGATCTTTGTGTACTAGCGCCAGCTTGTGGCCAGAGCTGATAATAGACTCAATGGCAGTCTCCATCAAACGGAGTTTTCTAGTTTAAGCCATTTGATCAGCGGTTTCTTTGAGTTGTCTCGCGGACAAATACTACTCCTGGGGCTTTTTTAGTTCCAGTTAAGTATGCTGGTGATGTGATTGAGATCGTATTACTGGTACATCAATTGTGTCAGGCTATCAAAGCCATTTATTTTGTTGTTGACTGTATATATAGTCCCATACATGTGTATATGTGTTGAAACTTTATACGGACCCGATTTTTTTTTTTTTTCAATTGCGTGCTCAAAGTCGGGATGCGTCTTATCCGCCGTTGCGTCTTGTACGCCGAAATTTACGGTATGTGCATCCATTATGGAAAACCCTATAACATTGCACTTGCTTTTAAACTTAGAGTGATATTCTCAATCCACAATGGCTCTCCATAATCTTGCAAGATGCTATTGTTCTCCAGTCCTGTGTCCTGACATAGACCATCTAGAAACGTCAGGGTTTTTCCATTTTTCGGTACTCCACTGCACTAGTTTAGAGATCTTGCAGTACTCGATCTGGCTAGGATCTCAAATAAATCTCTCTCATCAAGTGAGATCACCATAGCCATGGGGGTTTCATACATCATGCCTTATAGCCTCTTTAAAATAACATGGGATTCCATCAGTTCTCAAGATTTTCAATATTTGGCCACAATGATTGAAAAGTGACAATCACACTCTCAAGTCTGCGTCAGTTACGGGGAAATTTCAGTCCAAAAATAAGTTCCTTCTTTAAAAGCAGAAAAATCAGAGAAACAAGAGTTTTAGCAGAATCAGTCAACGATATGAGAAAATTATGATTATTTTATAGATACAAAGTTCATAATATGTTGCAGGCAAATTGGCAACTCTGCCATTAGGCTGTGATGCCATAGGCTCACTTTCCAAATTTCAATTGTGCATGCTTTAGTACCAAAATGTCCATGTATGCATTGATGTAGACTGTCTTCATAATAATACATTGGAACTGAAGTTAAACTATCCAATATAGGAAATACTTACTGTCTGAAGGTGCATACATTCATTACCATAACAAAAAATTGCCCCCTAGAAAATGAAAAAGTTTCTTGGAGAAAATATGGTAAATTTTGAATACAAAAACATGCAAAATAGTAGGAGGAACATGAGCCTATGACATCACAACCAGTTTGCCAATTTGCCTCAAATAAAAAACAATCTGTGTATGATTAAGACATTCATAACTATATTTATTCTTTATCTGAGTTTCCTTAAACTTTATTTGCTGTTTCTCTGTTTCTTCTGCTATTATCAAAGTCAACTTGACAGGAATACCCCTATAAGCACACTCACAAAACAGAAATAGCCACATCAGAAAAAAATAAAGAACAAGAAAATGCTTACGAAAGTGGCTCCTTAGATGTTTTGGAGACAGTCTCTTTAAGTTCGTAGAGAACAGCGTCACATAAAGGCTGAGGTGCTTGGCCGCTGGAGTGGGAGTCTAAGCAATCATACAAAGACTCTGTCTGGTGGAGATAGTCTTCAGTCAAGAAATAATGAAAACAAGAAACAGAAAATGAATCAACTGATAATCGTTTTGAAGGTAACTGACAGAGGCAGGCCATTATTTTATGAGAGCTGTTTGCTCAATGTTATAATCAGATTAATGGATCAGACTTAACCTCTCACAAAAAAATCATCTTTTTTCTTGTACATTCCCCCACTCAAATCTAACTCCCCTCTGTGAGCAGTTCCTTTTAAAACTATCAAAAAGATGATAAATCAACTCTTTTTTTTTCGGGACTTCACCTTGTATGGCAAGACCCAACCTAGACATGTTTTTAGGCTAAACAGCCTTCTGGAGAACCACAAGGTATTTCTATGGCAAAAATAAGTCTGGCAAAAGTTATATGCAATGGGCCGTAGGTGTATCTTTTTTGCAGTCTTCTTTGGGATCAGCCCTTCATAAGGTTAGCTCTTCCTGGCTGCTTCCCTCTGAAGCAGTATATTCTTTCCTGTTTTATTTATTTACATGTATCTGCTATTCATGTTCACGTGTTTATCTTTTGTTTCCCTGTGTATTGCATTGAGTGACATAAAGTTGAGTTAATTTGAATTGAGTAATACAGACTCTCTGTCCACTCCACCGGGTTCTCACCCTGCTCTTAATCAAGAAGAAAAAGTGGGGACTCAAACGTACATAGAGCGTAGCTCTCTACACAGGACTTCCATTTAACTTCCTACCTGAAACATTATTACTGCATACCTACCCAGCATCACAATTGCTGTGAGCACACCATGATGAAAGACATCAAGAGGAATGAACTCAAAGTCTCTCGGACTGATCTTCTTCATCAAATCATCCTCTATACTCTCTGGAACAAACCTGAAAGAAGACAAAATGCCAATAAAAATAAATGAAAATAATAAAAATGAAGAACTATCTGTATTTCCATTTTGGGCTATAGTTTATGTACCAAAAGCAGTTAAGGACTTCATGCCCATGTCACAATGTGGCAAGGAAACGGCAAATGAGCTCTAAGCTCTGGCTTTACCAGTTGTGGACATATGTGTGTACACAGCACAAATTTATCAATAGATTTCTGAAGTCCCACATACAGGTACTTACAGATGTGAGACACCATACTCATAAGTGTGTGTATATAAGTGTGTTACCTTTGATTTGTACACTCCTTCTCTGATTCACAAAATAAAACAATATCTGAACATGCTACTACTAAAGACAGGGTGTCCCTTTTGCAGGTCAAAGAATAAAATTGTGTAAAAACCATGGAAAATGTAAGAAGATACTGCATTAGCCCTGACTTTATAAAGCAAAATTATAGAGATTAGTAGATTTGGAGGTTTGGGGTGGGTCGTTCGAAACCAATAACCCAGAGATCGGAGGCTGCTGTACATTATGCTCCGCACCTGTCAGCTCCACAGTGTATATGCGTTTAAAGAGAGCAATACCTGCAATTGTGTAAAAACCATGGAAAATGTAAGAAGATACTGCATTAGCCCTGACTTTATAAAGCAAAATTATAGAGATTAGTAGATTTGGAGGTTTGGGGTGGGTCGTTCGAAACCAATAACCCAGAGATCGGAGGCTGCTGTACATTATGCTCCGCACCTGTCAGCTCCACAGTGTATATGCGTTTAAAGAGAGCAATACCTGCAATCGCACTTAATAGGGACAATAACTTAGATTATGAATGTCGACTATGCTCGCAGCGGTACAAATGTAAACAAGGATAGTTTTTCATTTTTTCTGAAAATATTCAGAAAGCTTTGACTGTGAGATTTCATACAAGTTATTATTAGGGTATACTGCTGATTCCTTCCAAGTTTCATAACTTTTGCAAATGAGACATCCTGTCTTCAACATCTAAACTGTAGACTTACCTTAGAATTTTTCGAAGCAGTTCTTTGTATACAGAGCCTGTCAAGCCGAAGGAATGTTTTGAGCCTGATATACCATAAAAGGAAACAAATAAACAAAAAAATACATTTATTTAGTGAAAAATGACAGCGATATCAATACCTGTCAGTTAGTAATAGTGAACCGTGTTGAAAACTGAGTTAAATCGAATATGAATATTTAAATACATCATATACTTTATTACAGTGTAACATATTGATTTGTGTATAGAGCTATAAAATCAAATCAGTAGAATATGGTTCAATTACAGGCAACTCCCATTATAAAAAGGTTGTTAATACAAATACTTTTTTCACTTCTTATAAGAAACCTTGCTATAACAAACAGAATTAAAACAATATGAAACACAAACAAATTTGTGGAATTGTAGCTTACTTGTGTTCTATTGTGTTTTTGAACAATGTGAAAAAAAATTCAAACTGTACAAGAAAAATATGACTTTTTAAGAGGAGAGCTCCAGCTGAAATATAAAGATTGAGGAAAATCGTACAAATAAAAAGGAAGTTATGAATGTTTCAATGATAAAACATTTGGGGAAGGCAAACTGACAACTCTGTCGTGAGGATGTATAATGTCACAGGTGCACTCTCCTGTCTTGCATGCTTTGATAAATATGATGTTATGTGATATAAGTCCTTTTATCACTCCCCAGCCCAAATAATGTTTCCATATTATTGACCACTTTCCAGAAGCCAAATTACCAGGTTATAGCTGACCCTCAGGTTTATGTGGCTAGTCCCTGAATAACATTTACGGGAATTTATGATGACGTAGGTAGGTAGGTAGGTAGGTAGGTAGGTAGGTAGGTAGGTAGGTCCAGTTTCTGTGAGATCACTATGCATCCAACAAACTGACCTTCTGTATGAATTTCACTATAATTGTTAACTTCAAAAGTGACACAGAAAGAGTATATATTTAGAGAGCTAATAGAGTTCGAGGCTGTTAGCAAAAGAAAGGGGAGATTCATCAAATAGATTCATCATCAGAGAGTTATTCATGAGAGTTGTTTGAGCATTAAATGTACTACAACGTAATGTACCTCGAGTCCATGAGTCCTCCTTCAAGTTCAACTCAGAATTAAGCAAATTATAGACTTTGTTACAGTTGATCCCACTCACACCAACCCCCTAAACAACAATGAATTTCATTTTTTTTTATCTAAGAAATTGATTTCCTTTTTGCTATTTCTTTGGACAGCAGCTTATTGCAAGGGGGAGCTACATTGACACTCCAGCTCAAAAGAATTGGCATAGGGAAAGGGAAGGAGCCGCAATTTTTAACCGTGGTATATTTTGTCCAGTTCAGCATGAAACACGATGCTCCAGCCGAAAAAGCATCATGTTTCATGCTGAACTGGACAAAATATACCGCGGTTTAAAACTGCAGCTCCTTCCCTTTCTTCCCTTTCCCTTTCCCTATTCCAATTCCTTTGAGCTGTAGTGTATGTTATGTAACCTGTTCCGGAAGACGGACTTACTGGATGGTGTGCTGAGTATCTGATAGGCTGTCACCAAATTGTCTTCAAAAGCCAGACGGCTGTGATGGGTGAGAACCAGGATTTGATGTGCTCTCGCTACTCTGTTGCCCTTCTCTCGGATGCTTTCAAAGCTGGGGGAAAATAAGCATAAATTGAGTTTTACAGCAAAAGAAAGAAGCACAAACCCATCTACATGTACATGTGTTAATTCTCATTATCAAAATCAATATGCAATTGGACCATAAATGTGAGTGGAAATACACCTTACCGTCTGTACATGTAGAAGTCCCAAAATAAACAGTTTGCTCTGATCATACTAGTCTGTGAAATTCCCCCCCCCCTCTCGCTCACACACACACACACACACACACACACACACACACCATCTCATACCATCCTCCTACTCCTCATCTTCATTTTCGTTTCTTTTTAATCTTCTCTTTTTTCTTCAACTAGTTTTGCTATTTCATTGCCACCTACAAACTTCTATATTCTTATTCATTATCCTGTACATCTCCTTTGTAATTCAACTTCTCAATTTCCTTACCACTCAAAATATTCCTAGATTAAAATTTGCTATGTTTCTTCTTCTTTTCTTTATCTTCTATCAATTCCTATGAAAAAAATACTTCTCCAATTAATTAACACTCTATTCACCGAGATCATACTTACTAATTGGCAAGAAAGTGGATTGGGTCGCTTGGTCTGTTGGTAATCATCTTGGACAGTGAGTCACGAATCCACTTTCCAACATGGCTTCTTTCTAAACATGAGAGAAAAAATTATAGAATGAATGTCTGAAATGCTCTTACAAGACACACTTGAATGCACTCCAATACTTTTTAAAGTATTTTATAATGTTGAGCATCATTCAAGTATTCTGTACATCAAAGAGTTTATCTGAGCCTGAGGCTTAGCATTGCCAACATTTTAACATTTTCTTATACAGTATTCTAAATTTGCACTACTCTTTGTCTTTCTTTTCCATTCATATTATCAATTGTATGTTTGATTGAGATTAATTATAGCTGTAAATATATCAAAATGTGCATTCGTTTCAATGGGGTTTTTTTAAGTTTTCAAACAAACCATTCTTAAAATGATTGATTATAATATGCCATCTGTCAACACAAATATGACCAAAATGGAAAGCATGAAATTTGTAATTGAAATGATTATTTATATAACAAAAAGAAAATGAGGGATCGATATCACGACAATCATCAAAAGAATTTGTTATACATTGAGCCATAGAATAAACAACATCAAATTTTTATTAATTATTGCACAATTGTGTGATATATTAACTATTATAGTTGATTGGTCTGAAAAATTCGGTCCCTTATTTTCTTTGAGAAAGGGTCAGGCATCATTGATACTAGCGGTAGACTCTAGTTCTAAACAAAGACCTTAGAGTGCTACAAAGTAGCACAAGACTGATTACTCTTGCGTATTTGCACACAGAAGAATGTAGTACGCCATTGGGCAAAACTGCATGCCGCCATTTTAGGATGCAGAGCATCGCGCTGGCTGCATAGCTGCATGCACTGCACGTATATCTTTTTTTTTTTTAGAGAATAACAAAAAAATGATGGGTGAATCCAGGAATATTTCTACCATGTATGAACTGACCATGTATGAACTAATACCCCCACCCCACCTCTCATTTCCCCCCTTTTGCTCTCACACATCCAGGCCCATACTTATTTACACCTGCGATCTAGTTAATGAACAGACAACGTAGCCATAATTGTCCATGTTGATATTTGCTTGCATTGTTCTCTTTTCTTTTCTTTTCCTTAAAGGAAACATGTGTATATTATAAATTTTATGTTATGATGGGGTGACCATATTTTGTGCACATTTTGGTTTTCTTGACAACTCCAAAACACCTTGATTATTACACATGATGTCCAATACCTCAAAAGAACGAGAATATCTTAAATAATCGCATTTCATGGCTTGGAATTCAAATTTCAGATTGAAATCAATGTAATTTCGAGAAGTTTGCAACGCTTACTGACACCGCCGTCCGCTCACATGTGTGACCTAATTTTGCGCAGTAAGTTCGCTGCCCTCTTGTGGTCGACAACAAGTGTCAAAACTTTCGAAAATCACCTCGTATTGTCAAGCACATACCAGCCATTTGAGTAAATACTTAGAAATTGGTAATATTGGAAATACAGTATTTTTTATCTATTTTGTGGACGTTTAGATGATGTATCTTGTTTGACTGTTCGAAGAATACAGTACCTTAGTCCCACGTATGTATTGTGTATCCTTCTCTCGTTTAAGCGTATTATTCTATTTAGTGTTGGTGCGCAAAATAAGGACATGCGCGAAATAAGGTCACACCACCATACAACTTACTGTGTATTTCTCATACTTCAGAAGGGGTCGACAAAAATAAAATAGACTCAACTTTAAACTTCAAACTTCATCCGTAAACTTGCTCCCTAAATTAAATGGTGCCCATGTCGTACTAATACTATGTACAGCTTTTTCGGAGAGTAATCTGTCTTGAGCGCTCGAAGGTCTTTGGTTTCAAATACGATGTTATACTTATACACTGGAATTGTTATGCCCATGATGCAGATTGCAGGAACAGGCCCCAAGCCAAGGCCACGCCAGGAGCTGGGTACGGGTCATTGCACTAATGACTACCCGAAGCTCCGGGCTTGATGATAGCACTAGCATCGCTCGACGGACCTAGCAAGATCAGTCCCAAGCATTAGCGACATCCACACAACGGTTATTAGCATGATATCATTAATCACGGACGCATGAATAAAAAGTAATATTTTACCTAAATATTCACGACGGCTCTCCATCTTGTCGCCTTCATGTCTTCCTTGAACTGCCATTCCTAAATAGTATTTAGCAAAATAAAAAGCCTGAATGATCTCGATTTTCGTCGTCGTTGCGTGAAGCTTTGACTGCTATAGTTAGCCTGTGTTCAAGGCTGACTTTACTACTAATGTATTGTATACACGGAAATATGGGAAAGAAAAAATTCATGACTAACTTTGAAACAAGAGGAAAAATAAGAATAGACCATCACCGGTTAGAGAAAGTCGACAGTTACAAGTACTTGGGACAAATCTTGAAAATGGAGGATAATACAAGAGACATAATTGACAAGGATTAAAAGAGGGTTTAGATGTTTTAATATGTGCAGGGAACTTTAATTTAACCAACATGAAAATACAATTTACAATGAGGAGAAGGATATTTGACCAGTGTATTCTAACGACATTGACATACGGAGCAGAAACCTGGTCTACAACTAAAGAAATGGAACAGAAATTGAGAATAACACAAAGAGCTATGGAAAGAGGAATGCTCAAGCATTACTTGACAGAGTGAAGCACACTGACATACGGCAGAAAACGAAGGTCAAAGAAACTATAGTAAAAATTAAAGAGATGAAATAAATTAATGGAGATGGGCAGGACACTTATATAAAACACAAGACAACAGATGGAACCAGAAACTCACAGAATGGCAACCAAGAACAGGAAAGCGAAGAAGGGGCCGACAAAAAAGTGGGTGGAGGGACGAAATATCAACGTACACAAACACAGCAACATGGAACAGAATGTCAGCAAATGACATGAATGGAAGTTGGAGGGGCTTCATCCAACAATGGTTGAACAATGCCTGATGATGATGGAAATGTGAGCACCGGCCTGCGCCTTGTATATGGTATGAAAAGGCAGATAAATGTGCGTAGCTGGGAAAAAAAAAATCATACACCCATTATGAGATGGAGGGTGTGGATTGGGATGAGCGGTCATTCTGAGTTTTTGGAATTTAAGTTCAAGTTCAAGTTCAAGTTCAAGTTCAAGTTCAAGTTCAAGTTCAAGTTTATTTGTCTTTCTTCAGATACAATTTTACAGATTAACAACGAGTGACAGTGTACATAAAGAAACAGTAATACGGAACAAGTTTGAATGTTGCATCAGAGAGAAGATAGAAAGACGAGGAGACCTTATGAAAGCATAGCTTGTTAGAGTCAGGTCCCTCATGGCAATAACATCTTAAAAACCACCAGTCTGATTTAATACATGTAGTACAAACATGAATACAATAAATATCTTTTTAGGTAGAACACAAAGACACTCGAGTACTAAAACAAATAAGTAAACAACTCTAGATACTAACATGGTTAACTAAATCAATGAAAAGGGTGGGGAGAAGAGGCTTATTTACAAAAGAGGGTGGGGAAAGTGGGGAAAAACAACATACATGAAGATATAAAAGGGTATAGGGCTGGGTGGGAGAGAGAGCGAGGATTATTAAAAGCTGGTAAATGACAGAAAAAGATAGGAAGAAGAAAAGGTGAGTTGGCATGTCCCACATGTATGTACATGTGGATCGTGTTCAACTTTCAAAATAAAACACGGCAGTACACCTGTACCACAACTTTGAACATAGCTTAAGAATCAACTAGATAGTTATTCAATAAGTGTAACTTCAGTTTGCGTTTGAAAACAGAAATACTGACAGAACGACTAATACTTGAGTCAAGAGAGTTCCAGAACCTTGGTCCCGTGCAAATTAAAGTGTTGAGAGTAAACTTAGTCCGTGCATGGGGTAAATGGAATGCAGAAGCATGTCTTGTGGCATAATTGTGAATTTCATTGTTTTTCTTGAACATTTGGGCTAATGCCAGCGGCAGTACACCCGAGTTAAGATCGTACATTAGGGAACCCAATTGCATATAGTAAATGTCTTCTACCTTTAAGATTCTATGATGATGGAACAGAGGATTTGTATGAGCTCGAAAGTCAGCATCACAGATTGTTCGTATTACCCTCTTTTGGACCAAGAAGAGTTTATCTAATTGTGTTTTGAGAGATTTACCCCACGCAAGGACACCATAATTGATATAAGGTAGAATTAAAGTTGAATACAAAATAAATAAAACGCTTTGAGGAAGAGAATATTTTAGCCTTCGAATTACACCAGTATTCTTTGACAATGTTTTGCATAGATTATTTATATGAGTTTTCCATGTTAATTTTTCGTCAATATGGAGACCTAGGAATTTAGTTGAAACCACCCTATCTATCACAGCACCATTGAATATGATGTCCCTAGGCAACAGCTTAATTGAATTGCTATACATCATATAGTTAGTTTTTTTTAGATTTAGGGACAGTTTATTGGCCTGAATCCATGCTGTAATATTACATAACTCTGAGTTAATTGTTTGCAAAAGGACTTGAACATCTTTGTGTGAAAAAAATATGCTGGAATCATCTGCAAACAGTATAAAAGATAATACATTGGAAGAGTATTGGAAATCATTTATATAAAGAATGAGTAAAAGAGGACCAAGAAGAGATCCTTGCGGCACTCCACAGGTAACATTTTGTAACTCTGAAGCAAAACCATGAATGGATACAAATTGCTGCCTGTCAGCTAAATAGCTCCTGAACCAGTCCAGCGCTGCACCTCTGATCCCATAGTGCGATAATTTACTTAACAAAATGTTATGATCTACTGTATCAAATGCCTTAGAGTAATCCAAGAATATTCCAATTGTGTGCATATGGTTATCCAGGGCATCAGAAACTTTATTGATGAAGTGCAATATAGCATGGGTGGTATAGTATGTTTCTCACGGAAGCCAAATTGAAAGTTGGAAAAAATTTTACTTGCATTGAGAAACTTAACACTTCTCAAGTAAATAAGTTTTTCAAGAATTTTAGAGAACCCTGTTAAGAGAGAGATGGGCCGATAGTTTGTCAAGAGCTTGGGGTCGCCCTTCTTAAAAATTGGGACAACCTTTGCAACTTTCATATTCCTGGGCACAATGCCATTTGTCATCGACAAATTAAAAATGTGCACTAACGGCTTTACAATTCCTGGTGCAACACTTTTAATTAGACTGTTGGAGATATTATCACATCCAGGGCTTTTCCCAATCTTCAAAGAATTTACCAAACTAAGTACCTCTCCATCATTCGTTGGCATCATAAACAAACTCTGCTCATTAGGGTGCCTTAAGAAATCACGAAATGATTTATCACAGTTAGGTATGCCCTCCGATAGTTTTGGACCAATATTACAAAAGTAATTATTGAAGTTTTCTACAATAGATTTCTCATCATCTACTAATTCTCCATCAATTTCCATAGATCGAATACTTGATGCTACGTACTTGCTCTTAAAAATTTGTTTTATTACTTTCCATGTTCCTTTTATGTCTTTAAAGGTTCTCTGAAACTGAGTTGAGTAATAATTTTTCTTTGAAGCACGTAAGATTGTAGTTAGGGTGTTCCGATATCTCGTATAGTTTTTATGTGACTGTTCTGATTTAGCTGTTTTGTATTTGTAATATAGCTTATTTTTCGTATTTATTGACTTCAACAACGATTTTGTAATCCATGGCATTATAGGGATTTTCTTGCGATTTCCTCTATTCTTTTTACATAAAGGTATATTCAAATCATACAACAATAAGAATCATTGAGGTTGCTAATACTTCAGCCTGCGATTAAGATGATTAGGGTAAGGGATAGGGATACACCATAACCCTTACCCTATAGCTAACCCAACGGGTTGAAGTTTGCCGCCTTGAATCATCTCAGTCATCGTTCACTTGCCTCTCAATCATACTTACAGTGCTCCTTCTTCTGGTTCGATTGACACGCTCTTGAAAAGCAAATTATATGCGGCTTTTGCTTAGCTGAATTCCTATAGGAAACTACTTAAATGGTCATTGAACATTACAGGGAAAAGTATTGGGAGTAGGATCATCGTTAGAAATTAAAGTCTTCTAATTAAGAGTTATGTACAGAAGAAGAGTGAATTCCACTATGTAAATGTCTTTCCTTTTCCAATATCTATATACTCTTTTTTACCGGGCCTCCGCAATTTTTTTTTTACTATGAATTAATTGTCTTAATTATATTTTTCTTTTTTTGTGTGTGTTTTTTGTTACGTTGATTGTACCTGAATTTATATTGTGGTGTTTTGTGGAAAAATAAATGCAATAGCTTATCAAACACTGGTTCGTCCTTTATTGGAGTAGCCTACTGCCGTGCGGTATGGGACCATCACCAACACTGACCCAACAACGATAGAGAAAATCCAACATCGCGCAGCACGTTTCGTTATGAAAGATTACAACCGGACATCTAGTGTCACCAATATGTTAAAACAACTAGAGACCTTGGAAGACAAGCGGTGTAAAGCTCGTCTCTACATCGTCTTCAAGGAAACCCACGGCCTGATCCCTAGCAATATATCAACTCATAGAAGTAAAAATCAAGATAACCATACGGTCCACCGGAGACCAACGACTAGACTTTGAAAAGCTTCATTTATGATCACATAGGAGCAAATAAAAGGTGTTTTAGCTCCCTGACGACTACCGTTGTGCCCCATCTCTACAAAAATTTAAGAAATTACTAGAAAACACAAAGTTTGAGGCAATGTAATTGTTTTCATAATATAATATAAGATTTGCATCCGACTGCTGCATATGCGCAATCTGTACGTGATAGCCACATCACTGAGGCGTGCACAGTATCGAGCAGAAGCAGAAGCAGAAATGAACTCAAGAATTTTCCTCATGTTGAATCAATGTTATGAACATGTTCAATAGATGAGGGCCCCGTTGAAGACACAGTCATGAATATTGCTAGATTTGGCACTGTATTCAAGTAGTACTTAGACAGGTATGGCCATGAGCATTGCACATTTCGAAGCTCTATGATCTGATCAGACCACAACCGGTTATAATCTACATGAAAGGCCTCTGAATTCCTTTGGATAGCACCATTTTTCGGGTTATTGAGTCTGTGCTCTTAGACTAACGAATATCGGGATATCGATAACATTAAAGATTGAGAAAATTATCGCATTATGATAGGACATCGGGCGAACACGCTCGGCCTCCTTTTATTAGACATCGACTGAGCTACCCTCAGGATTTTGTGATTGCATTTGTAAGATCTCCTTCGACCATTGAGGTTACTGTGCAGTAGATGGGACGGATTCCTAGGTCACGGTGACAAGTTTGGTGTAAAGGTACAGGTACGCATATCTTTCACGTCTCACTCTTGCCAGCGCCAGATTGGTGTCAAAATGTCGGCGTCAGCATCAGTGCATGTGCAGCGGCCTCGGCGTGGGCTAGCCAGCCTGGCCCAATCCTAGCAGTAGCAGGCTACAAACAATATTCACAATGCACAGGGCAGGCATGGCAGGGCCTTTCTATACGCCGAAGGTGGGTGTCCGGTCGACGTCAGGGGGACCTGTTTCTGCATAACATTTTAACTCAAGCTAGTATTTATGATGCCAGTTTCTTGAAGAGAATGGGAAGTCAGGTATCAGTGACATTTGTGTAATAATGGATACCGCATTACCATAATTATCGGATCAGAGTTTTCAGACAAAATGAAAGCTTTTCCCACGAAATGCGTAATTGATAAAATATTAGGTTGAAATGTTGACAGTTTAAATTCTGGGGTGGAGTATTCTTTAAAACATGATATCTATTTTAAACTTTTGATCACAATACATAATATTTATCTCTGTAATTTTGGGTTGTCAGCTACAGCCTTCGTTGGCAATGTGACACGACTTGACGGTTATCATCGGATAGACATTTGGAAGCTTGTAAGTTGTAGTTGTAGCTAGTACTGCCCACCGTCTTTAGTGAAGGTTGAAAGTACAGGATGTCAATCTGCTCCTTTACTCCTTTTATTCTTTAAACTTTGATAATTATATGTCTTGATGTATCACTTAAATGAAGATTGTTGTGAAAGCAATCCCTCATTTTTTTTTATGTCAAATCAATTTATCTTTACTCCAGCCCAAAGAAGGAATTGGCATAGGGAAAGGGACAGGGAAGAAAGGGAAGGAGCCGCAGTTTTAAACCGTGGTATATTTTGTCCTGTTCAGCATGAAACACGATGCTTTTTAGGCTGAAGCATCGTGTTTCATGCTGAACTGGACAAAATATACCGCGGTTTAAAACTGCGGCTCCTTCCCTTTCTTGCCTTTCCCTTTCCCTATGCCAACTCCTTTGAGTTGTTGTGTAGATCTATATTCTTTCATGCATTCCATTTTGGTCACACTTGTGTTAAAAGATACCATGTTATAGAATGGAATTCGAGGCATTCTTTACACGATATTACGTTTCTTAACACTTTGTATAAATGCCATATATTTCGTGAATCTGGACTATTCACGAATTTAACAACACAAAAAATTATTAATACAACGTGATCGAACAAATGTACTACTATAGTACTAGTACTCCACGATCGCGAATTTAATCACTTGCAAAATTATTGAGAAGTCCTGATTCACAAAATATACATGTATGGCTGCCCCATTCTCTCTTTCAGGCCTAAAAAAATCAACAAGAAGAAATCTAATATTTATTCATAATGCTCCTAGTCATGTCTAGACCTGCACAACTGTATAGGGGCAAAATGTTATGAACCAATCTTCTTTTTAACAATCCCCCCCCCCCCCCCCCCAGCCTATCAGCCCTTGAGTGGTTGGTTGGGACCCTCTACCCTTACTTTCAAGTATAGATTGACGCCCAGGACCATGGCCACATTTCTTAACAGGAAGGGAAGCTGGCCTCTGGACCCCCTTTGCTCACAAATCCTGGATATGTCCCTGATACTTTTTTTTTCAATGAAATATAACCTGTATGGTTTGAAACTCACCTAGGGTGTGTTTCTCGACACGATAACAACTCTAACCTCAGTTCTAACTCCGATAGTTAGCATTGAGGTGATTCTCAAAGCTATTACAACTCTAACCTCAGCTCTAAATGCTGGAACTGCTCGGACCTGCGCATCTATTCTCGATTGGACGATCCTCGAAAACAATAACGGTAATGACTTATGGAAAGCTGAGTTGCGTAATTAGGACTGGGAAAAGTGAATGAATTTGCATTCCGTGCATTCTAGATGATAATATTTCTGCTGCATTTTGTCAGAATTTGCTAAGCATTAAATCAGCTGTGGCGGGGAAAGGGATTTACTTCTTTAACATCACTCCATTGAAGGCGAGATTCATGAAAATTGGTTAACAAATATTTCAAAATGTTGATTGTCATTCGAGCATTCCATAGATAAGAGGGCT
The DNA here is from genome assembly GCA_963669155.1 of Arbacia lixula. Lineage (NCBI taxonomy): Eukaryota > Metazoa > Echinodermata > Echinoidea > Arbacioida > Arbaciidae > Arbacia > Arbacia lixula. The sequence continues at coordinate 6,542,701 of OZ022595.1, read as the reverse complement.
AGTCTAAGCAATCCAACATTTTAAGGTTTTTTAACACAGTTTTTGTTGAAAATTCACTTGTGTTCGCTTATTTATTTTTGAATGATATACGTTTGAGTGAGATTTTTGCATCAGTTGTGAATATAAACACATTCATGTGATAAACCGTTTTTTCAATTTTCAGACATTTATTTTAAGATTAACATGGTATCTTTCAACACGAATATGACCAAAAAGGAAAGCATGAAAGAAAATCAATGAATTGATTTAACAGAAGAAAACGAGAGATTGTTATCACAACAATATTTGTGGAAATGATGCGTTATAAATCTAGCCATAGACTAATCAACGTTTTAAACAATACCTTGCCCCATATTTAACAAAATTATCATTATTTCAACCTGATATTTTATCAATTATTGCAGAGTTTTGTGAGAAAGGCTGTCAATTTGTCTGAAAATTCTGATCCGGTATCGATACACGAGATGTCACTGATATCCGACTAAACATTCTCTTCGAGAAACGGTTTAGCATCAATACTAGCGTGAGCTCGTAATGAGATGTCACTGGCATTCTAATGCAGAAACAGGCCCCTAACATTTTACCGGGACCACTAGATTCTTGTTCACTTTCATATTTGCCACACATTCAAATTACAAGTAACGTATGAATTTTTTTTAGAGTTCTGAGATAATTATTTAGTGTATTTTTTTCTTTCTCATTAAGATTAGATTTTCATCAAGAGACTGGAGTTTTCTGGATTATACCCCTGCTAAAGATCAGAAAAAGGTATGTACATGTATCAGCAGTCGATTACAAATAACATTACAATGCTCATATTGATACCTTGTACCTGTATTATGTTTTAAATTTTCTTGTGTACAATTATGTAAGTGAATAAACAATCTCAGTCAAAGATTCAGTACATAGAACAATTGAACACAGTATTCTGAAGCAGACAATATTACAATGCTTATAAAGTCAGCTAATTAAGCTTCATGAGGGTACTTTAAAGACAGGGTGTCTCCTTTGCAGGTCAATTTTTTTTCCCAAATGCTGAAAATGGAAGAAGATACTGTATCAGAACTTCTCTCCCGATGATAGAACTGGAAACTGACACAGCAAAATTATAGCGATCACTTGATTTTTAGGAGGTTTTGGGTGGGTCTTCGGAAACCTATAGACTAGACACCTTTCTGTACTGGGGGTGTTTCACCAAGCTGTTCGTAAGATAAGAATGACTTCATGCACAACTGATGATCCTTTCTCGTGCTTAGTGAGATACCCCAATTTATTCCTGTTTAACATAGAGGGAATTAATTTCTGAGAATCCTCATTAAATTTGGCTAATCATAAATGTATTCAGGCATTTGTTAACAACAAGAATTTTAATTTATAAAGATCAAACTTCAACTTTAGCCTATGGGAATCAAAATCATGGAGAATCTGCTTTAGCATGAGAAGGGGTCACCAGTCATTCATAAAGTCGTTCGTAGCTTACAAACAGCTTGGTGCAACACCCCCTTGGTCTGCTCCACACTGCATGCATTCAATGGGAGCAATGCCTACATCGCAAGCTGACGAGGACAATACCATTATGAATGAAAACTATGGTTGGTGCGTTTCAAACAGAAATGGTGATAGTTTTTTTTTATTTGTGAAAATGTTTGTGAAGGTATGAGTGAGATTTCATACACGTTATTGTGTACTGCTGATTCCTGCCAAATTTCATGAATTTTGCAAATGAGGCACCCTGTCTTTAAAGGGCATATACTGTACTGGGAAGACAAAAAAGCCTCCAAAAGGTGATCGTGAGCAATCTTCTTGCCAATGGTGTTAAATTCATGTATTGTCCATTTTAGAAACTTGCTGAAAGTTATTTTCCCTCAAATGATCTACATTTGGAGAAATTGGTGATTAAATCACAAATCCTCAAATGTTCAGGCCGAACATTTTGAGATTTTTTTATTTAATCACTTATGTAAGTAAAGAATGAAAGCATAATAAAAAAAAATATACATGGCTTCTTTCTTTTCCTTCTTCTTCAAGGTAGTTCTGTGTCCTTCAATCCTGAAGATTATTAATATTACAGGCAGATGTGTAGTTCACCTTCAATTCTTGTGCTTGCACTGAAATGAACAGTGGAATAATATATCCATAATGGTGAAACTATGATAAGTTAACCAAAAAAAACTTCAAAATTTGGTGTAGACTTGCTATTCTGCATGTTCACCATTTTGTCTGTGCCCAAAGGTGCCTGGGCAGATATACAGGGTGTTCCATGTTCTTACAGTGCAGGGAAGTATGACTGCCTGTGTTGTTTGTTTTGGAAGTTGGCAGTTCATATCCCTGGGACCCTGGGCATGGACATGTCTTGTCATGTCTTGTGGCCGTGTTAACGGCACCTATGTCAAGGTGCATCTTGTAGAAAAGAGCAAGATGGGCATGGACATGTCTTCTTTGTTGCAGTGAGTGCTATTTAAGTTCTTGCAGCATATCAGACACAAGGTGCTGTGAACTTGTGCAGAAATGCCTAAATGTAATTAAACTTTGCCTGAGAAGGGGATAAAGAGGTGTGTGTACAGTTATAGTGGGGGGGGGGGGGGGGTGCTGCATTTGAACTACATGTTTTGTACACTGCTGTTGAAGGTGATCTTGCAAGACAAAGTATCACAAAAGTTTAAATGTGTACAGTAACTGTACTTTTACAGCACATCTAGTTCAACATGGGGGGGGGGGGCTGCATTTGAACTACATGTTTTGTACACTGCTGTTGAAGGTGATCTTGCAAGACAAAGTATCACAAAAGTTTAAATGTGTAACTGTACTCTTACAGCACATCTGCGATAAGTCTCTGACAAAGGGCTTGCAGAAATAACATTTACAGAAATATTTTACCTATTGTACCTAGTTGGCAGGGTGAGTTCAAGAGATCTCCATACGTTAAATATTTAAATTCCTTTTCCTGCCAATTTATGAATTTGATATGTTCAGGTTAAAAGAGGAAAATGATTCTGAATCATTTAAATGTCATTGAACATAGTGGATTTCCTTTCACCTCAAGGTTGTAGGAGCACCGTGCAAATCTACATACACCGTACGTGTACGTGTGAGATTTCCTGAAAAGCAGCCAACAACTGAGGCCTCCTTGACAGTCCAATCTTCCAGTGTCAGTACCTTCGATCACCCAGTGAAAGCAGGCCCCACATCTCGAGAAGAAGTGTACCCATCTTCAACTCTTTTGTCTTCGCTTCGGAGGATTGCAAGGGACCCGGCGCTGAACTCATCCAAGGAGGTCGCGGACCAAGCCTGGAAGCACTCATAATCCACCACTACTACAGCTTCTACGCCCAACGCCCAGAGCTGGTACCAAGTCCATTATCGTTGTTTGTCCTCACCATCAACGCTTATCTCATTTGAGGGTAGCTGAGGGGCAGAAAACATCATCATCTTCTTACCTCTGCGGCATAGCACAGCATTCTTCGAAAGGTACAGTGTATTTTGACTTTTACCACTTACAGAGCCTTCCCCCTCCCCTCCAAAAAAAAAAAATCACTATGTGTGAGCAACAATAGGCAACTACTATGATGAGAGCAGAGCGGAGTGAAGAGGAGTCTGCAGCGAGGACCATTCGAGTTCGACTGCCTGAAGAGACCACCAAGCTGGGAAGATCAGCTGCAGAATAATCTGCACTCACACTCACCCTCTGAAGTGATAGCAACTGTTAGGTGTGCCGATCAAGATTCTCGCTAGTGTTGCTTTTGTATGTCATGAACACAGTTTGCAAAGTATTTTGGCCAACAAAATACAAATTTTCATTCATAATACAGGATGGAGTGCTTTATCCTAGATATATCTACTGGGTGTATACCCAACATTTCTGTTCAAAATACTGTGTGGTACAGTGGTATAGTGATGAGAGCTCTTGACTCGTGCAGAGAGATCATGAATTCGAACCCAGCCCAGTGCATACACCCTTGGACAAGGTGTCTTGCTCTTATTTGTCCACTTCAACCCAGGTGTAATAAATGAGTACCTGGCAGGAATGTAGTGTTCCTGATCTAACTAGCTCAACTAGCTTTGAGTGATACAGGGTACATACTTAGCTGCTTGGCTAAAGCCAGGGTAAAACTAGAGCGCTTTGGGTAGTACTTTGTATGAGGAAAATGCTATATGAAAGCTAATTGTAATCATTATCCTTATTACATTGTATGTGCCAACTTTTTAAGAAATACCTAGTCGTGTTCAAATATCACACATACGGGCATGTAACTCAGCCATACTGTGCCAACAAATCTACCCCACACAAAACCAATCTTAGAGAGAGGGCCCCGATCCCAATCATGGACCGTCATTCATGTATGATCCACATCCCAATCAAAAAGCTATTATTGCATACAAATAGTGAAAGAGAATAGTTGTCAACTTGATGAGTTCAGGTAAATGTTTGATTGATTGAACAACAGCATAATTTATCTTTGACTTCAGTGTTGTCTTTCTATACCCGCTGCTCACAGTTACAATTGGGCTTCATTAACCTTGGTACAGTATAGATATCAAAAGTTGCTACGGAAATTCAGTAACCTAAAGGGTGTGGCTTAATTGCACCCTATAAGAAATTGGAAATTTATTCATAGCCTGTCGTTTATTATATGTTAAGCAGATTATGTGGGAGTTGTACTGCTTAGTATCTGAGTGGAGAAAAGCCGACCCACAAATTATATGCAGGCTCAGTAAGGAATGGGTTCAACAACTAATTTAGTGTCTCCTTGGTGCAGATGTTGAAATATAACAGTAATATCATCAGCATTGACATTTCATTGCAGATTGACGCATGGTACAAAAATGGATCACTACTTAAGACTAGACTGGTGACATTTGTGAAAGGTCAGAGGTCAAAGGTCAATGAACTTTGTAACAATTAGCTTAAAATTGCCCCCAAAGTGATATTTTTCAAAATAAATCAAAATCCAATTGTACAATGCAAACCAAACATGGTGCAAAGATGGATCACTGCTTGGGATAGACTGATGATATTTTGGTGAAATTTCTCAAAGGTCAAGAGGTCAAAGGTCAATGAGCGTTGCCAAAATTGGCTAAAAATTGTCCCAAAATTGATATTTTTCACCTTGAATACAAATCTAATGATTCAATTTAAACCAAACATGGTACAGATATGTATCACTCCATGGAGGTAGACTGGTGAGAGTGTGGTTAAAATTTCTGAAAGGTCAAAGGTCAATGAACTTCACCCCAATATGGGCTGATTTTAAACAAATTTGATACAAGGATGGATTTTAGACAGTCTTGATTAGATTGGAAGTCAAAGTAGTAAGAGGTCAAAGGTCAATGAACATTGCCAAACTTTGCTAAACATGCAAAAACAGAATGTTATATTTTCATTTCACATAGGAATTCAATGGTTCATTGCCCAACAAACAGGTTTTCTGAGAATAAATCCAAATAGAGCTAGCAAAGAGGCGGGGAGACATATCTATTGACTGCGTGGCAGTTGAATTGCTCTAGTAAGCATCATTCTCAGTCAGAGAAATGTGCACTCATTTACAGGGAGGACATTGCAGAAGCCCACAAGTTTTGTTTGTCAGCTGCACAGTGCACAAATGTATTAACCTTATTAACTCAACACCAATGTAGTCAAAGATTTTGCATACATGTACAGTGTACCCAACATGCCTGTTGGCAAAAGAAGTTTTGTACTTGGGTATGTAGCAGTTTTTGAAACTGAGCAATGTGTCGTCCCCAAAATTATCAACAGTTTCAGAGAGAGAGATATGTGCCTAGTTGGTTACATTATCTTGAGCTTTGATATGAAAAGTTCTACATTTTGCTATTAAGACTCTTATTATGAGACTGAATTATCTGGTTGCTGATTATACATTCATCTGAACAATTCCCTAGCAGTGGAGTAGATTCATATTATTTATAAACTGTTATTACCTGAAGGAGAAAAGCAATCTTCTCACATTAAGCTCTCTTTGGACCCACTAAAAGACATTACACAGGCGAAACCACCTTTTTAGCATTGGGGGGGAAACTGGGCTGTAGCCCCAACTAACTTTGAAAGACGATATCAGAGTAAAAGTTGTTTGGACATTGCATTGATACAAAGACTTTAACCTACACTCCAGCTCAAAGGAATTGGCATAGGGAAAGGGAAAGGGAAGGATCCGTAGTTTTAAAACCGCGGTATATTCTGTTCAGTTCAGCTTGAAACATGATGCTTTAGCCTAAAAAGCATGTTTCATACTGAACTGGACAAAATATACCGCGGTTTAAAACTGCGGCTCCTTCCCTTTCTTCCCTTTCCCTTTCCCTATGCCAATTCCTTTGAGCTGTAGTGTACATGTACAGTCACAGAATCCATTTTGTTGCATAGTGTTTCCATAATCCATATTCAAGACAATGTTACGCCACTGTTTACATACAGGGTTTCCCTGCAAGTAACTTGAAGAACATGTTTTCCGCTTCAGGAAGGGGTTCTAGTGGGATGTAGCCCCAAATAATTTTTGGCACAATACAAATGTTCAAACATTGCGCTGCTCTGATGTATTGGGAGTGCTGTTAACATCAGTTGATGTACTGTACATGTCAAAAGAAAAGGAAGGCTTTTTAACATGACAGCCCAGAAACACATACATGTACATACCTGTAAGTAAGTGTCAAAATAAATTTCCTGCCATGCTAAATTTAGAAGACATGTACATGTAGCCATCTTGGCCAAGTTCCACCTCGAAAATGCTACAAACGATGTATTCATCTCATGGATATTTCAGACTTCAAACTTTCATTTTGACATGTTATATGTTGTGACGACCAATACAATTATTTGCACAGTTTGCTCAGACTCAATTAGATTATAATCCTTTAAAGTTCCATATTGCATCTTTGTTCAGAATTGAGTCAAAAATGCAGTAATAGTTGTGGAACAAGATGAACAAATGGTAGGGTGAGGAAGCATTGGGAATAACATTGGGTATAATGCACATCATTGTTTATGATGTCCGTTCCATTACATCAGGCGTGAAAAGAAGCCCCCACAATTAAAAAATAAAAATCCCCTGAAATCAGTTGATTCATTATGTGCTTAACTTGTGATACTAGCAAGGATCTTTAAAGAAATGGGAGATCCATCCTTTGAACCAAGGTTCGATGCCACCTCTTATTATTCATGACTGGCAGCTGCTCTCAACAAGTTATGCATGGACACATATAATTTATGAGATTGTGTCATGTCCACTGGATTTTACAATAGGTCACAAATATTGTGAAACGTCTCAATGTTCACTGATGATTGTGGTTGTAGTGGGATATACATGTATGAGGACAAGCAAATACTAAAAGTTTTACAAGACGATACTGGTTAAGCGTGTTTGTTTACCCTTTCAAGTTTCAATCTCAATCTCATCTACATGTATCTGAAAGGAATATCTTAAATACATGTACAGGCTTGAGCACTGTTATTTGATGGAATATTATGCAGAACAGTATGGAAACAATTCTTTTCTACAAATACTGCAATAGAAAATCACGTTTAGAAACTCCGTACATTTTTTCAATAATATTTCTCCATGAAATCTTATGGATTCATTGTAAGTATTGCAGCTTTTAGCCCGTCTTTCTTTCCCAACATCTCTTTGAATCACTGCATCCTTTTTTGATCATACACCAAACCCGTGCATTGAACATGTGATCATACAGAAAAATAGAAGTAAAACTTATTTTTAAAGCTTAAGGGAGAGTACAATGATCTGCATTACCAGGTAATTAAACCACTGTCACTGACAGTGCTCCGTATATCTAGTTTAACCCGTTGCATCCCTGATTTTCTGGCTTTGTGAACCCTGGTCCAGTTGGGGTGTCAAAATTTGCAAAGGGACTGCAGTACCCAAAGAGGTGTTGCTTAGATGTACCCTATGAGGAATTCTAAGTTTATTCATAGCCTGTTGTCTATTGTCCTTACAGCAGATTACATGGGAGTCGTGGTGCTCTTTATGTGAGTGGAGAAAAGCCAGACCACAAATACACAGACTCAGTAATGAACGGGTTAAACACTCATGATACCAGGAAGTTACGGACACCAATAAAAAAATACATTTACAATATTCATATACACTGTACTTTAACTATAAAACTGTCTTATTTCCACCTACACTCCAGCTCAAAGGAATTGGCATAGGGAAAAGGAAAGGGAAGGAGCCGCAGTTTTAAACCGCCGTATATTTTGTCCAGTTCGGCATGACACATGATGCTTTTTAGGCTAAAGCATCTTGTTTCATGCTGAACTGGAAAAAGTATACCGTGGTTTAAAACTTCGGCTCCTTCCCTTTCCCTATGCCAATTCCTTTGAGCTACATGTATAGTGTAGTTACAGTATTTCAATCATTGTTCTTTGCGGAGGTGTTTTTGCTGGATTCCTTCCCCGTCAGCATATTATCCCAATGAAGCTCTTTTGCAGAATTGTCAATCAACTTACAGGACTCATATTTGTGGGGTTTGTGGAGCGCTACACCTTATTTAGCGTAGCAGATTGGAGAGGCATACCTGTAGAAATTCAAACAAAAGCCCACATGTATGTTTTTAATATGGGCAGAGAACAGGCATTTGCACTGGCAGAGAACATTGTCGAGTAGATGATACACAACCTAAAAACAAAATAGGTGATATAGTACTGCACTAACCCCTCATAGTTTCCCCCAGGAAGGTGTAGCCTACAAATGTGTTGCTTGCAATACCATATGAAAGAAGAAGGAGAAAACAAATTTATACTAGCACAGTGCTAGAGCAATGTTAATTATATCATGCTCATACCTCAAAAAATAGTACCCGGTATGAACATGTACATGTACATGTACATTAGGGAACAAGGAAATGAGTTTTCATCAACCATATGTTGAATGCAAAAGTTCACTCTCCATGAAAATTACATCAAATAGTCTGAATTCTTCATTCATTATTTTAAAACAAAATTAGCAACTCTCATGATAAATGAATTCAAGGTTTTACCAGAAAGGCTACCGGTACCTTGGCTATATAGTGGAGCACCATTACTTGCAGCCTTTCATACAAGCATTGTACTTTGTACTTCATTTTCTATCCAACCGCAAACCCCTTACTGGACATACAGTGAAGCAGCTACAAGTACATTGTAAGGATTATATTAGCCTTTGTTTGCTGGACAGATCCCAAAAGAAATGGAGTTATTGTGCTTTCATTCATATCTCCATGCATCCCCATATGGGCCCGTGTGTGAATACACATTGTGCATACTACTGTACATGTATGATAGGAGCCCAGTCAAAGCCACGTTGGGGTGTTGCCCTTTGTTGTGTGTGCAATGGTCTCATTCGTGAGCAGTGATGGCTGCCCTTGCATCCTGTTCAGTTTTCTGAGGGGAGTCTTTGGGTGTGCAGTGCAGTGTAGAGCTGCATGTATTGCATACCTACATGTACATAATGTGTGTGCATACATATAATGTACTAGTACTATAATGTACTGCCAATTGCTTGTGCCAAGGAGGTATTATGTACATGTACTGTACATGTACTTGCACTATTCACTTCTTTAGCATATTAATGCTTACATGGCATGGTGCTCCAGTCCTACTTGCACTTGTTGCCCAAGGCTAGTACATGTTTATATCGGTACTGAATTTTCTGATACCATATGACATCATAGAAACACATAGTGTACTGTGCTGGTACAAACCCTTGTCAGTCAGTTACTCAGTCAGCCTCTTCTGAATGAATGAGTCTGAAATGCAGAGACTACCACTATGTTTGTACACGATCCCAACTGAACTTGCAAGTGAGGCACTAGTCTGATCTCTCAGACACATGTTTTTATACAGTGACTACCAGCTAACTACATTTACGTACACCCTTGTCTGTCATTCAGTCAGTCAGCATCATCTGAATCAATGAGTCTGAAACTGCCAAGACTACCGGTAGCACCCATGATGTTTGTACAGAATCCCAACTGGACTTGCAAGTGAGGCACTAGTCTGATCAGCAGATTACACACACCCTTCTCTGTCAGTCAGTCAGCATCATCTGAATCAATTAGTCTGAAATTGCAAAGACTACCGGTAGCACCCATTATGTTTGTATAGGATCCCAACTGAACTTGCAAGTGAGGCAGTAGTCTGATCAGCAGATTACACACACCCTTCTCTGTCAGTCAGTCAGCCTCTTCTGAATAAAAGAGTCTGAAAGCAGAGACTGCCATTATGTTTGTACAGGATCCTACATGTAATTCAACTTGCAAGAAAGGCACTAATCTGATCTCCGAGACACATGTTTTGAGACATTGTCTGTGCCAGCAGACTACATACAGTGTACACCCTCGTCTATCCGCCAGTCACAGAAGTACCAAGTCTCCCTGAAATTAGCCCAATATTACTTTTTTTTAACATACTTTTGCCCCAATGCGCAAGTTAAATTTACAAAAAATGAACACGTTTGTAACAGAAGTCCAATCATATATATTATTCAAACAAATGTTTCAACATACACTATTTCAAAGTAAAATCTATCCTTTTCGCATTCATATCACAAATGTAACATTCATTTGAATAATAAGTTTGTATTACCTTCTGAATCTTCTTAAAATCGGGTACAGTCTTGTTCAACCTCGAGAGGTATAATTGTTGTTTTACTAAAATGATGATTCAATATTACTGCATTTGATTCCATCACATCACCCAATCTCCTTGATTATTGACAGGTTATTGTCACGAGGTTGAATACATTTGATAGACATCTTACTGATTTTGAATGAAACTTCCCCAAATCTTTCTGATTGTTGAATTTCAATGTTGGTAGCTCTGCAGTCAGTCAGTCAGTTGGTATATTATGAACCAATGGGTCTGAAGCTGCAAAGACTTGCTCCCATGTGTTTTGCAGGCTTCCTATCTTGAGATCGTGTCTCTGTTGAATCTGTGCTTGCAGATATCTCTATCCACCCATGATTTGGTGCAATTTATTACAGTATATTTTGTTCAGCTCAGCATGAAACACAATGCATTAGCCTAAAAAGCATCATGTTTCATGCTGAACTGAACAAAATATACTGCGGTTTAAAACTGCGGCTCCATCCCTTCCCTTTCCTTTCCCTATGCCAATTCCTTTGAGCTGTAGTGTAGATCTATCATTATCAGTTAGAAAACTCAAGATCTGTCTAACAACCAATAATAATTCGTAATTTATGCCAACTTTGCCCTAACTTGGTTGTAAAGCAATATTACATTCACCTGTATTTTGTGATTCAGTCTTGTACTAATATGTTTCTTTCACATTTTTGCTTTCCATTAAAACCAATCTAATTCAGGGTGGACTTTCCCTTTAAGGGTTGGAATGCACACCATGTTACAACCAAAAAGCTGACAGTGCAGTGGATAAAATACCTGCAATGTTGTACTTTGTTTCCTTTGTGAAAATGTTGAGGAAGTACTGGCTAAGCCACAACTACATGATCACCTGTAAATGTAGATCAGGTTTTCATCATCATCATCATCAATATCATTATCATATTATAAAAATATATGTACATCTAGTCACTACCATTTTGGTAAGTGAAAACAGGCATACATGTAACAGTGGCGTAGACAGGTTTTCTGATCAAGGGGTGGGGGTGGGGGATCGAAGGGGGGTTAATATTTGCTCGCCACTTACAGAATTTATGATTGTGATTTGAAACAATTTTCTGGGGTGACTACACTTTTCATATGTAATTACAATTATTTTCTTCACATTTACCACTGAAAAGTGTGTGTGTGTGTGTGTGTGTGTGGGGGGGGGGGGGGGACTACATTACCTGGCTCCTTCCCCCCCCCCCCCCTTCCCTTCCCCTGACATTAGACACAATTCATACTAATACTATACACTACATGATAACTGGGTGTGCCTTGTGCAGGAAGTTTGTGCATGTGTGTGACATAAGCTCTCACATTGAGAGAGAGAGAGAGAGAGAGAGAGAGAGAGAGAGAGAGAGAGAGAGATAGAGATACAGAAAGAGAGAGAGTGGGAGACACAGAGTTCAAAGCATGAATTAAGAGAGAGAGAGAGAGAGAGAGAGAGAGAGAGGTGGAGACGGAAGAGAGAGGGGGGAGGGGGAGTAAAGGATTGAGACAGGGATAGGAGAGAGATGGATAGACAAACAGAAACAAAGGAGGGGGGGGGGGGCAGAGGTTGATGGATTGAGAGAGGGGATAGGAGAGAGAACAATGGACAAACAGAGGGAGAAAGTCAGATTTTTGGGATGTAACAGCAAACAAATACAGTGATAGCAATGATCTTAAGGAATGTGTTTCACAAGGCACATTCTTTACCCTAATTGAGAGCATGAATAGGACAGGGATACATACAGGACATGCTGGACTAATATAAAATACCACTGGTAGCCTTTGCAGGACTTGATAACAACCAGGCTGCATTGAGGTGAAAAGGTCAAAGATCAGGGTCACATTAACTGAAAATATCCCCCAGTAACTTGTACATCAACATCAGAGCACAAATTTCATCACTCTTGAAAAAGCAAACTGATGCGCATTACTTCTCATTCACTGTGACAATTTACTTAAATTTTCACCACCCACATCCTGCCAATTGTGTGTCTTTAGAAGTATTCATAAGAAGAGGGTTACAGGTTATTTACAGGTTGCACTGTAAAGTCTAAACCATCACTGACACATTGAATTGAGCATAACAATTAAAAATTGTGTGCAATCATGCGCACAAGCAAGGCAAGAAGTGCAATTGTCCTCTTTGGATGTGTATGATATATAGATACCATGACATTTGTTTAAATAAGACACACCTTGTACTCTGCTCTGTAAAAAATAATGTGTTTGTGCATTGACTTGATCCTCACAAAGTCTATTTCCTTATTTTTTGCACTCATGAAATAAGAATTGTGACAATACAAACTCTGCAGTGTTGGACACAGTTCTACTTTCAGATTTGAATTCGCAAAGGAGTCCAGTAATGAATACATGCATTCTGCGCAGGGAGCTATATTCACGCTAGTTGCTATGGTTTAACCATATAAAGACCAGGGTTTAATGAAATTGATTTACCAGTTAAATAAATTATGGTCTAATCCAAGATATTTAGTGTAAGTTTAGCGCCCTATGCAAAATGGGTGCAATCATCATTGGGCAAGTTCACGACAGATGGACATCCCTCTCATTTTTCCAACTGATCTACTTCAAAACTTATTTTTTCAAAGTTCATTTCATCAGGAATTATGCAGGAACTATAAGGCTACCATTTATCACCTTTATTTCTTTCTGTGATGTTTATGTTAATGAGTATCTGAACAGCACATAAAATGGTATATGTGGGACAACATATAACCAAAATTCAATTATATGGGAAATCTTAGTTATTTTTTATTTACCAATTCTTTTGCAGTTTTTTTAGTTGGATGTTATTGATATTGATAAGTTGGGGATTTGAGGTCTTACAAACTGATAACTAACCATGGCTGTGTATGTAAATTTAACCACAAATGTAAGTGTAACGTCAGTTACCAACATGGTCATGAAAAAACTATCATAGCCCTCGAAAAAAAAAAAAAAATCATTTAATATATTGACATATCTTAACCGAGTAACAAAGGTATATTTACACATTGGACTCCTCACTCTCAGGGACATGAGGTATTTTAATTTTACTGAACACCCTAACATTGCATGTCCTTTTCGTGTAACGTCAGTTACGGACACATTTTTGCTCACTGAAGTGTAACAAATGCAGTTGCATTGAAAATCTTAATATCAGTTTATACACCAAGGTTAACTTTATTGATTGTATCAATAACAAACTCCACTTATTTGTAGCAAGAAAGATATACTCATTCAAATGTGTGTAAAATTGTGCCGTGTAACATCAGTTACCGGGAAAATGCCCCATTAGACTATTTTGAACAAGTTCTGTACACTACAGCTCAAAGGAATTGGCACGGGTAAAGGGAAAGGGAAGGAGCCACAGTTTTGAACTGCGGTATATTTTGTCCAGTTCAGCATGAAACCTGATGCTTTTTAGGCTAAAGCATCGCGTTTCATGCTAAACTAGACAAAATATACCGCGGTTTAAAAATGCGGCTCCTTCCCTTTCTTCCCTTTCCCCTTACCCATGCGAATTCCTTTGAACTGTAGTGTACACTGTACACACTAGAGGATATTAACACTTGATTCATACCTGTCCTGCTCTCTACACAGAAGACTGTGAACATTGCTATTCCAGCGTCTGCTGATCCAGGCAAACAGTACAGGTACTCATTTATGTTCACAGTCTTCTGACTCGTCTGTCACGACACTCTCCCGAGCAGCGGACGCCATACTCACTTCTCGGTAGGCAATCATGTCCGCATCCAGAACCAAACCGGGCCACATCCTCTGAAATGGGACAAGACCGGCATCGTCATTGAAGTACGGCAATATGACCAATATATGGTCCGTGTAGATGGCTCCGGCCGGGTGACGCTGCGGAACAGGAAGTTTCTGAGACAATACACCCCTGTCCATCGGCCCTTGCCGCCGAAGACGATGGAGGATGATGTTCGTGCCTCAAGTCGACCAGTGTACCCTTACTCTCCCAAGCATCCCACTACCATGTTTGGAGGCCCACCATCACCCCCTTCACGTCCCGTTGAACCTACAAGACAGCGGCCCGAGCCCATTGCTGATGCCTTCCTACCACCAGTGGTTGATATCGCTGATGACTCCCGCATATCGCCACCTTTTGTTGATGCCCCGTCAACCGCGGTGGGTCGTGCTACTCCTGCTGTGGTTCCCTCTGCCGCTGCACCTTCATCAGCTGCTCCTCCACCCCTCCCTCCTCCTCCTGAGGACAGCGTCATCGCTCCTGCTGCCGACCCAGCCCCTTCACCTAGGCGTTCTCTTCGTCGGGCCGGCAGACCTGCATGGCACTCAGATTATGACATGTCGCCCTAAGTTACGGACGACATTTTCCTTGTGTTCTTGTTTTGGGGTTCCTGTTCGACGAGTTTTAGTGTTTTACAAAGTTACCTGTTATTTGGATATTGGACGTTTTCCTCGAGTTACCCGTTCTTTGGATATTTGACATTTTTTTTGGACACAACTTTCATCTTCGACACGCTTCATTACTTCTCACCGTGCCAAAGACTTGGGGGGAGATAGAGGATATTAACACTTGATTCATACCTGTCCTGCTCTCTACACAGAAGACTGTGAACATTGCTATTCCAGCGTCTGCTGATCCAGGCAAACAGTACAGGTACTCATTTACACACCAAATCAAGCACATTTATCTGCCCCTATGCCATGAAATTTGCTTAAAGTGTGGTGTAAATCTAAATCTCTTTTAAAGGTATATTCAAGTGAAGGTTCTGGAGCTGTTTGCTGCTGTCACTTGCAATAAAACCTCCTTTTCCTGGGAATATTACTCAGTTTATTGCCACTTTCAAACATATTATTAATGGCCTTGCCATTTATGTACATTGATTGTTGAAGAATTATCGGGTTTTGCGCTGCTACAGTATGGCTTTGCAGTGGCAAACTGGTTCCGTGTAAACATACCTTATAATTTGAATGAGAGCAAGCAAATCAGTGAAGCATATTGTTAACAGATTGAGGAACAGGAAATTATTATTTTCAGTTGGTTTCATTCCCCTTTCAAATGAGTAAAATATGAAGGGTCCGGTGTTGAATGGATACTAACAAACTTCATATTGAAATAATTGAAAAGGTCTTAAACAGAGACTTCAGGAATAAAACTATTACAGTCAAGTACAAAAGAATGTACAGAGATTAGCACATGTGACTAGGAATGTAGAATCTCGATCCTACTTTGTTTCCAATGGCGACTTCTAAAGTGTTCAGAAACCTTGAATTTGATTGGCTGTCAAGCGATGTTACTGTGGTAGTTACCATTGGTGGCAGATTTACCATTAGTAGAAACTTTAAAGCAACAGGGCTCTAGAGTAGATTTTCCTGTATGATCGTCCGTCTCCCTCCTTTAGTGTATTAATTACACTATATGTGTATCATTTCTTGCACTGGGTTGAGGAAAACCAGGATACAGACAAATATGTGCTTTCAGTTTTCTTTCTTCTTCTCCTTATTGCCTCTTTTCTTATATCCCTTCTTGAACACGCCAATTTCCCCATGCATTTTTTTCTCTCTTTTTTTCCACCTCATTCTTATTCTTCTCTTTTCTCACTTCTGTGTAGGGATGTGTTACTAGGTTAAGCTGTATTAACATTCTTCCTAGCTTTAAAGCAAATGGTCTAGACTCAAGTCAAACGTGAATGACAATACCACTAAGTCATTTTGTATAGAGGTGTAGACGATGTTCTCTGAAATGCAGAGATTCTTCATTGATTCTGATAGCAGAATTTACATTTTGTTTTTACCCAATGTGATAAAACATCAACTTTTTTTGAAACCTGAACCTACATGTAGCATTTAAATGTTGAAATTTAAATCTATGCCAGTTAGTCCATGGACTGTTCCAAGGGGAGTAACACACTAAAATATATCAAACTGAGCGATAATGATGATAAGTGGCAAAAGTTTGAGTGAAATCCGATGAATCATCAACAGAAAGTTTTCCTTTCTGGGCACCTGTATTCTTCCCTTAGGAGTAATGTAATGAGCTGCCCTTGTAGCATACAACTACATGTACTGTGAGGAGTTTTTTTGTCCATCCTGTGCTCAAAACATATCAGTTCTGTCACAAGCAAACAAGTGTATGAATTCTCTATGTCACTGTTAGCTTCCACATTTTTGGCTTACAGTATGCCTTTACCATGAAACATCTAAAGAAAAAAACATTAAAAGGAAACAAGAGTTATGGTCTTTATGCCTATGTACAGGTTACTTAGCGGTAACACAATTTTCAATTACAGACATTGTTTAAGGGAAACAAAATGGATGACCTTGTGGTAGGTTTCTTTCTTCAGTAATTTTCTCCTGTGCTCCCTGATTTTTTTCTCTCCTGTGATCAATTCAACTTTTTTTGTAGGTGTGTGTGTTTCTTAAAGGGCATATACTGTACTGTGAAAACAAAAAAACTTCAAACAGGTGATCGTGAGCAATCTTCTTGCCAATGGTCTTAAATTAATTTATTGTCCATTCTAGAATCTTGCTGAAAGTTATTTGCCCTCAAATGATCCACATTTGGAATAATTAGTGATTAAATCACAAACATTCAAAATGTTCGGCCCGAACACTTAGAGGATTTGTGATTTAATCACTAATCACTCCAAATGTGGATTATTTCAGGGCAAATAACCTTCAGCAAGTTTCTAAAATGAACAATACCTTAATTTGAGACCATTAGAAAGAAGATTGCTCACGATTACCATTTAAAGGTCTTTTTGCCCTCCCAGTACAGTATATTCCCTTTAAAGGCAGGATGCAGTACAGAGAGGTCAGGCAAGTGAGTATGCGTCACAGCTGCTGCACACTTTGAGGGCCTCTGCTCTGCTCCAAACGTCATTTTCATCAGACCCACCATCTGTATTTCCTCAAAGGATTTCAAACCAAAACATCTCAATTAGCAGGTCAAGTCCAGTTTGTTAGCAAAGCCCCTTACCACTTATACCACTTGGTTAATAGGTCTGAGAAGTGAGGCTAAATATTATCATACCAGGAGGGTGTTTCACCAAGCTGTTCGTAAGTTACGAACGACTTTACGAACGACTGGTGATCCCTTCTTTTGCTAAATGCGTTACCACACTTTGTTCATTGAGAATCTGATTTAGCACAAGAAGGGATCACCAGTCGTTCGTAAAGTCGTTCGTAACTTACGAACAGCTTGGTGAAACACCCCCCTGTAGATGGAGCACAGGCCTTTCAGAGCCCGTTGCATAAAACTTGCCATTGATGGTAACTCAGTCATCAGTGGTAACTACCATGGTAACACACTTGACAGCCAATCAAATTCAAGATTTTCATACAATTTGCTATTGGTAGCGAAGTTATCATCAATGGTAAGTTTTATGCAACAGGGCCCAGGACTTGTCAGAATCTAGTCTGATGCCACAATACACATTTTTTTATAAAGTGGCTCAGTTGAATCTTCTTTCTTTCTTTTTTGGAGGGGGGGGGGGGGTATTCATATGGCCTCAATTGAGTCTCTGCTACTTAGATTAAGGTGTGTTCGAATCAAATTTTTGTGGAATTACGTTTTACAAACACCCAGTTGTAATATGTGCTGTTTACATTTGAACATAATGAGTCAGCTGACAGGCAGGTAATCTTACGTCTCAACATTTGCTGTTGCATTTCCTGTATATCCACTTTCGAATGCTGACTCGGGCTGAGGGAAACGAGGGTTTTTTTGTGTATAACCCACCAAAATCACACTAATCACATATACTGATTCTATCGCAAGATTAATAGGTATGAACACACTCTAGCTAAAGTCCTCATAGGAACCACAAATGCAACACCTCTATGATTCAGCAAAGGAAACATTGGAACAAGTGCTGGCAAAAGAATGATACAGGGACTGGACTATAAACATTCTTTGCTTAACTGTGACTGTCAAAACAAGTGGAATATTATACGTTTGTGAAAATGGGAAAAAATATATAAAATAGAAATCTACAGAAGCTATGAATCTACAAAAGGAAAAATATATTATGAAATGATTTTTGAAGGATGAAGAAGGTATAGGAAGCTGATGCTACACCGAGTCTCTTCTCAAAATATGAGATTATAAAATTTTAGGAATGTGTCTTTCCATAAACTGAAACGTTATGTGTGTAGACAACTCATAAAAGGACTAACCCCGTATGATTTTTTATTTGTCTGCAAACGATATTGTTAAGTTTTCAATTCACTAATATAAAAGTGTAAATATTAGGCCAGAAAGTTTGGAAGGTTTATTGCATACCTGATCTCTCTTTTAAAGTAAAAGCTGCGATTACAGGGCAATATATTTAGTCAACCTCGCTTGTCATTAGGCCAATCTGTAAACATGCACTAGTAGTAGGTCATTTCCTTTAATTCTGATATCTCAAATGAAATTTCATATAAATATTCCATCTTTCGTATCCGTAGCTTTCAATTATATGTATAGTATAGGTATCTCATTTTAGTTCTAGTTTCACTTTTATGACTAGGACTAGGAGGTTCGACGGTTCGTATTGTTGTTGGCCCAGCCGAGCCCGACGCTTGGGCCATTTAATAATTCCGCGGTACGCGTGTATCACGTGGTATGCAGTTGACTCTACTTCACAGCTGTGCAATCGAACGTGCGGGGCTGACTGGAATCTCGCTTTCCCTTCGAAAAAACTACCTTCATCGAGTCAATTTCAGCTGTAAGTCTGTAGATGAGTTAATTATATCAATGGTTTAAGTGTGATGGGTATCATCTGTATGAAAGTGTTGGATAAATGCTGATATATGCGATTTAATTGTCGTAATTTTGGTAGTTTTCGTCTGCGATTTTGCAAACGATCGCTCGCATACATTGCTTATGACTTTATGTGGGCCGTGTCAGCGGGTCTTGCCGTAAATGCGATGTAGGTGTGATGTTTTTCCAGCTGTATTTCTCATCTGAAGAATTTTACTGGAACTCGAGTATCATTATCATGTAAATCATGGATGTATGCAGGTTACCAGTGTATTTTTGAATACGGTGATGTTACAGGTTATTTCACATCTTACGTCCCCCTTTTTGATTGCATCTGAAAGCTTTACGTTGCTACACGAGAGACCCCGCACGCTGTGTGTGTACAGCCATGCCATGCCCTGTGTGTACAACGACGACGGTGTGCATGCGGTGTGTGGCTTGCGAGCTGTCTAAAACCCCATCGTACACACACGCATGACCTCCCCCCGAACTTCGGTCTGCGCGAGGTGTACTGTCCGCTCACCGATCGAACGCCTACCGCGGCCATTTTCATGAACTCCTCGCTCTCCGAGTGATAATTCTGTCACGGACAATTGCAGCTCTCACTTCGCAGCAATTTCCTTGAACTATTGATGAATACTACAACAATACCTTACACATACTGAATATAAATTTACATTGGCAATGAATGGTGTTGGGTGCGTGAAACGGAGGATGAAAGGGTGGCTTCCGTGAAGCAATTCGATGGGTTTGTTTTCCATGATAAATCTAACATGGCGATTGTGACGGCGTTGGTGTTCCGTCGCCGAGCTAGCTAGGCTAAGCACAAATGCTGCGAGCTGTATTGTAGGACCTGTTTTTGTGGAGCACTAGCTTGTTTGTGTCATCAGATGATGTAGGGTCACATTAGTTGGTAGGATAACATGTCTTCTTTTCTGAGCTTTGTCTTTGAGTTTTAACTTTGATGTCTGTCATATTGAAATTTTATTTACAGCATTCAACATCTCCGATCAGGTTTCTATGGTTTTCCAGCAGCATCGTACATCAGTTGGTGTGAAGTGTAAAAACAATTACACCTTGGGTCATTGTAGTAGTACATCAGGCCATCTCTGGATTGGATCAATAGTCTCAACACTATGCAAACAATAAAAGATTTTTTTTTGGATGGGCACAACTTATGCTGCAAGGGTGATTAACAATCAAAGGCTCGGGTATATTTAGCTGCATTGCAAGTATGTGCCTTTCTCTAGATGATGTGTCTATGTGTACACCTTGCGCAAGTCTGATGTGGAAGCAATATCTGGTGGAATGTCTTGGAAGTCTATTCAACTTGTGGAACATGACCTTTGGCCTTCATTTGAGCAATGCAGCTTTCAATACAAGGACATGTCCTTGTCCAGCGTAGTGCTTAAGGGAAAAACAGCTCTTGCATTACCAATAAAGCTGCTGGAAAATGTGTTCGAAGTCATTACATTTTCAGAATCTTTATCCTAGACCAAGTCTGCTTTATTATGGTGTTTCATGTTTCTGATAGCAGGCTATTTGATACACATGTCCTGTATCATACAAATTAGTTCTAATTATTGCAGTAAATTTGTTTAATTTTACATTGTATTTTTGCTCATTGCATTTGGATTAGTATAACTTCGGATTTGTAAGATGCAAGGTATAACTGCAAGGTTAAACATAAATTGCTTCCTTATCACTTCTTGTGATTATAATGTACTGTTTTGTTTTCTCTTTCCTTTTTATTGTGCAGGTGTTAAATAAGCATAATTTAGGAATTGAAATGGAAGCAGACATTACCTATTCTTCGCATCCTGAAGTTTTGATTGGTGCATTGCTTGTTAGCATTCATGCCATTGCTGTAAATGATTTATTGGTGGCTAAAACATGAAAATCCAGAGATTTCATTCATTTTTTTTTCTTTCACATCCAGGTGGGCTGCAGTGGACAACGTTGAAGGAAGACTTTTAACAATGTGACTTTCTGAGCCGTTGGTGTACTGACTACCGTGTGTTGAGATCCTACTGACGTAGCAGCATGGAGCCTTTCAGGATCATCCCGACGAGACGATGGCTGCGAAGTAGCAGCAAGAACCAAGGGGTGAGTCCAAACAAATGAATTGTGGTTGTGGTGCTGTGCAGTAATTGTTTTCAAATTGTTATTGTCCATACATCCTTTTCTCAATATATGCAAGATACAAACAAAAATAATACAAAATGTGTCACACAGAAAAAGGCAAGAGAAATACAAATTCAAATTAACATGATCAAACATTTAAATTCCATTTATTTTCAGTTAAAATTGTATGAATGAGGCCCATATTTTAAGCTACATGTATGTTTGTTGATCGATGGGCTTTCATGAAATGAAAGTGATTCAAGTCTGTAAGGATGGGAATAATGTCACATGTCAAATAGTAATATTCCAAAATGCATCAACATACAAAAGTGCAGTTTTGGTGATTAGTGGATGCCACACATATATTATGCATGGGAGAGATTGGAGAAATATCTTTTTGCCCCAGAAATCTTTTTAGGTTTTGCTCCAGGATTATGATTCTGTATTTTTGGGATGTCGCCAAGTTCTTTTTATCTGGACACGGGTCTAGTGCTGCACGATATTTCAATAATATTGTCTTTATAGAGATAATAGAGAATGGACAAGATTTATTTCTTGACTAACTTGATATATCACAGAGGCATGATATGACTTCAAATATTGTCAATATTTACATTTTAGTTTATTCATTTCGACATTGACACGTTAAAAAGTAAAGGGGGGCATTGTGAAGTAAACAAACCTAACAGCACAAAGAGCATAAAGGTAAAAATGCAAACAGTGTCTTGGTCACAATTCAGAATTTACCTGTAGGTCTACCCATAGTTGTACCCCATATGCACAGTAAACCCCATACTTGTATGGAGTACCAAAGTGTCATGTTATATGTGAAGATTGTTAAGATGACTGGTTCTAACAAGAACAAGCAGCAGTGATCACAGCAGGGACTCTAATTGGGAGTGCTTGACACTAGCGCACTAGACAATATTAGACCAGTAAACCTCTTCCTGGAGTAATATGGTTTAGAAATAAATGTCTTCAGAACATGCTCATATGACAACAACACTCGGGTAATCTGTTCACATCCACAGTATGTGTTCATGCACGATAATATTTATAATGTAGTGCCGAATCATGATGTTAACAAACCGCAACTCACCTTTACAAGAAAAGTAATGAGAAAATGTACATATAGCCATGATCAGCGTAGCATTTAACAATAATGAGCCAAAAAAGCCAAATTTATGGAAGAAACGCACCCACAATGCACCACCTATTGTGATGCATCGTTGGCGCGAATATATTGTGGGTGTGTATTTCCCGTAATTTAGGTTTATTGTCAAATGCTACACTATAAAAATGAGTTACAGCCAAAAAAATTTTCTTGCACAAATAATGCACATTTGAACGGTACAGGCATGTTGCTGTAAAAAGCATAGCCTTACAAAATACTCAGCATTGGTTGTAAGCATACCCACCCCCGATCAGAAGGAGCATAATTTGTCCCTCTGATAGTACATTAGATGGCCATTGAATAAAGGAATGTACAATGTAAAGTACAGTCACACTCTTTACTGCTCGATAAAGAGCAGGGTGAAAACCAGACCAATGGATTGCACAAAGTGGAAATGATGGAAATTAATGTGATGACAACCCCAGAAGGCTTGGAAGTCTACAAACCAGTATGGTTTGGGTATCACAGGAAAGAAGAATCTACTTTTATTCAGTGAAGAAAAACAACGCAAATCAAGCCCGATGACAAGATGGACCACACATCAAGGAGATGAACCTTACTCAAAATAGCAAAATGCTACAGGGTTGTGATTAAAATGCACTGATCCAAAGTAGATGATCACATGGAGATGAACTGATTAGATTGGGTTTAAATCTGATAAGAGGCCAAACAGATGTGTAAAGGTAAAATATACTATATCCTGTTTGCAAGCCTCTATGAAAAGTGGGTATGCAAGAATTTACACATACAATTGACCTCAATATAAGAGCTCAGATCTGACTTTTTAGCAGAATTAAATTAAACATACACATTTCATTGAAGTATACACACAAGTGACTCTGGTTAGCTCTGTTATAAGATATGATTATCGAGCATGAGGGGAAACCTACAGAGTGGTACAATTTCCAGGCATGAGAATGTTGGGTAACTGAAAGTTTTCATTTTAGTTTTCATATTTCACCAATTGAATCTATTTGTTCATGTAGTTCATGCAATGTTTTGACATAAACTGTAATCTCTGCAAAATGAACTCTAAACCTAAACAAATGCTGTCTTCCCTCCAGCCAATTAAAAGTGAAATGTGTATTGTATGTGCCTGTGAATGACAAATACATAATATATTAAAGTATCTAGTTGGCCCAAAGTGTAGAGACCTACACCCAGTACAGTAATGTCGTACACAAGTTTGTTTTTATTGATTCAGGTACATGTGTCACACAATTACTAGTAATCTCTAATCCAATCTCAGAAACTTCAGAAAATCTGTAAAAAGATTTACTTAGAATTGACCATTGACATTTACCTATATAAAATGCATATATCTCAGCAATAAATGCAGCCAAGATATCTACAGAGATATTTTTTAAATTCCAAATAAGTATCTCTGTTTTAGGCGGATTAACAAGTTCCCATATTCTTTTGAAGTGGTATGACTGATAACTTTACCAACATGCTTTTAAACGAAAAAATAAGTAATTGCAACATGCAAATTGACATTTCTTCCCCTGAGACATGTTGTGCAAACCGCTTTCCGGAGCATGCTACAGCATGTTGTGCCATCCCTCGACAGCTGAATGCAAACCAGTCTACTCACGTCCTATACCAGAACCTGAAATTCAACTTAATGAATGAACCATTATCCATGTTATGTTAAAGGGAATATAAATTACTGTACTGAGAAGACAAAAAGCCTTCAAAAGGGGATCGTGAGTAATCTGCTTGCCAATGGTCTAAAATTTATGTATTGTTCATTTTAGAAACTTGCTGAAAGTTTTTTTTGCCCTCAAATGATCCACATTTTGACTTCTTAGGGATTAAATCCCAAATCCTGAAATTGGCAAGAAGATTACTCATGATCCCCTTCTGAAGGCTTTTTTGTCTTCTCAGTACAGTATATGCCCTTTCAGTGATGCACATTTGATGTCATCCTGGTTAAGTACATTTAAATGTTGTATCAGTTAGGTTCAGTTCATAATAGACGCCAAACAAAAGAAACACAAAATACCACTTATTATGTGTTATGGGCAGTCTCTTTTTGACATCGTGTCTTGATGCCATCAAGTAGTTCCCCGTTGAGAAGTGCTGGCCACCACCCACACATTCATAAACCTTTCTGTCACAAGGTTCCAGACTGCTGTCAATAAAGATTGGATCTTTTGGGTCTCACATAGTCCCTGTAAATACTGCTGTGGTTCGGGTGTTCAGCATCCATTGTCATTGCTCAAGTACCTCTTGGGTCATCCTTGCTTGTTGCATCCATAGATGTATTCAGAAATAGGAGCTTTGCGATTCCTCACAATTATCTCTGCTCAGTAGAGGAAAAAATGAAAAAAAGCACAGCACAATCAACCTGTGGCCATTCAAATTTAGCGTGCATAACACCTGTACCTCACTTGTTATCATCACTACTGCTCTCAAGAATGTTTGTACCCAGAAATCTTGCCTGTGTAATCGTGGTGCACAATCTTATAGCGTCATGCACATTTGATTTGTGTACAAATATCACACAAAAGCACAACATGCATATTAGCCAGTTTTGTGACAATTAGTCCTTAGCAAAACTAGGCCTGGTTAGATCCCCAATTGTTCATGTATCACTGATACAATTTATTTTGATCCTGAACAATAATTATCACCAGTTAGTTTGCAGTACCATTCAGTGCGCTAGATTATTTCAATATTACCCTGGCTTTAGCCAAGTGCACTCGGATAATCCCTGACTGAACCAAGCAGCTACATGTACATGTAGAAGCGAGCGAATCTGAATACATGGAGATCAGGGAGCATATTCATGAAACCTTTTGAAGCATATCAAAATGCTTAAGTGAATTCAGTGACATGCATTTTGTAGTACATACCCCTGGGCTCAAAAAGTTTTTTGATGAATACGGTCCAAGAATATATTCCCGCCATGTAGACCTGGGCTAAGAGGAACAAACATAAGTAAACATCTTCTTCAAGTGTGTACAAACCAAGCCTAGGTCAAACCACAGATCTCTCTGCACAAGTCAACCCCCCCCCCCCCCTACTATACCACAGTGCTTTGAAGGAACATCCCTTTTTCTTCTTCTTCTCCTCCCCCCCCCCCCCCTACATTGTTTGATTCTTCCTCTGACATTTAATTCTTTTGTGTGTAAAAGCTTTTCATATATTTTAAGATGTTTGAAATTGGCAAAACATGCTAAATGATAGTAGGAAAGTAGCCTCCTGATCAATATACCAATGTACCTCTACGGAATATGCTATAAAAACAATTTCTATTTTCCTTCAACTTTGTTTGCTCTGCATCTCAGATTGGCCTGCATATGTTTGGACCAGAATTCCCTTTTAATTGTCTTCAGAAACGCTATACGGAAATACACTGTACAGTTTTGCAGTGCCTTTAAGTCATGAAATCTGGAATATTTGAACTAAGCTTTTCATGCAGGCTAATCTTGTTTGAAAATTGCCTCTTTTTCCTTATTTTGTGACATTTGCCCATAGTCTTCATTAAGCTACATGTTATGAGATTGTTGGAAGTAATTATTTCATCGTCTGCTTCTTTATTTTTATCTCCATTTGCAGGATCAACTTGGCATTCTTGGTGCAAGGCCAAAGGCTCCCCAGCCCAACCAATCTACGTTGGCAAAGGAGATGGAAGAGTTTGAGAAGCTCATGGAGTTGGGAGGTTCTTCTGTCGATCTAGGCACCCATAGCAAACCAAAAGAGGCTAAGAATACATCTGTTACTACACCTTTATCTGCAACCGAGATCTTTGAGATCGACCAACCAACAACATCCACATCAGATGTTGTGAGACATCCACAGCAGACATCAAAAACTCTCATAGAGCCAATGAAACGGGAACCAACATCAAGTGTGTCAGAACAGTATCAACCAGAAATTCCAACAGCAAGTGTGTCAGAACAGTATGAACCAGATGAACCAACAACCCCAGTGGTTGACGAGTACTCACCAGAACACCCAACCCAACCAGATGATGAACCACAGAAACCAGGTGATGACGTAGTCCGAAGTTCTGAGACTTATGAGCCTGAGCAGCCTACAGAAGAGCTTGATGAAGAGGAATCGGTGTTGTCAAAAGGGAAGAGTGAGATAGCAGAGGTAGAGGCAGATATGCCCCAATTGTTGCTAGAATCAGGGAAGTCAGGGCAAGCAAGTCAAAATGAGAATTTATCTAAAGATCAGGAAGCAGGACTTGAATGTGACCTAGAGGTTAGTAATGACAAAATGTCTACTACTGAAGGCAGCAATAAAGCAGAAGAGGAGAATCTGCTTTCTGAATTGTGGTTGAGGAAAAAGGAAAAGAAGAAGAAGAAACAGTCTCATTGTAAGCCCAAGAAGCCGCTAGTTGAATGGAGATTAGGTGTGCTGCGCAAGGATTATGTCAGGAAAGACCTCTCAAAGTTTCCTGTTGATGAGAAGCTGATGGCGACCTCGAAACACAGATGGAATGACGAGAGCGAAGTTGAACACCTGAAATTCATGCATGATGGCGATCACACAGATACATCTGAAATGTCTGAACTCACTACTCCTAGTCACGCTGTCAGCGAAAGTGATACGAGCAATGAGCAAAGTGCAGATGAAGAGGTGGATGTTGACAGGGTGAATGAAATCCGTCCTGATTTATTAGATATCCATCAGAGTGCACAGAATGAGGGAAGTAAGGTCTTAGACGTAGAGATGCCTGCCAAGGAGGAGAGGAAGGAAAACAGGGTGGATACTGCCACTGCTAGTACTAACAGAATACAAAATATAGATGAACTGGTAACTGAAGAGAGCGGTCAAATGGAGGAAAAGAAAGATGAAACTCTGAAAATTAGTGAGAATAAAGAGATTGAAGACAAGGACAATACAACAAAGTCATCAAATGAAAGGGAAGAACTGTCGCGAAGAGTAAGTACACGACGGTCAAGTAGGAGAGGGAAAGATGATTCTCATGAAAAAGAAGACTTAATTGCCAAAATTGAACATATGGACGATGATTCTACTGCGAAACAAATGAGAAGAAGTAGCAGGCATAAAGATGACTCAGATAAAAAGGATATTGACATAGAGACATGCAAATCAGAGCCAGAATCTAAGATGGAGCAGGGTAAGACGGAGCTGGAATGTACGAAGGAGGAAATAAGCACAAAGCCAGAAGCTATGACAGAGGAAAGTACTACAGAGTTAGATTCAAGGACAGACAAAATTGAATCTGAGCCACAAGCAGCGGAGAAAAGGAAAACAGAGTCAGAATCTACTATAGAGAAAACTAAAATAGAGCCAGAAGTTAAAACAGAAGGAAGTACTGCAGAGTTGGAATCAAGAACAGAGAAAATTAAATCTGAGCCACAACCAGTGACAGAGAAAAAGAAGACAGAATCAGAATCTAAGACCGAGAAAAGCAAGACAGAGGCAGAAACTAGACGAGAGAAAAATAAAACTGAGTCAGAATCTAGGACAGACTCTGGAAGGAGACGCTCTAGAAGGAGATACAGAGACGACTCAGATGACGAAAGGAGAGAAGGGTCAAGGGAGGATAAGCGAAGGAGAAGGAGCACTAGTAGGGATAGGAGGGGGAGGAGTAAGAGCAGAGACAGGACTGGGAGAAGTAACAGCAGAGACCGGGGAAGGAGAAGCAATAGTAGAGATAGGGTAAGGAGAAGTACTAGTAGAGATAGGATACGGAGAAGTGGTAGTAGAGACGGGCTAAGGAGAGGGCGAAGCAACAGCAGAGAACGGAGGCGGAGAAGTAACAGCAGAGAGAGAAGACGCTGTCGGGATGACGATGACCGGTTGGATCGTTTTGGAAGAAGTCGCAGGCGTGGGAGGAGCGATAGGCGGAGCAGAGAGAGGTCAGAAGACCGTCAGAAATCTAGGGATAGGGACCGCAGGAGCGAACGTACTACTTCAAGGGAACGAGATGACAGATCCAATTCTCGAAGAAGTAAGGTTGAAGATGACTCAAAGAACTCAAAAGATGGCAGTAAAGAGGAACCTAAGAATCCTAAGGACAGTGCTAAGGAAGAAAGTGATCGTGATGCAGACAAGCCTGATAAGGACCAACCATCAGAAAAAGACGGAGAGCAAGAAAAATCTGCTGAAGACACAGAAACCACATCTGATGAACCTGACCAAAGTGCCAAGTCAAATAAGTCCAATAATAAGTCAGCCAGCAGAACACCCATCAAGTTCAATTTTACTTCCCGGGCAGTCCGTAGGAGCACTCGTAGTGCTGCAAAGGGCAAAGTAGGTGTGTTTGATGATGAAGAAGATGAGGATGAGAAGCCACTTTCAGAGTTAAGGAGTGCTGATGATAGAGACAAGGCTGCAGTAGACTGTGTGTCAGAGCAACAACCTACCCGGGTGACGCGCAGCAGAAGTAAAGAGGCAGGATCCGTGCCAGAGACCTCTGAGAAAAAACAGAAAAAACAACCCTTCCTTGTCCAGTCGGGAGAATCTCCAGTAATCAGCAAAGGTTCTTCAGATGGAGAGATTCCATTTGAGAATATTTTGCGGAAAGATATTAGAAGAGATGTGCAAGAGTCCGAGTCTGACAGTGGTGCAGAGCTTAGTCTGATGGGTCTTGGAGACGCTCCAAGGCTGTATCCAGAAAACATCCTTGAGAGCCAGGTCGAAATGGAACTTCTTGCCAGTGCTTTTGGTCCCACTGATACTGACCCTGAGGTAGACGTTCCAAAGGCTCCAGAAGAGAGACAAGGTGCATCCAGAGAAGAAACACCAGAATCACAGGACTCTGTGGTTGAGGATGTGGACAAGGACATTGGTATTGTAGATGCTGTGACACAAAGAGAGGAGGAACAATGTGTAAGTGATAGCATGTCTTCTAGTTCTCAGGAAGATGTTCTTCCATATAGGATTCAGCCCCTCAATCTACACTATGATAAACGTGCAATTCAAGAAAACATGTCCCAAGACTCTATGCTGGAGACAAAAGATATTGAAGGAGAACCGGCAGAACAAGAAGTACAGACAGTGCAAGTAAAAGCTGT
The DNA here is from genome assembly GCA_963669155.1 of Arbacia lixula. Classification (NCBI taxonomy): domain Eukaryota; kingdom Metazoa; phylum Echinodermata; class Echinoidea; order Arbacioida; family Arbaciidae; genus Arbacia; species Arbacia lixula. Next base: position 6,513,056 of record OZ022595.1, on the reverse strand, counting down.
TGAAGAGGTCTTCTCAAAAGAATGTGAAAAGAAGCAAAAAGAACCATGGGCTGAAGTTGCAGAGATTACAGTACCCGAAGTGAACGATGTATGTCATGATATTGTTGAAGATCATCCAGAACCCGTAGAAACAAAGACCGCAATACGAGAAGTTGGCGAAATACATCATGAAGTTGAAGCAGAGGGCATTGATATGGAATGTGAGAACAAGCAAGTTGACCAAACACCTGAACAATCAAGTCCTGATAGGATTAGTACTTTAACTTCAATTGATCACGAGACGTTACAACGACAAGACAAGCTCCCTCTTCTGGACTCTTCTACAACAGAGTCAGAAACGGATGATACCCCGTCAATGGAGATTGTGGACCTCATGGATGGTTCAACTGTCGCCCTTTCCTCATCGTCTATCGTTATGCTAAAGAATGTTTCCGAGATCCCGTCAAGACCTGAGAAGGTGTTGGAAATGACACCCACTGGTGAGCTGCCCCAGTCAAAGACATTTGGAGGTGAGGAGTCACAAGAGACACTACTCAAAGCAGATGCACAAGAGGAAGGTGATAGTGATGTGAAAGATATGCATGAGAATGTAATGGAATCACCTGCTCAGTTGGAACCCTGTGATGTTCAAGAATCACTTATTGCTGATGGTGAAGAATTACTTGAAAGGGGGCCAGCTGTCACAGAAAGTAGAACTGGGGACCTTGGTAATCAAGAATTAGCTACTCAAGAAGCAGACAATGAGAGAAAAACAGAGAGATGGGGAGAAGCAGTTGGGGAAACACTTATGTTCCCTTCAGAGGAAGTTGGTCTGATTACAGAAACTGATGAGAATGAGCCAAGTACTGTTGAAAGTAAGCAAAGTCCTGTTGTAGCCGAAGCAAATAATGCTCAAATGGATTCCAATGTCGTCAGTACAGATATGATCATTTCTCCTCAACCATCAGAATTTGTTCATCCTCCCATCTTTCTAAATGAACCATCATCAAGCATAGCAATCAAACTAAACCTCACTGATGGAGTCACAAATGAAAGTGTTGAAGCCATGACATCCACCGAGTCTTCCACTCCCAACGAAGCCCCAACAGTGCCAGAAGCTCCAGTAGTAGTCCCTGAGGTACCAGTAAAGCGCAAAAGGAAGTCTAGATGGCACCCATGTGAACCAGAGACCCCTCAGGTTGAGGCAAATAAAATTCCGCCACTTCTTGGAAGCCAGACAGAGTTTCACGGTCTTGCACCTCCCGCAGACACGGCTGTAAATAGTGTTGTTGCAGGTGTGGTCGTGCAGCCGGAAAGTGGAGGCTCATTTCCATCGCAGAACCTCGCACAGCCAGATCAGCATTCCTGTAACCCTGAGAGGCTGCAGCCATCCGAGGACAGGTGGCATGATGGGGCGGGTGATGCGAGCCGAGGAGGTAGCATGTCTCCCACCAAGAGGGTCAAGCTTGAGGGCTCCACCGAGAACCAGGATCGAGACCTGAAGCCGTCTTTTGGGGATATCGTCAAGTTGGGTGATGGCGGTCTAGAGAACAGTACCTTCAATGTGGCATCTGGCATGATGGGCGGTCAAGGCTTAGTGGATGCATCTGGCGATGGCAAAGGAATTCTTGGGGAGGCACCAAAGGAAACAAATGTGAGTATAATTGGCATCAATATACACTTCCTACAATCAGAATTTATGATATTGTTGAAATAAAAACTAGTGGGTTACCCTGACCCAATAGAAGACAACCTGTCAGGGGGGAAAAGGCTATCTCACTACAGGGAAATTTATGTAGAAGACCACTCAAGAGAGACGAGGATTTTTTTTTTTGTACCACCCAATCAGACCGAGCATTTCCAACATTGTTCAAGGGATAAAAAGTGTTTATAGCGTGGTTGCCAGACAAACTACTGCTCTATGGGATTTGTGTGTATGTTTTTGTGCAAAAATGCATCAATAGTGGAGAAAAAGTTTTAAAGGTGGTCGCTTTAGTAGGTTTTCACTGATGAATAATCAGAATAGATTAGATAAGTTATGCTCGATATATGTTTCTTCCAGGAATGGAATTGGTGGAATGTGAGTGCTGGGGATCAGAAAGCAACGCTGAAGGCAGGTGGTGAGGGCTTACCTGAGAGGATTCCTCTTCTGCCAGTTGGGGAGGACTCCATGGAAGAGCGAGACCCAAACACCAAGCGGAAGGAAGAGAAGCGGGAAGAAACGTGGCATGAGAGCGGCGAGAAGGAACGAGGAGAGATCAGGGAAGAGGAGAACGGGACGGAAGAAGGAGGGAGGAGGAGACGGGAGGGGTCGAGACACAGGAGCAGAGACAAGGAGAACCAGGTTTGTTTTATTTTTTGTGCAACTTCATTCTTCTTGCATACAATCTTACTATATAATGGTTTCAGATAGCATGAAGACAAAATTTGACAGGGATCCTTTGAAATGTTTGCATAACAAAAGACCATGTTCATATTGTAACATGTCACATATGCGATGCCAATCTGTACAATTAAATGTATAAATGTTGATAACTTTCAGAAGCTGTTGATGTTTCCTTTTTAAATCCTGAAGTCTTGACTGCATTTTGTCAATTCAATGCATCTCTTCCTGCATGGCTAGAATGAATTAATACATTTTAATTTGATTGCTCACTTTCTTGAACTTTCTTGATAAAATGAAGACTATTCATAGATATGTTACATGCCACATTTACAATGCACTTATGTGTAATTTTTGGAAGCTGTTCATGTTTTGTTTCCAGATCATTTAGTCTTGACTGCATTATGTCACTTCAATGTATCTTCTTGCAAGGCTGGAGTGAATAAACGCAACTTCATTTGATTGCCCGCTTTCTTCAACCCTCATTATGATATCGATATTTGACAGGAGGAGCGCTGGGATGGAGATGCCAAGCAGGAGAAGGAGAAGGAGCGGCCCAAGGAGCTGAGCAGGGAGGAGAGGCGCAGAAAGCAGTACGAGGAGTGGGGCATCATCGAACGCAGCAAGATCCCCAAGTTTGTGGAGCTGGATGAGAACTACTATTTGACAGAAAGGTAAGTTGAGCTTCACCCGTTGTAAAGGGTTTTGCTGTCAAATATTGAAAACAAGCGTTAAACAAATGAAAATATGAATCTCCTAATTTCTTGTAGCACTTTCTTTCATCACCCTATGTATAGTTGAGTAATAAAAAAAGTACAACTACATAGTGAATAAGTAAGCTCAGTATATAATTTGTTGTGACTCCTTGGATTGATCTTGTAGGCGGAGGTCAAAGGCAGGCAAGGAGGTAAGGAGAATGGTGTCTAACTTATCTCGCTGTAGTGTGAATGAGTTAGCTCAGTAAATAATTTGTTGTGACTCCTTGGATTGATCTTGGAGGTGGAGGTCAAAGGCAGGCAAGGAGGCAAGGTGAATGGTGTCTAATACCCCTTTCACACTGCTTTCCCCAGGGAACCACAGGGGAACCACCGGTGAATTCACAGTTGAATCCAACTAGATGTCACCGGGGAAGATTCCTTTCACACTGGAGTATGCCATCCCGTTGAATTTCGTACGTGCTGTTGTGAACTTCACGTGTTGTGTGCACGTACGCGTACGCAGCTGTACAGCGAACGGCCGACCTACGCATTATAGCAGAAGTAGCTTCTTAGCGCAGCGCGCGTTAATTTGATCTATCTCACCTCCGCTCGCCAGCTAGCGTAGTCGTCGTAATTCTCGCAAAAAAAAACACATCTTTGACTTTGCCATGGCGATGATTAAAATGATCTAACGAAAACTGACGTTGAATATTATATGACACGGTCTCGGACACGAAAAGTACGCAGTTGTCAATATAATCGATAACGAATACTGTCGCGAAGTAATTTGGAAACTGAAGTGAAGACAGGTGAACAAAAATCCAAAGAGTACGCAGTGTCTACAAAGTACAAATGCTCACGAAACTGTGCACATGTGCGAGTGCGTCAGCGCGACGGAAATTACACAACAAACACGTAGCTGGCGAATTAAAGCTTGCTATTGTTTGCAAGCACGTAGGAATCACATGGAAGCGCGCGAAATTGGGCATGATCGACCGGAAACGAAACATGACCGTTGATCTTTAATCTGCATTTCACCCGGTGATTCATCGAGACGCCCTTTCATGCTAGACTTTCCCCGGGGAACACCCAGTAGTACCCTGGACGGTTCTAGGGTAAAATTTTTCGAAAATTTAATCGGAGTTCCCTTTCACGCTGAGAGATTCCCCGGGTGTACCCGGGTAAAATCTCGCCAGCGTGAAAGGGGTATAACTTCTCTTCGGAATAGTGTGAATAAGTTAGCTCAGTTCATAATTTGTTGTGACTTCTTGGTTTGATCTTGTAGGAGGAGGTCGAAGGCAGGGAAGGAGGCAAGGAGAGCAGTGTCTAACTTATCTTTGAATAGTGTTAATAAGTGAGCTCAGTTCATAATTTGTTGTGACTTCTTGGTTTGATCTTGTAGGAGGAGGTCAAAGGCAGGGAAGGAAGCAAGGAGAATGGTGTGCTGCTGTACCACATCCAGGGAGGAGAGGAGGAGAGGCATCCAGGCGTGTGGGGAAGACTGCCTCAACAGGGTCCTCATGTTGGAGTGGTAAGCATGATAAAGAAAGCTGCATCAAAATGGATACATTCAAGCGACATATGGGATCTAGGCCAGGTTGGAATAACGTCACCTCCTTAGTCTTGACCTTAGTGTGATTGAAATAGGACCGTTCATTGACACGACACACAAGTGCCTGCATGTACATACATATGTACCTTTTGTGAGGTTATGGGAAACACAATACAATAATTCAAAGAAGTATCACAGAAAATAACAATGATGTGCATTAATCCTTGTAAATAGGTAAACTCGGATCATTGCGACATTCAAATGCGCAGTGCATTTTCGTGCCTTTTTGTTGGACGATCAGTTGCTTGGCTGGAGGTCAAAAAAATGCCCTGATGTTCATGGGCGCCCATATCTAGAAATATGATATTCCACTATCACATTCTATTAATGGGTAAATATGTTTTTTTTGTGTCACTTTTGTGTTGAATTGGACATTACTAGGACCCTAAACATATGCATATCCGTATATAAAGATTTACACATGTTATGTCCATATTGCAGTACAAAGAGCTTCTTTGGGGGTGATTATCGGACCATGGGCAAAATTGTGAAGGGTGTGTTTGTAAATACTACTGGGCCTCTGTAATATATTATGTTTGATCTTTGACCTTCTCTTTCAGTGGTTCCCGATGTCCATGTGGAGACTACTGTACCAACAAGCGATTCCAGAGGGTAAGCAGCTCTCGATGTTCCTCCTACAACCACTTAAAAAATGCACAGGGGACCAGAGCCATTTTCATCCCTGTATATAAAAAAAAAGCCCATGTGAAACTTATTGGGTATCGTGCCACAGTGTGGTCCCGTTTTATGACATCAAGTTTGCAAAGAAGCCTCACAAAGTTATTTATTATGGCCCCCTTCTACCCCCACCTTCAACAATATTGAAATGATCTTAACCCTAATACTTCCGGGGTATTTCAAAGCTTGTTTTTACCGGGGGTGTTAAGGTGAAGTTTTGTTTCACAGATTCACTCCTTCATTACCCATATATTCATAAAGGGTAAATATAAATGTGTGTTATATTGTTAATTGCAAGTTTTGGACACAAACTGCACTGTATGAAGATGAAAAGAATTATGTGGATATTTATTTTAATCATGTCCAACTTTTATTGCATTGTAAATGATTGCAATTAGTACATGTACTTCTTTCTTTATTTTCCCCACTCAGAGAGAGATTGGCAGAGTTGGAGTGTTCTATGCTGAGGGCAAAGGCAATGGGTTGAAGGCAAAAGAAGACATGAAAGAGTGAGTATTAGTTTCCAAACCCAGGGATTTTTAGGCTTTCTTCACAAAGTGGCCGAAAGCAGTGTTTTCCTAATGTCATTCTGTCTCAAATCTGTATGGGCAGTATCTTGAGAACCATTCATCAGACTTCTTAATACCTGTATGTCATTCACTAAACCAATGAGCTGTGTAAAATTGGGGTCATATCTGACTGAGGGCAGAGATCAATAAATTTATGCATTTTTAAAGTTATTTTGTCAATAAATACAAATCCAGTTATTCCATTCCAACCAAAGATGGTGCAAAGATGTATCACCATGTGGAGATCAACTGTTGAGATTATAGACCAAATTCCATAAAGATCAAAGTTCAATTATCTTAGCCCAAATCTGTGGACTATGGTTAGAAATATATATTTTCTGCATTAACTGGACAATGTGAATTATTACAGTGTGGTTTCAGCTTACGAGAAACCTTCAACCAGTCACTCTGCTGTTTTATATTTCTAACGATGGAGTAACTTGCCTTTTTTTCCTCCCAATAGGAATACATTTGTCATGGAGTATGTTGGAGAGGTGCTGAACTACTCTGAGTTCAAGTCCAGGGCCAAGCAGTATAGCAAGGACAAGAACCTGCACTTCTACTTCATGGCTCTGAAATCAGATGAGGTCAGTTCAGGACCATTCATACTTGAACCATACCTGTACTAAATTCATGCCCTATAGGATTTGTGGTCATTATTTAAAAGAAAAACAGCTTCTAGCTGACCGCCGTCCTTCATCCCATTAGTGGAAAATGAAAAAGATAATATATAAAGAAAAAGGTGTTCAATATATTTTCAAGAACTATACAATTTTGATATTATACCTGTCAGCATTTTGAAAACATGTTTACCACTGTGTTTTCATGACTCTGCAGCGGTACTTACATTCATCATTGTGTTTATTTGAAATAATGTGTCACATCTTTTAGTGATTACATCTGTGGTATACCAGCTTGGTAGTCTACTTTTCACACAGTTGCACAAGTGGTCTGGAGATATCATTTGATTCCAGCCCAATTTCAGTTAACTCAGAATTTACTAACTACAGATGATCTGTGAAAGCATACATGTGCAGTTGTGCATTTAGTAACAGTATGTTCTTGGATGCCTATCAGAAAAAAAGAAACCTGTGAATTCACACTAATCCACACTAACATCACATCTTTTCTCACATTTTCACCCAGATCATCGATGCTACTGAGAAGGGAAATGTGTCTCGATTTATGAACCACAGCTGTGATCCAAACTGTGAAACGCAAAAGGTATGATGTTCTATTCCACAGTGTCATTTGTTCAATTTAAAGTTTTTATGCCTCCGCCACGAAGTGGCCGGAGGCATTATGTTTTCGGGTTGTCCGTCCGTCCGTCCCGAATCCGTTTAGGCAATATCTTGAGAACCGTGAACCAGATTTGCTTCAAACTAGGTACATGTGTGTATTGCATGAAAGCAATGATGTGTGTAAAATTGGGGTCAAATCTGATTGAGGTCAAAGGTCAATGAACTTTGTGAAAAATTGCCCAAAATTGACCTTTTTCACATTAAATCCAAATCCAAGAATACAATTCTCATCAAACATGGTACAAAGATGGATCACTACTTGGAGGTAGACTGGTGACATTTTGGGTGAAATTCCTGAAAGGTCAGAGGTCAAAGGTCAATGAACTTTGTGAAAAAAATGCAAAAAATTGGACCTTATTCACAATAAATCCAAGTCCAAGAATGCAGTTCTCATTAAACATGGCACACAGATGGATCACTACTTGGGGATAGACTGTTGAAATTGTTGGTAAAATTCCTGAAAGGTCAGAGGTCAAAAATCAATGAACTTTGCCAAAATTGGCTCAAAACTGCACAAAACTTTATATTTTTCACAATAAATCCAAATCCAATAGCACATTTCCAATCAAACATGGTGCAAAGATGGATCTCTACTTGGGGCTAGACTGGTGACATTTTTTATATAATTGCTGAAAGGTCAGAGGTCTAAGGTCAATGAACTTTGCCAAAAATTACCTAAAATTTGCCCCCAAAGTGATATTTTTCAAAATAACTCCAAATCCAATGGTACATTATGAACCAAACATGGTGCAAAGATTGATCACTACTTGGGGGTAGACTGATAACATTTTGGGTGAAATTTCTCATAGGTCAGAGGTCAAAGGTCAATAAACTTTGCCAAAATTGGCTATTTTTTACATTGAATCCAAATGCAATGATTCATTTTAAACAAAACATGGTACAGAGATGTGTCATTCATGGAGGTAGACTGGTGAAGGCTTGGGTAAAATTCCTAAAAGTTCAGAGGTCAAAGGTTTATGAACTTTGCCAAAATTTGCTGAAACTTGCCCCCAAATTGATATTTTTCACAATAAATCCCAATCCAATTATGCATTTCAAGAAAACATGGTACATGAATTACAAGGATACAAGGATGGATTTAGACAGACTGGTTAGATTGGAAGTCAAAGAAGTAAAGAAGGTCAAAGGCCAATGAACATTGCCAAACTTGGCTGAACATTAAAAAACAGAATATCATGTTTTCATTTCACTTGGGAATTCACTGAAACATTCCCAACCAAACAAACAGATTTTCTGAGAATAATCTAAATAGAGCTAGCAAAGAGACGGAGGCATATTTATCGACTGCGTAGCAGTCGAATTGCTCTAGTTGTTTTTACCCTTCATGTGCCAGATAGATTGCTTCCCAATGGGATTTTTGTGCATTATTGGTGACAAAATGCACAAAGTTTAGTGAGTTCTCCTTCATAAAAATGTGAAAAACTATAAATAGGTTAGTCCAGACTCGGAACCTAAGAAAAATGAATGGTGTTACTGTAAGCATGTTATCAAAGAGTCATTAGTTTTGTCCATTTTTGTCTCGCCCACCGGAGGTGAAGGCGAGACTAAGGGATCCAAATGGCGTCCGTCCGTCGTCCGTCCGTCGTCCGTCCGTCGTCCGTCCGTCGTCCGTCGTCCGTCGTCCGTCACAAATGTTAAAGTTTACCTGCAAGACTCTCTTATGATCCATAACTTCACATGGGTTGCTTGGATTACAACCTAACTTGGGTCATAGATGCACTGGGGGTACCTTCATGTTATGGTGGCGTTGGAGGTCACAGGATAAGGTCAAAGGTCATTTGAGGTCATACGTTAAAGTTTACCTGCAAGACTCTCTTTTGACAAATAACTTCACATAGGTTGCTTGGATTACAACCTAACTTGGGTCATAGATGCTCTGGGGGTACCTTCATGTTATGGTGCTGTTGGAGGTCACAGGATAAGGTCAAAGGTCATTTGAGGTCATACGTTAAAGTTTACCTGCAAGACTCTCTTTTGACAAATAACTTCACATGGGTTGCTTGGATTACAACCTAACTTGGGTCATAGATGCACTGGGGGTACCTTCATGTTATGGTACCGTTGGAGGTCACAGGATAAGGTCAAAGGTCATTTGAGGTCATACGTTAAAGTTTACCTGCAAGACTCTCTTTTGACAAATAACTTCACATGGGTTGCTTGGATTACAACCTAACTTGGGTCATAGATGCACTGGGGGTACCTTCATGTTATGGTACCGTTGGAGGTCACAGGATAAGGTCAAAGGTCATTTGAGGTCATACGTTAAAGTTTACCTGCAAGACTCTCTTTTGACAAATAACTTCACATGGGTTGCTTGGATTACAACCTAACTTGGGTCATAGATGCACTGGGGGTACCTTCATGTTATGGTACCGTTGGAGGTCACAGGATAAGGTCAAAGGTCATTTGAGGTCATACGTTAAAGTTTACTTGCAAGACTCTCTTATCACACATAACTCATCACATGTTGCTACAATGGCAATCAAACTTGGATGATGGATGCACTGGGGGCACCTGCATGTTATTGTGCTGTAAGAGGTCACATGATAAGGTCAAAGGTCATTTGAGGTCATACATTAAAGTTTACTTGCAAGACTCTTGGTGAAGGCTTCCTAACTTGTGCACAGAATTGTGTGAGCATGTGTGAGCATTACTGATGTAGATTTAGGCAAACATTACTCATGCACATTTATGCAAATTTATTCAAAGTCACTATTTTGCACCTGATTTTGATGTTGTCTGTTTAAAGTTGCTTATTTGTTTGTTTCAGTTTTCTTTTGCGTAGCAACGGAGATCGCGATATTTCTGGTTATTTTCGCAAGTGGGCGAGACACAATATTGCTAATGCCTTGTCTGAAAGATATGAACAACAAAAAAATCTTAATATTACCTTGCAACTTTGAAATGGAAATATAGCCTCTATTTAATGTTGAAAGTAGACTATTTTTGGTCTGGAAATCTTGTTGAAAAATAATGATAGTAACCATAGTTTGCATAACACCAAAGCCAGTTTGTAACAAGTTACATGAGACTTAAGAGATGGTCTTCGAGATCAATCTATAACAACACAATCCTTATCCTAAATGCTAGTAGTATTTCACAGAAGTTGATGATTGCAATATCCACTGGTAATGTACCTTAGGCACTATACACTGTGCATCATAGACTCTCATTCAAACTGTCCTTGCTCTTTTGTTACAGTGGACAGTGAACGGCCAGCTCCGAGTAGGATTCTTCACCAAGAGATCGATATCTGCTGGAGATGAACTCACATTTGATTACCAGTTTGAAGTCTATGGGTAAGGCCAGACCACCAGGATACCGATGCTAGATATCAACCCTTTGTGTGCTTAAAGGGAGTATACTGTACTGGGAAGACAAAATGGACTTCAAAAGGTGATCGTAAACAATCTTCTTGCCAATGGTCTTAAATTCATGTATTGTTTATTATAGAAACTTGCTGAAAGTTATTTACCCTACAATTATCTACATTAGGAGTAATTAGTGATTAAATCACAAATCCTAAAATTGTTTGGGCCGAACATTTTGAGTAATCACTAATTACTCCAAATGTAATCACTAATTACTCCAAATGTGGATCGTATGATGGCAAATAACTTTCAGCAAGTTTCTAGAATGGACAATACATGAATTTAAGACCATTGGCAAGAAGATTGCTTACGATCACCTTTTTGAAGGCTTTTTGTCTTTCCAGTACAGTATATTCCCTTTAACAAACTGCTGCTCTATGCGATTTATCTGCATTACTTGTGCAAAGATACCTGAATGGCGCACAAAGAGTTATAGGGAGAATGAAAGCCTGATCATAAGGGCAATTCCGCAGGTTTGGTTAAAGTCGTGTAACATGAGTAACCAAAGCTTCTTTATTTTATATTCTGTTATAGTTTTGCAGAAATTATGTAAATAAGTATTTAGGAAGCCAACAGTCCACCTTTCCATGATACGCAATCATGTCCCCAGCACAGAAACTTCTTTTTCAATCAAATAAAGAAGCTTTGGGTAACTCATGTTACATGACTTAAACCAAACCTGTGGAATTGCCCTTAAGTTCAATTGTGTGCAAGAAGACAAATCTAATAACCAGATATGAATAGATCAATTAGATATATTTTAAGGAAGCTATTTGAAAGTAAAAGACTTCAATCGCTAGAAAATAGAACTGTGATGATAAGATCAATTGAATATAAGAAGACAAATAATGAACATGTTATAACGAGATCAGTTAGATGATTACAGCCTGTAATCATACCCACTTCCTCCCCTTACATCTGACTACAGACAAGAAGCGCAGAAGTGCCTGTGCGGGTCTGAGAAGTGTAGGGGAGTGATTGGCAAGCAGAAGAAGCAGAAGGAGGGCAAGGAGAGCACCCCCAAGAGGAGAGGCAGCCTGGGGGAGAGAAGGAGGAAGGAGGCCTTCACAGACATCACCGTGAGTTAGCAGGCCCTGTTTCACCAAGATGTGTGTTAGTTACGCACAACTTTAGGCATGACTGGTGACCAGTTCTTGTGCTAAATGATATGCCCCAATTTGTGCCTGCTTTAACATAGTGGGAGTGAATTTCCTATGCTCCCAATCAAATTTGATAAATTTTAGACTTAAACCTAAAAAGACTGGGGTATTTTGCAGGCTGGAAAGACCGGGGGGGGGGGGGAGGGGGGGGGAGGGGGGGGGAGGGGGGGGGGAGGGGGGGAGGGGGGGAGGGGGGGGGGGGCTAACATAACTCCGAGTGTCAAAAAAGTGTCAAAAGTTGCGCGAGACTTGAAAGAAAAAAGTCAGCAATGCGCGGTGCGCAAGAAAAAATTTGGCGAAATTATTGCGAGAAAAGTGGAGAGGGGGGCCTAAAAGGCCCCCAGTCTTTGTAGGGTTAAAACATTGATCAATTTTACACTCAGTATTCAGATGCTTGTTAACAAGAATTTTAATCAACAAAGATCAGATTTTAACTTCAATTTCAATTAGAATCGCCTTTGTGTGGAAAACATAATGAGGTTAAGGGCCCTGCCCATAAACAGATTTGCTTTCAAGGGGTCCATACCATTATTTTATGTTTGTAAATATTTTCTATTTTTGTTGTTTCGTTTTTATAATGGTTAAATAAATTAAATGAAAAAAAAAGGTCTTTGTAGGCAGGTGGTTCTGTCTATGCAGGCGTTCGCAAAAAGTAGCTTTGCTGTAGTGTGAACGAATGTCTTTCCTCTGCATTTTCCTTCCAGCTGGAGGACGAGGTGCAGCAGATGGTGGAGGAGCTGGCTGAGCGAGGGCTGCAGTCCAATGACCACACCATCGCCCTGTCCAGATTCATGGTCCGAGCTGACCAGGCCAAACAGAGACTCCTCCTGCTCAAGATTCTCCAGGTGAGAACTGCTCTGGATAATGACCTAGAGCTCAGATTTTGCAGGAGATTCCCTGAAAATAGGCTAATTGTACTGTATTGGATTTCATCACATCACCCAATCTCTTTGATAATTGATAGCATATTGTTATTAGGTTGTATGCATTTGACAGACATCTCCCTGGTTTCTGATGAAATTTCTCCAAACCTTCTTGATTGTTGAATGTCAAAGTTGGTAGCACTGACCTCGCACATTGGGTGTTATTGTTAGGTTGATAGTGCTCTTCAATCTCACAAAATTACTTGTGGTCATTGATCATGGTTACGATTTTGGCTTATTTTTAACACATTGGCAGTACATTTTACTCATTACGACACATATTGTTATGTAAGGGATTGAGGAGTTAACACAGTGTCATACCAATTACTTTACAGGAGACGACTGAGCAGTCCTATTTGAAGTACTTCCTTACACACCACGGCCTAAAGCTGATCTGGAGCTGGATGGTTGATGTGGGGGAGGATCCCTACGAGCTCAAGATGCAGGTAAGACCACAAGGATGATAACCATTCTGCAAATCTGTTACTTTAAAGCATTTCTAAGGTTCAGAGTTTGTTTGACCTGTTGGAACTAAATTACTAGCATTACTTTGCTCAACTTGTGAATAAATTACGAAAATGGCTTATCCTATGAGGGGCAAAACAAAATCAAATAAATAGCTTTAAAAAAAAAGAAATTCAACAAGAAAATACCACTTGAATTAAATAATAGATTAGGAGGATGGATTGGGAAGAGTAAAATTGGAAGTTATAGATGGCAAGACGTTCATAGAAGATGTTCATATCTTTATTTGAAAGACCTAAATGCCTGTTGATCATTTCTGTGCAGTTTTGCATGTAACTGCCCTTGTAACAAGAATTATCAGAGAGATAGAGTTACAATACAGTATGAGAGCATTACCACTCGTCAGGATGTACATAAGCAACATGAGGCAAAACTATCATCACTTTGATCTCTGTGTTTTGTGCTAGATTCTGGTCACTTTGGCGAAGCTTCCAATTCCCAACAAGAATGCCCTGGAGGACAGCAAGGTCCTATCTGTGATTGAGAGATGGGCCAATGACTTCGTTAAGGATGAGTCCAGCCAAGACAGTACTATCGGAGCAAAGAACGAGAGTGACGTCGACTCATCGAGCGCGAGTGAAACCCCATCGCGTTCAGACACACCTATTTCCGCTGTGATGGCACAGAGTTTAAGCTCAAAGACAGGCATTGAGGTGCTGACATCCGTTGCCGAAGCTACGAGTTCAGAGAGCGACATGGACACTGATGTAAAGGCTGTCAGTCTCTCTCAAGGGTTGGAACCAGGGAGCGTGGAATCACCATCATCCACAGAGGATGAGGGGAAAGAAGCAGTTGAACAGCCATCATCCAGCGCAGGCGAAGAATTAAGAACTGAAGAAAAAGCAGATGAAGAGTTACCAGGGCAACCAGATTCTGCATCTGATGCTGCAGCAAACTTAGGGAGTGAGCAGAATGATAAGGTCACATCAGAACACACTGATGAAACAATGGAAGCAGTAGAATCTGGTGAAGCAGTGAAAGATCTTGAAACAGATCAAGGAGGAAGGACAGAAGTATCAGATGAACATGTGGCTAAAGAATCAGAAAGTGGTGTTGTTGATAGCACTGAAGTTGACGTCCCTCAAACATCAAACAACGAAGTTGCTCTTTCCAGTGGTGAAGCAGAGGAAAGCGTGTCGAAAACGGACTCTGCCGAAGCAGAATTAGCAGAAAAGGATTTAACTGAGAAAGACTCAACAGAAATAGGTGCGGAATCATCCACCAGTGAGTCTGCCCTTGAAGTGCAATCAACCGATGAACAAGCGTCCTCTGAGGTTTCGCAGTCACAGGAAGTTGTGGAGTCGTCTAAACAACCAGAGAGCTCCGAACAAGAGAGTGCTTCGGAATCGGAGAGAACAACTGCTGTCGAGTCAGGAAGCACCATGGAGCCAGGGGTACTGTGTCTCAATGACATCGGTAACGAGGCAGAGAGTAAAATGGACGAGAAAGAAAACACCAGAACTTCTGAACTTGCCAGTGTCATCTCCACACTTCTTTCCTCATGGAGTGACTTGAAGGTAAGTGCTCACTGATATGTGTGGCAAAGCACAGTGCAGTGCGGAAGATGGATCCAGATTCAATGGCTGAACCCAACTTAGAACGACTGAAACGTAGAGTAAAGCTGAGATGTTTTCAAGACCTTGTTACCTTTTGTGCCTCTGTCGCACATCCACACCAGCAATACATGCAACTCTTATCGAGCAACATTCTGTCTGGAACAAATGGAATGCATCTTGCTAGTTTGATTTATTGATGTAAAACTTCTTGTTGTGATCGTATTTCTTTTGTTCAAACACCACTGCCTATCCCAGCATAAGAATCTAATACCATCCCTTTGTGCTTCTTGGATCATACATACATCTAGTTTAGTGATGTCATGTTTGACTTAACTTCTTAGAGTTTGGCAAATACTTGAGCTTTCATAACATTGTTATTGAATGTCTACATTTTGCTCTTTGTTTTCATTTTTCTTCCAACAGGAAATTTACAGGATACCAAAGAAGGAGAATGACAAGGAAAAAGATAAAGGACATGATAGAGACAGACACCGAGACCATGACAGAGATAGGGATCGAAAGCATGATCGCGACAGGGACTATGATAGGGATCGTCACAGAGATCGCGATCGAGGTCGAGCCAGGAGTAGAGAAAGAGACGACAGATACCACCGAGACAGGAGGCGAGATGGGGACTCAGATCGGTCCAGAGATAGAGACAAGAAAGATCGTGATAAATCTGATGATAAGTCTAGGAGGAAACGTAGCAGATCGAGGAGTAGGGAGAGAGAGAGCAAGAGCTCTTGGTCGAAAGACTCTGAAGCAAACGCAACACCACCAAAACTTAGGAAACCTTGGAAGGACGGAAAGGGTAAAGACGGTAAGGGGAAGGAGAGCAAGGAGGAGGAGAAGTATGAGAAAGAAGGGAAGAAACTGAGCAAAGAAGAGAGGAGACATTTGTTTGAGATGCAGGTGGAAGCGAAGGAGAGAGAGGATGCGGCCAGGAAGGAGCAGGAAGCGTTGATGATGGCGCAGTGGCAGGAGAGCGAACAGCAGCGCCAACAACAGATGGCGCAATTCATCGATGCTAACGGCTTCCCGATTGACCCGGGCATGATGCTCAATGAACACGGCATGCCAGTGAACGAGCACGGAATGCCGGTAAATGAGCATGGAATGCCGGTCAACGAGCACGGAATGCCGGTCAACGAGCATGGAATGCCGGTCAACGAACACGGAATGCCAATCAACGAACATGGCATGCCTATTGAGGTCCTTCCGGGAATGGGAATGCCCATGGGAGAACCCTACATGGGACACACAGACATGCAGGGCCAATTTCCTGAGCACATGCACCCAGACATGCAGGGGCAATTCCCGCCCCCAGAGCACATGCAGCACCCGGATCACATGGGGATGGAGGAGGGCTACAACCCCCACCATATGATGCAGGCGCCTCCCCACATGGAGGGGCCGATGTACGACGACCAGGGCTACCCCATCCCGCCGGAGCACATGGCCCACAGCACCATGGGCATGCAGGGGATGGACGGTATGCAGCAACAGCAACCGGGCATGGATTACCCTGCCATGCATCCAGACATGGACCACAGCATGGAGCACGCCGGTATGGACCCGCATATGATGGCCATGCAGCAGCACCATCCTGGCATGGACTCACAGTCCCTGATAGGGACACAGCCGGCACCTGGCATACTCCCCCCAGACCACCACCTGCTCCAGGCTGACATGGCACCCTCTCAGGAGATGCATGTACCACAGGTGGTACCCATCCCACCTGCCAGTATTGCCCAGGCAGCTCCTGCTGTACCGGAGGGAGAGCTTATGCCACCGCCATCACTGCCCGTACCTACCCGCAAGTCGAAAAAGGCCAAATCGCCAAAGAGCCAGACAAAGGTGAGTGTTACATCATCGGTCATTCATCCTCAGTCCTGTAGTGGCATCAAATATTATGATGTAGTGAGAATCTCATTTTCTATGGTACATTTCTGTTTTTGTGCATGGGGCAGTTCCTGTTCTCTAGCATATCACAAGACTCTGATAATATGGAAGCCTGCTCAATACCCCCAAAAAATTAGTTCCTGTCATGTCTGTAAACATTATTTCCTGTTTAAAAGCCTTTTTATCTCTCTCAAAAGTGGGTTGACAATGTATAGGAGTGGAGTTAAAGAAGCTTTCCCGAAACGCAGACACTTGCAAACAACCGAGATTTATGGAATAACCTGCAATCCCATCCCCCTTGCCCCCACAAGCAGCCATAAATTTCCCCAAATATTATTCATGTACAAAAGTATTGGTATTTATAAAAACAAGTTATCATATTTGATCTTGTCTGCTTACGCTCAGGCTTCCAAGACACCAGCAAGCAGCACCACCTATGTGGCCCCGCCTGTAGCCAGCAGCAGTGCCAGTCCAGTACTACTTAGCCAGGTGCCCCCATCCAGTGGGCCCGGCAGGGGGGCGGCGGTGCCCCCTCAACAGCAGCAGCAGCAGCAGCAGCAGGCTGCCCAGCCAGGAATGGTTCCCCAGGTCATCTCCACACCAGTACTACCTCAAGCAGTGAGTACTGGAATCGGGCCAGGGGTGGTTGTTTGAAAACAAAATTACCCTACGAGCCATAAGTTTGGACTATTATGCAGTTTTTGACTTATGTTAGATTTTATAATACCAACTGACTTACTTAAACAGTTTTCAACTAAAGTTTCTTTCAAAATACCAGCCCAGGCAGGTCTCCTCTGCACGAGTACAACCTCAAGAATGAATTCCTTACACTAGTACTATTTTTCAGAGCTTGAAGGATTTGATTATATGATAGGATTTACAATCAAATCAGAAGATTTACATAGAGGGAGGAGGGAGGTAATTTTTGTTTTCCTTGTAACTGTGATGCAGCATTCATACAAGCATTTACCACTTGTAAAAAATCTTTACAAATTTGAGAGGCAACATTTGGAAATTGCTCCCTCCCTCTCTCTAACAACAGCCGCAGCAAGCTGCCCAGACGACCTTCACCTTTGTGACTCCAGACGGCATGCTGGTCACTCAGACCATCACACCGCTAGCTGCCGCAGAGCAGGCCATGGCACCACACGTACAACAGATGCAGCAACATGCACAGATGGGTGGCATGCAACAACAACCACAGGTATGTCCAGCTGCTAACTGCGGTGTACTATATAAGCCTATATTTTTCACACAGATATATTCGCGAATGAAGGGGTTGCCGACATTTTTTAAGGTTGTTGTTTCCATGAACGACAACCAGCGTTTGCACTACATAATGCATGCACTGCTCCTAGGCCTGCTGTGATATGTGCCTTGCAAATTGAAGAAAACGAACTGTACTTGAACATGTTATTTCGATGCTTGGTTGTGCGCTGCATGCTTTGTTAGCTAGTGTATGACCACACGCATTGCCCTTAGTATACTAGTAGGTGCTACCTGTACCCCATTGTGAGATCGACAGCGCTGATAAATCTATACGTGCAGCAGCAGGGTGAGGTGCAATGTTATATGACAATATCTTGCGTGTTGTTAAAATCATGACCATAAAGCGATTCGCAAAATTTACAGAAATAATTTGTCATCCAGTGAAAGCCTGCTGGGTAAATTTGGTAAGCGGACTGGAACTAGATCAGAGCACATGCCGAAAGATATCTGGTGCCTTAACGGTTACCATCACCCTTGCCATTCTAACTGTTTGTATTATGTCTCCATCTGTAGGTGAGTGAGTCTATTCCTTCACCCCCTGCCAAGCCAAAGTCACCCAGACTGCCGCCTAACTGGAAGACCGCACAAGACTCTGAGGGCAAGATCTACTACTACCATAGCGTCACTAGGTGAGTACATAAAGAAAGTCCTTTCTGCAATTAGCATGATCACCAATATTGATTATTAAATTAGTCTTTGTGGGGGCATATTTTGGTGTTTTACAGCATTTCCAGACATTTTTGAAGTCATATTGGTAATTCAGAGGTGTGGTCATTGGTTGTTGATGATTTGGAACTTCATACAAAAGTGGTACTTACAGATGTTAAGTAACAAAGTTTAGAAGAGGTTAAAAATTGATATCTATCGTTAACAGGCAAACTCAGTGGGAGCTGCCAGCATGGGATGAGGAGGAGGAGGAGAATGCGTTTGACGACCTGGAAGGGGAGTCTGATACCCCTACCTATGATGAGAAGGGGCGACAGAAGACCACCACTGCGCCTGCTGACACGTCTAGCGAAGCTGCCAAGAGACTCAAGGAAGCCTTCCGCTCAAAGGTGAGGAGATGGCTTGAGTACAGCTTCATGCTTCACATAGAATCCAAAATATCAGATGTAATGATTTTTTATGCCTCCGCCACGAAGTGGCCGGAGGCATTATGTTTTCGGGTTGTCCGTCCGTCCGTCCGTCCGTCCCGAATCCGTTTAGGCAATATCTTGAGAACCGTCAAGCAGATTTGCTTCAAACTTGGTTCATGTATGTATTGCATAAAACTAATGAAGTGTGTAAAATTGGGGTCAAATGTGATTGAGGTCAAAGGTCAAAGGTCAATGAACTTTGTAAAAATTGCCCAAAAATGACCTTTTCCACAATAAATCCAAATCCAAGGATGCAATTGTCATTAAACATGGTACAAATATGGATCACTACTTGGGGATAGACTGGTGACATTTTTGGTAAAATTCCTGAAAGGTCAGAGGTCAAAGGTCAATGAAATTTGTGAAAATTTGCCAAAAATTGACCTTTTTCACAGTAAATCCAAATCCAAGAATGCAATTTCCATTAAACATGGTACAAAGATAGATCACTACTAGTGGATAGACTGGTGACATTTTTGGTAAAATTCCTGAAAGTTCAGAGGTCAAAGGTTAATGAACTTTGCCAAAATTGGCTAGAAATTGCCCCAAACTTTAAATTTTTCACAATAAATCCAAATCCAATGGTGCAATTCCAACCAAACATAGTGAAACGATGGATCACTTCTTGGGGGTAGACTGGTGACATTGTTGGTGAAATTCCTGGAAGGTCAGAGGTCAAAGGTCAATGAACTTTGCAAAAATTGATATTTTTCACAATAATTCCAAATCCAAATCCAATGTCACAATTCTAACTTAACATGGTACAGAGATGTATCACTTCATGGAGGTAGACTGGTGAAAGTTTAGGTAAAACTCCTGAGAGTTCAAAGGTCAAAGGTCCATGAACTTTGCCAAAAATTAGCTAAAAATTGCCCCCAAAGTGATAATTTTTAAAATATATCCAAATCCAATGGAGCAATACCAACCAAACATGGTGCAAAGATGGATCACTGCTAGACTGATGACATTTTTGGTGAAATTTCTCAAAGGTCGGGGATCAAAGGTCAATAAACTTTGCCAAAATTGGCTAAAAATTGCCCCCAAATAGATATTTTTCATATTGAATCCAATACTGATGATTCAATTCAAACCAAACCTAGTTACAGAGATGTATCACTTTATCGTGGTAGACTGGTGAAGTTTAGGTAAAATTCCTGAAAGGTCAAAGGTCAATAAACTTCACCCCAAATTGGCTAATTTTAAATAAACTTGATGCAAGGATGGATTTAGACAGACTGGTTAGATTGGAAGTCAAAGAAATAAGAAGTCAAAAGTCAATGAACATTGCCAAACTTAGCTAAACTTGAAAAAAGAAAATGTGATATTTTCATTTCACATTGGAGCAATGGTACATTGCCCACCAAACATACACATTTTCTGAGAATAGCAAAGAGGCGGAGGCATATTTATCGACTGCGTGGCAGTCGAATTGCTCTAGTTTGCTGGTACTTCCCATGTAAATTACGTCCCGTATTACATCAAAAGCCTTTCTGGAAATGTATTGTGGATTTGATTAATTTCATGTTTAAAGAAAAAATTATATTGAACAAAAATTATTAATAGCTGGTTTTGATTTCACACATGAAAAAGCAGCAGATATAAATACAATCCTTGTGTATGCTCAATATGTAATCTATTTGATGTATATGATTAATTATTTTCAAGGTAAACCATTCAACAGTTTTTCGATATGGCATGTGTTTAAATATGAAATTCTTTCAGACGACATCTCGGATGTTGTCTCAAAGACCCTGGATGTTAATACATGTTGGTAGTTGAATGAATAAAGCACCTCTGACATAAGGAAAAAGTATTACATCAATTAATCATATTCATACAGTAAAACTAATATCAATGAAACAAATATGATTGCACCTGTTGTCTCTCTCAAGAGATATCTACTCCATGGAATAATCATTTCATATGTTAAGATCTAGATTAATGAAGGTGTGTGGAAAATCTGACAATTGAGCAGAAGGTTAATTATTGCCCAGTTCCTGACATAATTGTTATCAAATGCATGGTCATTTGCTACACAAAGTTGACAACTTCCTTTGAGTCAAGACCGGGTTTGACAATTTCTACTTCCTGATATGTTCAAAGTTGTTCCTTAAATCTTTGCCCAGTTCTTTGACAAAAATCTCCTATCCCCTCCTCTTATTGCCCAGATGTCCCACCATGTGGTCGGCTATCTGAACACCTATCGTAAACCTGAGTGCAAGATCGGCCGCATCACCAACACGGAGGACTTCAAGCACCTCGCCCGCAAACTCACCCACGGCATCATGGCCAAAGAACTGAAGCACTGTCGCAATATTGAGGACCTTGAGGTCAACGAGAATGTCAAACACAAAGCCAAAGAGTACATCCGGAAGTACATGGGCCGCTACGGCAAGCTGTATAAGAAAGACCCTGCTGAAACGGATATATGACGATCTCTGTTACTACTTAGGATGCTGTGACAAGCCTGATGAAAGAGACCGTCTCTATTACTACAATCCTTATAGAAAAGACTCAGCTGAAACGGATATATGACAATCTCTATCACTATGTAGGCCGCTATGGCTAGCCTTACAAGGAAGACCCTGCTAAAACAGATATATGACAATCTCTTTTACTACGTGACACTATGGCAAGCCTTTTAAGAAAGACCCTGCAGAAAAGGATACACAGCGATCTCTATCACGACTTGGGATGCTATGACAAGCCTTATAAGAAAGACCGTGCTGCAAAGTATGTGTGGCAATCTCAATGGCTCACCTGCAATCTGACTGAACCACATCCTACTGTCTTTATGCGCATTTTTCTCGAAGACCAAAGCAGCCTCTTACACTCCATGATGTCCTCAACCATGAAAAAATAATTTGCTATGCTTTTTTGTGTACTAATGATCATTATACAAGGAAGTCACAGCATAAACCAACATTTGATCTATCACTTTCAATTTAAAAGACCAGTTTAATTGATTTGCTACAATAGCCAATTACCACAACCAGGTAATATAGTACCGGAATTGATCTTTCTTTTACCATGTCACGTTTTGCTGAGCTCATGTTCTCATTATGGCAGACTCGCAGGGCTGTAGAAGAAATACCCAGCCAAATCACATATGCTGACGATCACTTTTCATCTGACTGACCAGTATACTGATGTGTTAATCGCTATGCATTTATTTCTGTAAGATGATAGTGCGAAACTGTAGTCCATGGCAGCCTCAATCAAGAATTACAAGATCATTTTTTGACTCTGAAACATGTTTGCTGACCTGAATTTTAAACTCTAATGGGGTGTGAAATACAGTTGTAGCATGTCTAGTTTGTTTCTTGGCATATATCTCTAGATGACAGAGCAGAAAATTAGACTTACACCTGGGGCTTCTTGTCAAGTCTGATGCCATGAAACTAACACTCCGAACCGTGATGTGAATTATACCCGATGGAAAAAATACATGTTTTCATAGGCACTCCATTATGCAGATTCAGAGCTGAATTGCTCTGCTTTCAACGTAACAGAAGTTTTGCATCAAAATCCTTCAGGTCCTGTTTTCTTATTGATTATGCATTAAGACACAGCTCGAATAAATTGTCAGAAGTGTAAACTTGTCTTGTGTTCAGGTTTTTTTATGAATACATATTTGGAGCTGCTCAAGAGTTGATGTTGTGCTGATGACTTAAAAGTTAGCATGAAGATTGATAATGATATTCCATTAATAACATAAAGGTACTAGTAGAAATGTCCAGATGTTTATGTCACTTTACAGATAAGTGTATTCATACATCAAAGTGAGAAGAAGTACTCTTTATGTCTGGTAGTTTTCCTTGTGCAATTATGAAGCTACCAAGGATATTGAAACCTTCCAATAAGACACTTATTCTGTCCTGTGATATGTTCCAAGTATAAGTTCATTTTTGTCTGTCTCCATTCCTATCTATATGTTTTCCACATGCTCATTCTTTCAAATTGCGTTAACGAACAGCATTGAGTGCTGACACCGATATCATGGATGGCAATGAAATATAACAATGATGATTGTAGTAAATCCGTCCAAAACTTGGAATTGCATTTAAAGATCGGACAGATGATAAAAGAACAAGACGCCTCCTGTCATTTTCAGGTTGGTGTCAGGGTCACTGACTCCAGTGTTGAAAACATTGTTTTGTTGCAAAAAAACTAGCACTTTTGTGTGTTCAGGAATCAGGAATGATCTTTGTCTCTCCTTGTCATTGAACTTTATTTCAAGAGGGTTTTGACATTTGAAATACATGTAATTGAAAGATCCAGAATAACTGCCATTTTTTTTGTGTCAATCAGTGGTACTTAAAAATGATAGTCGCTTCACTGCCTTGCAAACGTGAAGACAATCGTTATAGGAATCATTGTTATAAGTGTCTTTCGGGGCTGTGATGAGAACCTGTCATTCAAGGATCGGACGTTGTTCATAAAAGAGATGGGCCACCTCCGGCAGAAACAATTATGTAACAATCCTTTTAAAATAAATAAGATAAAGTTTCAGTTAATCAGTCTTTTGCTTGCAAAGGGAGGTTGTGAATTTGGGAGATAGTGCTTAATTGTGTTTTTGTACCTAATGTTTTTAATTGCTGAATAAAATATAAATATATTATTTATTATCTCCATGATAAATGCTTCAAACTGTCTTCCCATTTTATGTTGATGAATATTAGAAAACTTCAATTCGTCCTAAGTTTGATTTAACTGCATGAATTTCATTGGATTGATTTATAAATGTCAATGTGCCAAACATTTGTACTTGGGTCTTTGTGAAGTTCAGTGTTTGCAGTGTCTAGTATAAATCATGTGTCTTGGTGGTCTGATTTGTCAAAATTAAATTCTAAACTTGATTATTATAGGAATTAGGAACCCAGGCAATAAAGATCTGTTCTCAATGCACAAAAGTCGTAAGTCCATCTATGTTGCCTCCCCTAACTATTGTGCAGCTTTTAATGAAAACAAAACATTTTTTGTCTGTTACTTGTTACTTTTTAGTAGTGATGGTTTATATTCATTACGGTGGTGTATCAGATGAGATGAGTAATGTAGGGTCAATCGTTTGCTGCCAGGAATTGAAGTGAATTGAGTAGACTGCTACAAAGCGGAACAAATCATGTGTATTAAGTTAGAACTTCATGACAACGGGTTAAAAACTTATCATCAGGATGTCATAAGCTGACCATCTCATGAGACTAGGTTTGTATCTTCCCTATCATCTAAAATAAGACATTGGAAGTGAAGAATAGGTGAAAATGTGTTATGACCTCTTAGAAGGCATTCAGAAAATATATTCTTGTGAGGAATTGTTATTTTCTAGTCATCTCATGCATTGTGATTGGCAACGTGCCAGTTTATACAATGATGTACATTATTCGTCTTTGCTGATGTTTTGTGAATAATATCTTTTGTAAAACATGTATCAGCGTGTATAGTTGCATAAATAGTTAAGCTGTTTTTATTTTGTTGATAATGAAGTGTTGGAGGAAAACTTGGAGACAAACTAGATGAATTCTCTGAATATCCAAATAAACTTTATCAAATTGTTATCTGAATAGCTTGTGTTTCGAGTCTTTTTGTCTCGCCCACCGGAGGTGAAGGCGAGACTAGGGGATCCAAATGGCGTCCGTCCGTCGTCCGTCCGTCGTCCGTCGTCCGTCACAAATGTTAAAGTTTACCTGCAAGACTCTCTTTTGACAAATAACTTCACATGGGTTGCTTGGATTACAACCTAACTTGGGTCATAGATGCACTGGGGGTACCTTCATGTTATGGTACCGTTGGAGGTCACAGGATAAGGTCAAAGGTCATTTGAGGTCATACGTTAAAGTTTACCTGCAAGACTCTCTTTTGACAAATAACTTCACATAGGTTGCTTGGATTACAACCTAACTTGGGTCATAGATGCACTGGGGGTACCTTCATGTTATGGTACCGTTGGTGGTCACAGGATAGGGTCAAAGGTCATTTGAGGTCATACGTTAAAGTGTACCTGCAAGACTCTCTTTTGACAAATAACTTCACATGGGTTGCTTGGATTACAACCTAACTTGGGTCACAGATGCACTGGGGGTACCTTCATGTTATGGTACCGTTGGAGGTCACAGGATAAGGTCAAAGGTCATTTGAGGTCATATGTTAAAGTTTACCTGCAAGACTCTCTTTTGACAAATAACTTCACATGGGTTGCTTGGATTACAACCTAACTTGGGTCATAGATGCACTGGGGGTACCTTCATGTTATGGTGCCGTTGGAGGTCACAGGATAAGGTCAAAGGTCATTTGAGGTCATACGTTAAAGTTTACCTGCAAGACTCTCTTTTGACAAATAACTTCACATAGGTTGCTTGGATTACAACCTAACTTGGGTCATAGATGCACTAGGGGTACCTTCATGTTATGGTGCTGTTGGAGGTCACAGGATAAGGTCAAAGGTCATTTGAGGTCATACGTTAAAGTTTACCTGCAAGACTCTCTTTTGACAAATAACTTCACATAGGTTGCTTGGATTACAACCTAACTTGGGTCATAGATGCACTGGGGGTACCTTCATGTTATGGTACCGTTGGAGGTCACAGAATAAGGTCAAAGGTCATTTGAGGTCAGGGATACAATTCTTTTGCGTAGCAACGGAGATCGCGATATTTCTGGTTATTTTCGCAAGTGGGCGAGACACAATATTGCTAATGCCTTGTTTCTAGAGAGCTGACAGAGTGAGATGTGTGGATTTGTTATGAATCACTTCATGTACATTCTAAAAAACACAAAAGACAAAATAATATACATTCAACAGCATGACGTAGTATGGCATGAACATGCATACATGTAATCCAAAACATGGCTGAACTGTTTGGTTATATGAACCCTACCACATCTCACAGGCTAACACACCAAGAAGAGAGAAACACCAAAAAAGTTCCATAATATGGACTTAGGGAAAGGTGAAGAGGAGAATAACTAACTTGACAAAGTATATATATTTTTTTTAGTAATAGCCGAATTTATATCACTTAACCAAAAGAGGTGGGCAGGACAATAGTAATGTAGGGAAAGACTGACCAAATTAACTGTAATTGATTTCGCAATTTCCACCGTAACTACCCTTCAACCCGAAACCTTTGACAATGAGGGCGAAATGTAGTTTTATAGCTTTGAATGTAACATATTCAAGCTAGCTGTTTCTTTCTTGGACATTATCATAGGTACAGGTTATGTAGAAAAAAAATATATTTTTATCTTGTATCGTCTCTCTGTGAATTCAAAAGTAAAAATGATACATGTATTTACAGAGATCTCATAATATTTATATACTGTACCGTACATGTATTGAGAGCGCGACTCTTCCAAAAAATACTGAAGTAGGCATTATTACAAGCATGATATACACAATTGAGTATTTTGCCCAAGTGACAGCTGGCTGTTTAACTTGAAGAGGAATGGTATGAAAAGATGAGTAAATGAGATGCGAAATGTGTTCCCTCTCTCCTCTCCTATACAAGAGCACATTTTCAGAGTGTTATCGTCTTTTATTGAAGTGCATTGTAGGATTAAAAAAAAAAATAATAATAAAAATACATACTGTTGTGGAACCCTGACTCATTCAGCCTACAATAAATAGTTTATACCTTGCTTTCCTTCATTATCTTATTTAATTCTTTATATGTTCTGTCTGTCTATGTTGAAAATCATCAAATTAGATCAAAATATGAAAAAAAAAAAAAAATAAAAGGACAAACTCCAACATACAACCCTTAACCCTATCTAGCCCGGGGAAGGGGGGTGGGGTCAAAAACAGCTCCCCCCTCGACATTTTTCGCGATACATTTGTAACGCAAAAAGATTACGCCGCGGCGTTTCATGACCTTTTTCCTCCAAGTCTCACGCAACTTTTAAGACCAAATTTGCGATGAGGGGGTCCGCGGTTCCAAAGTTATGTAACATTTTGTATGTGCATGTCAGACCAAAAATTGCTCAAAAACGTGATTTCATGTATAAATCCAGTGCAAATTCTGTATTTAGCCAAAATTCATAAATGTATCATTATTTTTATTTTCACTGATGAAAAACAACAGATTTCATGTTATTTATGACTGAAAAAGTGTGGCCAACGATTTCCATCGAAAAAAAACAACAGAAAACATAAAGTCGAAAAAGAAAGAAATACATAAATTAAAAAAAAATACATAAGAAAAAAAAATGATATTTCCATTCGTTTAAATCCTCATTTGATAATAATCCTAAGAAGAGTGTATGGATTGAAATCTTGCAGTTTTGGCGCTAAACTTAAAGATTTACAACCAAATTATGATTGTATGCATTAGTGAGCATTAATTGAAAATAAATTTGAATAATTTTGCTTCAATTATATCCGTGACGTACGTCGCGATTGCGCGCTACAGCATTGGTTTTGGGCGTTTTTTGGCAATTAATCTGCGTTTTTATAAGCCCTCCCCCGCGGAAAGCCATTGCCAACGTACTCGCAATTTCTGTGTAGCATATGTCCGTCATTTAACTGATGATAAAGAACAGAAAATGGGATCAATTGACGAACTCAAAGCGCGAATTCAACAGCTCGAACTAGAGCTGGAAAAAGAGAAAGAAAAAAACTCAAATATGGGTGGCAGACGTAAAATAGGAACAATGAGTTCTGAAGTCGTTGATAGCAATCCGTACAGGTAAGCTTTAATGTTGTCCCACGTATTACATTTTGTGTAATTTGTAACACTAACACTATCCAATCTGACTCCGAGACTGAGAGTGAATCGAAGTGAGACTTGAGTGTCTCGTCTTTTTGTCTGTGTTAAATATCATGTCTATCTGACGCGATAATCTATCTGTTTTATCTTTTTAAATTATTTTCAAGTGTTAATAAGTATATTCTATTTCTAAATCTAACTACAATAATATGGCATTGACGTCATTGACATTGTCACAGACTCAATTGTGTAGATTTGTTGTCCCTTCCTCTTCTCCATCCCCTAGTAAACATAAGTACACTATATTGCTGCACAATTTAACAAACCATGATGAACAAATTCTAGAACATTTTTCTATGTTCTTTTCTTTCAGTCGATTGATGGCTCTCAAGAGGATGGGCATCGTTGATAATTATGAGGTCAGTAGACAATCTTTCAACATATCACACAAGTCACAACTGGGTCTAGACTGAACTCAGCCTTAGAAACACACCATCTAACTATCTAATGAAAATGATGATAGTCCAGCATGATCTCCTTGAAATTAACATTAAAATCAAAGTTTTCAGAAGCCACCAATATTATTTTGTAACATTTTCTTTGTTTTTCTTTCACATTGATCTACAGGAGTACAGCAGTTAAACCATTATTTTATATTATGGACTTTGCATGAAAAGAAAATACTCTAGATATAAATGAACTTGAATTTTGTTAACTTTTTCAAAATAAATGATATGTTATATTTCTTGATTCTTTTACTTCTCCAGAGGATTCGAGACTTTACAGTGGCAGTAGTTGGGGTTGGTGGAGTGGGCAGCGTGACGGCTGAGATGTTAACGAGATGTGGCATTGGAAAGGTAAGAAACTTTACCAGGACACAGCTGTGGGGGTCAGGGTTGTCATCAGAAAATCTTTCACGCAAAAAGGTAAAATCTCCATTTTCATCTCCACCTGTTTGTTGCTCAAAGAAATCAAATAAACAAGAATGATAAGACTGAGATGTCAACAAGATGTGGCATCGGGAAGGTAGGGAACAGTACAATACTACAAGGAAACATCTGTGGGGGCCCAGGTAGTCATAAGAAAATCTTTTTCACACGGCTCTATAAGGGTGCAATCTCCATTTTCATGAGACATATTTTTACTCCTTAATCCATGTACCTGATCCTGGTTTAGTTTGTCTTCATTTTGTGTACAAATCTAATTTGGTCAACCTTCTGGCCTGCACCATATGACTTTATAGTTAGCTCTATTTTGTTTTGTTTTTTATTTCTGAATCCGTACAGCTGATCCTGTTTGATTATGATAAGGTTGAGCTGGCCAACACCAAATGACCCTATAGTTAGCTCTATTTTGTTTTGTTTCCATTTCTGAATCCCTCCAGCTGATCCTATTTGATTATGACTAGGTTGAGCTGGCTAACCTTCTAGCCTACACCAAATGACTTTATAGTTACATGTACCTATATTTTGTTTTTGTTTTCATTTCTGTATCTCTGCAGCTGATCCTGTTTGATTATGACTAGGTTGAGCTGGCCAACCTTCTGGCCTACACCAAATGACTTTATAGTTACATGTAGCTGTATTTTGTTTTTGTTTTCATTTCTGTATCCCTGCAGCTGATCCTGTATGACTAGGTTGAGCTGGCCAACACCAAATGACCCTATAGTTAGCTCTATTTTGTTTTGTTTCCATTTCTGAATCCCTACAGCTGATCCTGTTTGATTATGATAAGGTTCAGCTGGCCAACACCAAATGACCCTAGAGTTAGCTCTATTTTGTTTTGTTTCCATTTCTGAATCCCTGTAGCTGATCCTGTTTGATTATGACTAGGTTGAGCTGGCCAACACCAAATGACCCTGTAGTTACCTATATTTTGTTGTGTTTCCATTTCTGTATCCCTGCAGCTGATCCTGTTTGATTATGATAAGGTTGAACTGGCCAACACCAAATGACCCTATAGTTAGCTCTATTTTGTTTTGTTTCCATTTCTGAATCCGTGCAGCTGATCCTGTTTGATTATGACTAGGTTGAGCTGGCCAACCTTCTGGCCTACACCAAATGACTTTATAGTTACATGTAGCTATATTTTGTTTTTGTTTCCATTTCTGTATCCCTGTAGCTGATCCTGTTTGATTATGATAAGGTTGAGCTGGCCAACACCAAATGACCCTATAGTTAGCTCTATTTTGTTGTGTTTCCATTTCTGAATTCCTGCAGCTGATCCTGTTTGATTGTGATAAGGTTGAACTGGCCAACACCAAATGACCCTATAGTTACCTTTATTTTGTTTTGTTTTCATTTCTGAATCCCTGCAGCTGACCCTGTTTGATTATGACTAGGTTGAGCTGGCCAACCTTCTGGCCTACACCAAATGACTTCATAGTTACATGTAGCTATATTTTGTTTTATTTCCATTTCTGAATCCCTGCAGCTGATCCTGCTTGATTATGATAAGGTTGAACTGGCCAACATTCTGGCCTACACCAAATGACTTTATAGTTACATGTAGCTATATTTTGTTTTTGTTTCCATTTCTGTATCCATGTAGCTGATCCTGTTTGATTATGATAAGGTTGAACTGGCCAACATGAACCGCCTCTTCTTCCAGCCCCATCAGGCAGGCATGAGCAAAGTCCAGGCTGCGGAGAAGACGTTAAGGTGAGACGGCACTGTCACATCGAGTAGATGTGGTATAGAGTACTGAAGTGTGACGTCAAATGAGCAAGTTATGAAGATAACTGGTTCTAAACTATGAGGGTAGGGCAAACAGCAGTGATCATGGCGGGGACCTAACATGTGTTAGGTATTAAGTCTTAATTCTGATGTGAGATATGGATTAAGAGATTGTCATGATCATAAGCTTTCCATTTGTGTTCACACTGTATGATTTCCAATCTCAGACCATTGCCCTTTATCATATAGTCATTGAAGTACAGTTGAGGCCAAAAGTTTACATACACCAGGTAAGAAAACATATAAATATGATTTTTTACCACCATAAGAACATTGGGGATCCTTAATTTTGATGAAGATGGTTGGGTATGGTATCTACTTTATTTTCAAAGAGTATGTTTTCATAAAAAAAATATTTAGAAACATTTATATGGTTGATTGAACTTCAGTTTGGATAAATTCAGTGGGTCAAAAGTTTACATACACTAACCAAAATTGGTGATGGTGTTGCCTGTATTTAGCCTTATTTTTCATTTTTTCACTTGTTGAAACTGCCAACAAGCTTCATGTATAGTTCTTATGAGATTATTGTCCATTCCTCCAGCAAGACTGCAACAATTCAGTCATATTTGCAGGTGTCCTTAGGCGAATACCATGTTTGGGGTCTGCCCATATGGTTTCTACAGGGATTTGGTCTAGACATGTGACAACCCCTCCTCAATCCCCCTTTGCTTAGTTTATCCACTCTAAAAACTAATTTAAATGAATGTTTGGGTTAATGTGGTAATTAAAGACCTAATTTTAATATATTTCCACCTCTAGGCTGGCTTATTAACATGATGCTACATGGTTCATCATCCGATTTTACAATCAATAGGGTTTATCAATGGAGATTACACATTGTTTGTGTATTAAGATGTTGGAGCATGTAGCAACATATTAATACACCAGCCTAAAAGTAGTAACCCTGTTCAAATTGTGTCTTCAGTCACCACAAAAACCCAAACATTCATTTTAATTGGTTTACAAAGGGGTGAAACAGAGAAAAAGGGAGATTATGGAGGGTTGTCAAATTTCCAGACCAGATCTCTGTAGAAACCATATGGACAGACTAAAAGTACAATGGTATTCAACCAATTAAATCTGCAAATGGGACTGGATTGTTGCAATCTTGCTGGAGGAATTGACAATAACCTAAGGAGTAGTATACAGAAAGCTTATTGACAACTCCAACAAGTGAAAAAATAAAAGAAGAAAAAAATACCTAGGGTAATACAGGTACCACCATCACCAATTTTGGTTAGTGTATGTAAACTTTTGACCCACTGAATTTATCCAAACTGAAGTTCAATCAACCATATATATGTTTCTAAATATTTTTGTTATGAAAACATACTCTTTGAAAATAAAGTAGATACCATACCCAACCATCCTCATCAAAATAAAGGATCCCCAATGTTCTTATGGTGGTAAATAATCATATTTATATGTTTTCTTACCAGGTGTATGTAAACTTTTGGCCTCAACTGTATGTACATGGTATGTGCGTTTGAGAATATATGGAATCAATTATTTGTATCCCCTTTTACAGAAACATCAACCCTGATGTTGAGTTTGAGACGCACAATTACAACATCACGACCGTGGACAATTTCAAGCACTTCATGGGCAGAATTCAGTGAGTACTCTTTGCCATCCCACACACCAGCAATGTTCTGTCTTCTTCTGTTGGTGTATTTTGCAACTTTCTTTAGAAAGAAACAACGTTTCTATATACCTGATTCTCTGATGCCATGATCATTTGATCTTAGGTACGATTTTGGCTCATATGTCTTTGAACTGCACATTTTTCTGTGTTTCATGATAACGTATCAAAAATTGGGTTGTGTCTATCAATCGCAAACCTTAGCCTGAATCATGTTTGAAAACACTGATTATAGGCTAGAGAAGAGTTGGTAGATGCGCCCTTTGGAAATTTTGTTTTTGATAAGTGAAGTGGGTTTCTATAACATGTACACAGGCGTAACTTTTCTACTACAGGTACAATCTCATTTGTTTGTTGTAAATTTTTCATCCAAATAGGAACGGTGGGCTGACAGGAGGCTCAGTGAATCTGGTGCTGAGTTGTGTTGACAACTTTGAGGCAAGGATGGCGATTAATATGGTGAGTGTATTCCTGTATGAAGTTGTTCACCATATAAAGTGCTGGGGAATACTGTTTAAGCCTATATTTTTGTGCATGAAGTGGTTGCAGACATCTCCGCGGGTTGTTTTCGTGAATGACACCCAGCATAATGCATGCATTGCTCCCAATCCCAGGCCTCGTATGATATATACAAACACACGTGGGAGAAAACAAACTTTATTTTCCCATGTTATTATGACGCTTGATTGTGCATGCACGCTATGCTAGCAAGCTAGCGCCCAACCACAACATATACACCCACAGCAGCATGGGGTACATACGCTTAGTGTTTAAGATGATGATGATGATGATGATGATGATTATGATGATGATGATTATAACTATTATTACTATTATCATTACTATGGATATTATTACTATCATCATTACTATGAATATTATTACTATTATCATTATACCTTTACCCTATGGGATCTAGAAAGATGTCACTGAGATAGTGTGTCATGATCTATTTAGAAAGAATATCATACAGATTTGCTTGGTCCATGATAATGAGAATTAGTAGGCATTGTGAATTCAATAAAATTGGTTCCTGCTTAATACACAATATTAACCTGTATATTGAAGCGATCACTCATGAGTTTGTCGACGTCCATGTGATGCAGGCATGCAACGAGATCAGACAGAACTGGATCGAGTCAGGAGTCAGTGAGAACGCTGTCTCAGGTCACATACAGCTCATCAAGCCTGGAGAAACAGCATGCTTTGGTGTAAGTTGGTAATTTCCATGGAAACTATTTAAGAAATCAGTGCGCTTTCTCATGATTCTTCAAAACTGCAACTTGGATGCCCTTCATTTTCCATGTTATGTAATTAAAGACGTTCATTGGTTTGGGTATGTGATACAGTAATGTTTTTCCACTTCTATCAACCTGTAGCTATTTTAAAGCGAATGTCTGTCTACTCCTGTAGACTTCCTCATGCCATCTGATTTCAATTTAGTTAATTTCTTCTAAGCTTCTAACTGGCACATCAAGCACTGACAGGGGCAATATTGTATATGAATGTAGACTATGCTTGCTACGAAATGGGGTGTTTTAAAGACAGCCCATCCCTTTTTCAGATCACCACAAAACCATCGACACATTGGCAAAACATATAGAGAAGTGTTAGCAAGCTCTATATTCACAATTTGAAACTGATACGTAGTGTAAAATTCAAATAATGCACGTAAACAACGTCTGATTAATAGTCTTTACCTCAGGCTCTAAGCAGTTTGTGTTGAAATATCTGCTTTATTGATTAATCTCTTTATTAAATTATAAAACGTATTATGAAAAAAATTAATCTATGGAAGGAATCATCTCCAAAGTTTGGTAGTTACTCATGAAATTAGGATTTCACACCCGCATAATAACCACATAGATACTGTAACAAAGACTAATACTTTTTTCGTAGTACGAAAAAAGTCGGTTTGAAATTTAACGGCTGAAATTTTTTACATACACAGAAAGCTTCAACATGCTATATTATTAGAAATGGTCTGAATCACACTTTCTTCAATTTACGATCGTGATAGACGATTTCAAATTTTAAGCTTGCAAAAGGGACGGACAATCTGTAAATGCCAACAAGGGTACCATAATTTTTTTTTTTTCCTGTAAAGGTTCACAAGGCTTGGGTGAGATTTTATTCATGTTATCGTTAGGGTATACAGCTAGCTAATCAATGCTGAGTTTCATGATTTATGTCAAAGGTCTACCCCACTTGTAAAACATTGTATCAAAATGTATGTCTTGACCTTAACCTTGACCTTGCAGTGTGCCCCGCCCCTGGTAGTAGCTGAGAACATTGATGAG
Source organism: Arbacia lixula (assembly GCA_963669155.1). NCBI lineage: Eukaryota > Metazoa > Echinodermata > Echinoidea > Arbacioida > Arbaciidae > Arbacia > Arbacia lixula. Next base: position 6,478,591 of record OZ022595.1, on the reverse strand, counting down.
AAGACGCTGAAGAGGGAGGGGGTGTGTGCAGCCAGTCTCCCCACAACCATGGGGGTGGTAGCAGGCCTGCTGGTCCAGAACACACTCAAGTAAGCTGGATCAACCCTGTCGTTATCAATGGCACAAAAGTGTGTACAAAGTGAATGGCTTTTTTTATAGCTTAGTTCTGAGAGAGTAAACTCAATTGAGATGAAAGTCTGTTTAGAGCAATAATTGGCATTGTTTGGGCTTAAAATTGGCAACACTAATTTTTGTTAAATGAGATCTTTTATTATAAAATAAAATGTACATACTGCTATAAATTAACACAATTTCAAAAACTTTGGTTTCATGTTTTTGCACATGTTCATAAAGACCCCTCAACATGAATTTCTTCAGAGTTGCTTTCTTGATTTCCTTTGAGTGGTCTCTAGAGACATGTTTGTCTGTAACCTTAGTCATTGGTATTGGATATATGATAAGTGTGTAATCATTATCTATTCCTTCTCTTCCCTACCATTGTTAAACTTGATATATAATTTTTAAACTTGGTAAGGTCACGCTTTGATGTGTAGGACTGAAACATTCATTCAGCCCTGATTGTTTGAATATTAGATGGATAGATGATCTACTCTCACTTGTCACTCCCTTAGATATCTGCTTGGTTTTGGCACTGTGACCCACTACCTCGGCTACAGTGCACTCCAAGACTTCTTCCCCACCATGTCCATGAAGCCAAACCCAAACTGTGACGACAGCTTCTGCAGAAAGTGCCAAGAACAATACCAGGTATGGTGAAACCTGCTTTTACAACCACCTGTCTGTATGGACCATTTTTTTGTTGTTTCCCTTGAACAATATCCCTCATTGAAAGAAAGATATACATTTGGATGATGTTTGAAGGTTTGCATGGTGGTATGAACAATCATGAGAGAGGTTTAAGGTTACAGTCGTTTTCAGGACTACACTCATTTCGAAAGAATACTCTACTTTCAAATCTCCACTTTCTCGCCTTTCCATTTCACCTTCAATTCTATACACGTTTTCTCATCTCAGTCCTCCCAGGACCGTGTACCGTAAACCTTTCTCGTGAGATACACATTTATGCTATCCTTAATACTATCTTTCTTAGTGCTATGGTGCTATTGACCTTGTAAACACTGGCAAAGAGATTATCCTTGCAATGAGGAGGGGCAGGACAAGAACATCAATAAATACAAAATGAAAAGTTACATAAAAGTTGCAAATAATATGAACATGTGACAATGCATCGATAAGGTTACATAACAGGAATGATAGTGAAGGTACAAGAAAAAAAAGGGTTGACATGTTACAATGATTTGAATAAGTAGGTATTCAGTATAGTTTTGAAAACCTGTACATAATGGCCTCAGCTCCCCTGTGTCACTGAGACTAACATCCTGTCACAGCATGTAATGTATGTGGCTCGTCTCTGACCCCCCCCCCCCCCCCCCCCCATGCCAATTCCATGAGTCGGGTCCCACAGGATGGTGTTAGCTAGTTGCTTATTTTACTACCAGTTCAAGTCTACAGTTGCAGTGTGATGAACGAAACTCTCAATTGTGTACACCATGTAGAAGTTCTTGTGGTCTTAACGTCATGTTTTGTGATTTGCGTAACAGAAGCAGCAAGCATTGAACCCTACACCAGAGGCCGAGGAGAGCAAAGAGGAGGAGATTGTCCATGAAGTTAATGACTGGGGTAGGTAGTTGTTGGCACGTGTGACTATTGTTTGTTGTAGTGGAGATGGTAAGTAGGAGTAGAAGTAGAAGTAGCAATAGTGATAGTTGTAGTTGTAATTGTAGTAGTTGTGATAGTGTTGGTGGTAGTAGTAGTAGGAGTAGTAGTAGTAGTAGTATTAGTATTAGTAGTAGTAGTAGTAGTAGTAGTAGTAGTAGTAGTAGTAGTAGTAGTAGTAGTAGTAGTAGTAGTAGCAGTAGTAGCAGTAGCAGTAGTGGTATTAGTAAGAGTAATATCAATATTATTAGTTGTAGATATAACAGTAGACTAGTAGAATAAGTAGTAATCGATGTAGGAGTTGTTGTAGTAAGAATGATAGTTGTGATAGTAGTAGTATTTTTGGAGTGGCAGTATTATAGTAGTAGTATTATTATACATAGTGCAGGATGTAGTAAAAAATTGTGTAAGTAGAAATATAAGAAGCAATGAGTCATAATTGCATATTATTTGAGCAAAGTAGAAATGAATGTGAATGAACATAAACAATATAAATGGACTGAATGCAAGTAATTGATGAGAAATTAATATCCATTCTTGTCTGCATTTCCTGACTGTTTTCCAGGTATTGAGCTTGTAGCAGAGACGAGTGCAGAGGACCTAACCAGCAAGCCTGCCCCTGAGCTTGTGGCTGGTATATCCTATGCATACGACAAGCCCACAGAGGAACAGCAGGTAAGCATAGAAAGGCATTCATTCATTTTAAGCTGTTGCTCATGGTTAGATTTTCTGGCTTTGTGAACCCTGGTCCAGTTAAGATGTCATATTTTGCCATGGAACTGCAATAACCAAAGGGGTGTGGCTAAATTGCGCCCTATTATGAATTTTATTATAAATTTATGCAGCGCCTGTCATCTATTTACCATTCAGCGGATAATGGCGGAGTCACTCTGTTCAGTATCTGAGTGGAGAAAAGCCAGCCCGCAAATATGCAGGCTTCGTAAAGAACGGGTTTAATGGAAATTGATCACTCTTTGGATTTCAAATTGGCAACAAATATTTTTTTTTAATTCAGGAAACTTCACACATTCCATCGTTGAAAAAAAAAATCTAATTTAGAGCTATGCTTCTGCATTTGAAGAGCGAGACCATTTTTTAAGCTTTCCGCACATCTTTTCAGGATCGAGAAAGGCCCAATTCAAAGATGGAGAGTGGATGATCATGGTTTGTTTGTGTTTCTTCTCCCTACTCCAGGAACCAGAGCCCACAGGGGAGGCAGCAGAGGGAGAATCACTGGAAGATCTCATGGCGAAAATGAAGAGTCTATAATAGAGAGAGAGAAGATCCTTAGCATTTAAAGGTAGTGTACGCCTTTTGTGGGTCAAAACAATGACTAAACAACAAAAAAATGAAAGGAAAAAATACCATTTAACCTGTTCTGTACTGAGCCTGCATATTTGTGGGCTGGCTTTCCTCCACTTAGCTACTGAGCAGTGCGACTCGTGTAATCTAGACAGACAATAGACCACTGGCTTTGAGTGAACTTCAAATTCCTTACAGGGTGCAATTAAGCCACACTGCTTTGGATACTGCAGTTCCATGGCAAATTTTAACATCCTAACTCAACCAGGGATTACAAGGGCTAGCCAGAAAATGGAACTGAGCATCGTGTGAAGAACATTCCAAGGAATAAAGGAAATTCAGTGGGTTTAAACTGACTATTCAATATCCTGGAATTTGATAGGATCAGGTAATAATTATTGAAGGAATATCTGAGACACTCCATGAAATAACTGCTGTTATCAAGGACATTACTTATGAGCTTTGTGATAAGGGATAATTACGCAGAAAAAATGGTGATTACATGGATAATACTAACTTAAATTTTCATTTCAAAAGGAAGCAGAGCATGAGGAGCAAACTACAAAAGAATAAGTGTTTATGCTGTATTTGAATTCTCCATCACCATGAAGAATTCACAATCTTGGACTTACATGTTGTTCTTGAGGTTCAGGCAATGTTATACATAATTTGAGTTTTGAGCAAAAGCCGTACACTACCTTTGGCATCATCAATTTTGGTGCTTTTCCTGGAATTTCAAGAAATCATTCACATCGAAATCTGAGTATTCCACACCATTCAGTAAACAAAAGTCTTCATATTGACATGTTGAAGATGATTCCTCACACAAACTTAAAATTTCAGAAGTTTTGTCATGTTTGTAGGTATTCTTGAAACTCATCTTCGGTAACATCCGATGAATAAATGTATGCTTGCTGACATACATATATATTAGTTATGTGTATGCTGAAATATTCATTCATTATGATGAGGGACAATGAGTTTAAAATGACAGCTTGTTATTCCGAAGGATGGTCATTCCAATGGTTCGATTGTCCAAAAATGAAATAGGGTCCGTTAGTAATTGATATCCTATATTTTATTTAACTCTTTATGCGCCCTTGAGGCATTTTTGCACTGTTATTACATACCATTCCCCATGGGCAGTATGGAGTCTGGCAGAGAAGGAGGATAAACAGTTTATTTCACTGCAGGATTAGAGAACCCTAGTCCCTTTTTGAATTCACGAACATAATTTCATTTTCAGATTAAGAAACTCTATTTTGGCATAATAAACCGTCAAAATAACAAACTTTCCGATAAGTGCAATAAACGTTTGGATAAACGAATCGTATTTCATCTTTGGATTAACAAGCCCCCAGGTATAGAAAATGTGTGCATTCAGAATAATAAACCTTTAAGAATAACAAGCTTTTGGAGTAAGAAAGATTGCTCAATTGTAAAATTATGCATCCTCAGCCTCTCGTATGAGTTGCAGTTTACAATGAGATTTTCCTTTCTCAGAGAGAGAGTGGTGTTATATTTTTTGTTGCCATTGCCATTGCCAACTGACATTCCTGCTGTTTTTCTTTCTATTTAGGAATGTCACTGTCAAATCAAGATCTATGTTCTATATTTATATGCTGTATAACACTTGCTGCTGGTATCTGCTATGTCATTGTTTTGACAAGTGTTAGATGCTATTATCTTATTTGCTTATATGGTAGTTGTTGTCTCTAGTAGTAACAGTCTACTGTTTTACAAATTAAAAAAAAACTTTTCATCCATCTCTTTTCAATAATTATATGAAAATTGTATGATTTATTTCAATAAGTGAATCAAAAAAATTAATGTTATTATTGATACATATACATATACTTTGTTTTCTGTCATTTATGTTATTTGTAGATGTTCATGGAACTGACCTGCCTTTTTCTTCCAATTTGCATTCATTGTGTTATTATGCCTTTGTCACAAGGCAGCCAGAGGCTTTATTTTTATTTTTTATTCATGAGTATCAAGATTAACTTGTAATGGAGCATGCATAGGTGTAGCCTATATTCTATGCTGTGGAATGCTTGTCTCTCTTCTCTTGCTCTCCCTCACACAGGGCAAGGGTGGTATTCCGAAATTCTAACTTACATTTTTTTTTATCCTAACTCTAGGTATTCTCCCGACTGGTATTCCAAAATATCTCCTTTCCTCCAAAGTGTTCTCCTAACTTTATTGAAATTCAAGCAAATTAGCAAGTTAGGATAATTGGTATTCCAGAATGTGTGCAGGAGAGGATTAAGGAGCATATTTAGGAGAGCCATCCCTGTCCTAGCCATTCATAACTCACACAAAAACCAAGCAACATTTAAATGCGGAGGGGCGGATCCAGGATTTTGGGAAAGGAGGGGGTCCTCACTTATTTTGCGGAGGTGTGATGACTAAAAAAAAAAGGTCCTCACTTCCAAAAGGGGGGGGGGGGCACACTGACATATGATAAGCAAAAAGGGCCTCATTTTTAAAACTTTGGTTACAAAAGGGGGGGGGGGGCACAGGCAGGATGCCCCCCCCCCCCCCCTAAATCCGCCACTGGTGTTCGTGTACATGATTGATGTGTGCGCACATGTTTGTATGTCCAGAGTGAGGAAGAACACAAGGGAAGGTCCCGTTGAGATTTCCTGATTGTGATTGGCTCTTCATGAATAAAACACTTTCCCCTATTGGTTATGAAATGCATACTGGGCGTGGTCAAACCCTCCCTAATTTGCATTAAGAGCAACTTAGGAGGATGTGCTGGAATACCAAACTAGGAGAAAACTTAGAGGAGAACTTAGGAGGAATAACAGAATACCACCCAAGAGGGGAGAGGGTGTAGTCTTTATTACCAGACATAGTTGTTTCCAGACTGGGTTGTGTCTATGCACTCAATGGCCTAGTACCAAGGCTAGCTTAGTTGTAAACTTATATCTCAGAACGTGATATGCTATAAGACAAAGTCTGCATTTGTGTTGATACATCTTTATTCGTATGTATCAAAAATGATATTACTTTGAACTAAAGCAAAATGATGTATGAAATGCATTGCAAAAGTGGGACAGTGCAATGTGTATGTTATGGTCACACTCTAGGAAGTTGGCTGGAGAAAAAAATGCTGTTAGGAAAAAACCTACTTAATGTTTTCATGAATCATGGGGACTATTCATTGAACTCAAGTAAGATTATTAATTTTAATATGTAGATGCTTATTATCTTTATCATATTTTAACACTACAAATTAGCTGTTCAATCAAAATTGATGATAAATACTCATTTGCTTGAAGGAGATCCAGTCTTAGAGTGTACAAGCATGTGTATTTGCATGAACAGAAATAAAATATATGCCTATCCACAAGAAAAACTTCTGTCTTCTGGCTTGGTGTTCGTTCATGACATAATGTGTTTGATTAGAATGTACCAGGAAGGAAAGGGATGCAACTGGAGTAGGAGCAAGAGAGGGGGAGAGAGAGAGGGGGAGAGAGAGAGAGAGAGAGAGAAGAGAGAGAGAGAGAGAGAGAGAGAGAGAGAGAGAGAGAGAGAGAGAGAGAGAAAGGGAAAGAGGGGTGGAGAGAGGGGGCAGAGAGAGAGGGGGCAAGGAGAAAGAGAGAGAGAGGGGCTTAGGAGAACGAGAGAGAGGGGGCCAGGGAGAGGGGGGGGGGGGGGGGAGAGAAGGGGAGAGAGAAGGGGAGAAGAATAATACAGGGAGAGCGAGAGATAGCTTCGTGGTAGGGTCCATAGGAAGACAGGGGGAACGAACAATAATATGTGATGGTGTTTTGTTTGCGAGAGGCATGTGCAATGATTGTTCTTCCAATAGGCTGAATATGAAGAAGAGAGTGAGGAGAAAGTGCAAGGGGCTGAAGACATAGGTATCCTCCACCCACTCACACACATACACACACACATACACAAATGTTCATGGTAAACTTGTAATGAAAGTGTTGCACGAGCTTATATTCCTATAGACTTCCATAACATGAATATGTACATAATAACAAATCTTTCTCAGGCCTAGGGCAGGGAGGCAACCGGGGAAGGCAATGGATAATATATGAATGTTGTTCCAATCACACTTTCACAGACGATGTTGATGCCGCGTGACTGCCGTATATAAGTCCTACGATTGTATTCCGAAAGGAACCTAAATCTGAAACTCTCTTGGTATTCTGAAACTTATTTAAATAAATAAATAAAAAAAAAACTGCACATATAGACCATTCCAAGTTATGGGCCGTAGGGGACTTGTTGAACAAGTCGCAACTTGAGTAAAAAAAAAATGAAGATCGCCACAAATGGTGGTGTAAAGTTGTATGATCTTTCTGCGCCAAACATGATTATAAGTCACAACTTAAGTCAAATCTGAAGCTCGCTTTCAGATACCAAACCTGATAAATAGTGGTGTACTGTATTACGCTAGCTGCGTCAAACAGCAAACTAGTCCCTAGCCTTTCCGGATTCTCTTTGAACGGCCTGTAAAATCATAATAAAAAAAATCACACCATAGCACATCTGAAGTAGGTCTAAGCCTGATATGACATGATAATTGCGCAACTGGGTTTGCATAACCATAGTTTCATGCCTCTATATGCAAGACCTGTTTTAGACACGACTAATTTACCGTCTGCTTACCGGTTCTGTTAATGGAATCAATACCTTTGTGAGCATAACAGATATCATCAAAAGTATTTTTTTTTTCAAGTAAAATATCTCAGCTGCACTACACGCGCCCAAACTAATGATAATACAAAAACAAATGAAAATGATTGAATCCTACAGTTCCGGAATATCCGGAAAGTGCAGAAAGTCGTACATTTTGTGAATGAAAGAAATATCTTTTTAGGACCGTTAAGTCATCATGCCTCAATCATTTAAAAGAAAGCCAGGCCAGGATCTCAACTGGTATTGCGCTCTTAACTATCTTGAAAATTGCAGAAAAAAAACACACAAAAAAAATGTTACAAGAAACAAAAGCTTCCACAAACAGAATGGGAAATTAAGAATATTTTTTTTTTCAAGTTAACATCTGTTCAATGTCGGTGCTGAGCATGAGATATCAAAGCACATGATTGTGGAATGCTTTTGCCATTCATGTTTACATAATTATTATCCAATTACTTTTTCTTCCTATATCACATGACCCTGGATTCGCCAATACATGACGCGTACAATAATAAACGTTGCATGTTAAACAATGTTTCATTAACATAAATGATCACCATGTTATTGTATGACACTGTGAAAATGTCGAGGATACTTAACCGAGAAGGGGTCGGCCGAATTGCATTTTGGATAGGGTGAGGGAATCAATTAAAAATGTAAATGGCACCGCAGATGGCGCTGTTACAAAATGAGTTTTGGCCAAGCATTCAGGGGAACGTGTAGTAAGCCAGTTGAGCTTACGCGAACAGCTGCTGCTGTATGCATTTTGTGTACAAATTAAATACACCGTATGCAATACAACTGCACGTATGTAATACATTGCGCGGCCACATCATCTTCTCCGAATGTAATGACGTATTCCCCAACCTAATTATATATTATTGATACCCCGATGGTCTAGCTGCCTTAACAAGCATGAAAAAATGGAGAGAATGGTAAGATTTTTCGTTTTTAAAACCTGTTTTGCCAATGCTACGAGAAGAAAACACTGCTTAGTGGTACATACACAGCGGTAACGCAGCTGCCATATCACTTTTGCAGTGGCAAGTGGCAGGCAGTGCAGTGCAGTGTTGTGCCAGGCCAGTGCAGTGGTTTCTGGAAATTCTGTATTGTGTGTGACTATACATATGAGAACAAGCTCAGACTAGAGACTGAGATTTAGTTCACTCTGGCCTATTCAGTGTATATATTGAAGAAGCCATCAATATGAATATAAATACTGGTTGCTAAACTGCCGAAATACCACTCCCAGATAGTTTTAGATTACCCAGACAATGTTGCATTGTCAGTGTCCGGCGATTGCATGATTATGTCGATCTGGAGCTGGCAAGCAGATTTCAACCTCAAAGTCATTGCAACAAACCACTCTTCTGACTCAAGTGTGGACAAGCATTATGAGATTAGGAAGACAATAGGTATAGCGTCTGACTGTGCTATAAATCAGATAAAGAGAAGTCTAAATCTCTTCTTGATTGAATAATCGTTTTGGACTGGGTTTGGTTGTGAAAATGAGCGATATTAATGTGAATCCTGTATTGCATTTTGTGCTGCCAGTTTAAAGCCCCTGGTTTGTTGGCATCGATGGGGAGTAGAGGTGTGTACCGGCTTTACAGAAGGCCTGTTGACCTGTAGGCCCTACACATCTCTCGCGCTCATCCGTCTGGTTACATGACAGATCGAGAAGTAGACATAGTTCACGCGCGCAAGATCGCCGCTATAACAGCTTTGCAGATCTTAAGGATAGGGGCAGTGCCGGCAGTGAGGTGGGGCTGATAAGACCGCCGCTGAATGCCGCCAATTCCAGCTTTCTCTATAAACGATATTGCGCCACAAGAGCTCGGTTGCCAGTGACTTAAACATTGCTCTAGATCTCAAGATTATGTTTACAAGAGATTTTGGTTACTAGTATGTAATTGCTTACCTGCTATCGTCTGCCTAGTGAGCTGCTTTATTCAGCTGGTCTTAGATTCTTTGTGTACCTGCTTGTGTACGTTTTACCTGCGTGATATTGAGTGTGAAGCTGCTCTATAATAATGCTTTTCTGTTACTGATTATACATGTAGAGTTTTCCTAAGTGTTGGCTGGATATGATGACAACAATATCATGACCATATACACCACAGCTCAAAGGAATTGGCAAGGGTAAAGGGAAAGGGAAGAAAGGGAAGGAGCCGCAGTTTTCAACCGCTGTATATTTTTGTTCAGTTCAGCATGAAACAAGATGCTTTAGCCTAAAAAGCATCGCGTTTCGTGCTAAACTGAGCAAAATATACCGCCTTTTCAAACTGCGGCTCCTTCCCTTTCTTCCCTTTCCCTTTACCCGTGCCAATATCTTTGAGCTGTAGTGTACATTACACAGCTTTCTACCCATTAAAAAGATGAGAATTTTGTGTCTTTTTGTTGGGCCTGAGTCTCAAAATAACTCCTCAAATATGTAGAGCAACATTAAGACTCAATCCTTTTCAAATCAACACAACATATTGCTGTCATGAACTCAGACCTGTACCAAATAAAATGAGGACCCAAAATTATAACTTGCCACTAGCCAATTCTTAGATACAGATGGGGACAAAGGAATGTTGCAAAGAGTAACAGTGGAATAACTTACTACAGTTTGTATTTAAAAGAACTTCTCTGGGACATAGCTGAGATTATTAGTAGAATATTTGGGATACCAACCCCTGTCGTAAGTCAGACACAAACAAATGCAGCAATTATTTGCTTATCATGGCAAACATACATACTGATTGTGAATTGTTTCTTTTGTAAGTTATTGTCTCATTACTTACAGGATGAATCAGAAGTCTTTCTGTTCTTTCAAGATTACAAGTTTTACTAAGGCTTAATAACTAGTGATGCAAGTACATGTGCAAATATTCTGAGCAAAAAGATTTTTTTTTTCATATTTCATTTTTCTCCCATTTCCAGCTATTTATGATCTAGATGAAGAGCTACACAACATCTGCAAGTGTGTCCGAGCAAGCAATCCTTGTGAAGCCCGCTGACTAAAGAGGATAGTCTCGTACATTGAAGTGATTCAAATCAACCACCATGTATCAACAAGGGTAAGTTGGAGACAATTATCCTATATCAAAGAAAAATACTTAAACCCTTGTGCCAGGCAAACTGATGCTCTATGGGATTTGTGTGCATTATGGTTGAAAATAGTTCACATGCAGCACACAAAGAGTAAAAAGGGGCTAAGTACTACTGTGAGGTAAAACTGCATATCATTAACTTGTGTATGTACATATTTTTCACATACAGTGGTACGTGCAAAATGCAGCATTTTTTTTACAGAGTGCATAGTTACTGAAAATGATTATTGTGCTACTGAACCATTTAAATCCACTCACAATTAGTCAAATGAGGTAACATGTATGAAATGGTACAGTTTGGAGAAAACCCCAAGCTAGATTCATACTATGTTTGTGTTGGACTAGGTTTGTTTAGACTAGATTTCATTCCTCAAAAGGGATGGCAATTGGAACTTTTCGTACTTGACACATACACTTCCTCAAAATGTCATTGAAGTAGAGCAGAGTTCAAAAACGTTGAATGTTATGAAAGGAGTCTGTTTTGTCATGCATTGCAACACATGAGTGAATTCTGTTTGCATACAGGGGCCTGTTGTGATGTTTTCAAAGACGCATTCACCCCAAGTCTTTGTAGACACGTAGGTTGGTCACCATCTTTGCTCTTCACATGTACAATGTATGGTGTAGTCTCATATTCAAGATGTTTCCTGCGATTACCCCACATGTAGCCTTGCTTGGAATTATTTTCCTCTTTTAACCTTAAAGATTGTCCGTCCCTTTTGCAAGCTTAAAATTTGAAATCCTCTATCACGATCGTAAATTGAAGAAAGTGTGATTCATGACCATTTCTAAGAATATAGCATGTTGAAGCTTTCTGTATAGGTAAAAATTTCAGCCGTTAAATTTCAAACCGACTTTTGTCGTACTACAAAAAAAGTATTAGTCTTTGTTACAGTATCTATGTGGTTATTATGCATGTGTGAAATCCTAATTTTTATGAGTAATTACCAAACTTTGGAGATGATTCCTTCTATAGAACATTTGTAGTCATAATGTGTTTTGTAATTTAATAAACAGATTAATCAATAAAGCAGATATTTCAACACTGTAAACTGCTAGGAGCCTGAGGTAAAGACTATTAATCAGACGTTGTTTACGTGCATTATTTGAATTTTACACTACGTATCAGTTTCAAATTATGAACATACAGCTTGCTAACATTTCTCTATATGTTGTGCCAATGTTTCGATGGTTGTGTGGTGATCTGAAAAAGGGACGGCCTGTCTTTAAGCATTGAAATTCCAAACTGGAAAATAGAGTCTAGTAATCATAAGACTAGTCACCTTATCATTCTCCTCTTTTATCAGTCCGCAGATGAAATTGAGAATCATTAGTTTACTGCAGCCAGACCCGTTTTTTTAATAGTTTAGTTTAAATATGCCCAACAGCCTGGAAACCAGGCTACCCTGGCCAGTATGGTAATACAGTGGAGTGCCTATCAAACTGTCAGCGCTACACCACAGCCACTGAATAATACACAAGGACATGGAATGCATTGCATATACTTATGTAGCCCTGAAGTGACAAACTGAGTTACAATATTGAAAACCCCATGAATACAGTAACAAGAATGTGGCTATACAGTGACATTTGGTGAGATTACACTGTTGATGTCATTGAAATCAGCATGGGAATATAAAACATTTAGTTTCTCGTGACTGCATGCAGAGTTGTTTTTGTAATCTTGCCATTATAGAATGTCACTCAGTAGGGACAAAATCCCCTAGAAAAGTAGACATAAACACAAAAATTATAAGCAGTGGACGCCTGGTGGGATAGTGTCTCTACTTATGCAGCAGTAGAAGTACATGTACATGTACATGTAGGTTCATTTTTTTTTATATTCTTGCTTATTTTTCCAACAGATTGATCAATCATACTAATCTAATTACTGTAGAGAGTGACAGCTAAAAGAGGATTATCCAATAATAGAAGTTATCTTTCTGTAAATTTGTGTCAGCTTTGTACAGTTGTCATTACATGTACTGTACTATTGCCTCTGGTACTTAATGTACATTTATTTTATTTATTTATTTCTAGAAAGCAACTCTCATATTACAGCAAACTGTAATCACAATGTAAGGTACACTACAGCTCAAAGGAATAGGCATAGGGAGAGGGAAAGGCAAGAAAGGGAAGAAGCCGCAATTTTAAACCGCGATATATTTTGTCCAGTTCAGCATGAAACATGATGCTGTTTAGGCTAAAGCATCGTGTTTCATGCTGAACTGGACAAAATATCCCGCGGTTCAAAACTGCGGCTCCTTCCCTTTCTTCCCTTTCCCTTTACCTGTGCCAAGTCCTTTGAGCTGAAGAGTACAATGTATACTGTACAGTGATTGACTGTAAAATTGTGCAATAAATAATGGCAGTCAGATTGGGTGTTTATTTATTCAGCCTCTACTACATGACCAGACATATATTTCTACAGTACCTGGCTGCAAGTGAATTAAATCAAATAACACTATGCTATACACATGTACATAGATTTTCCGTAAACATGAATGTAAATCTGAGTGTGGTTCATTAATATGGAATCTAAGCTTCTCAATCCTGTGTATTCTCACAATGTATGTGATTGTTAAACGCTTTAGCTCGGAGAGCCCCGAAGAAGGCCCTCTGGTTGAAAGGTCAGTACAGTTTGCTCTGCTTACTACTATGTCCAGTACATACTATACTCTTCACATTGTGTTTGCTGTGGTAGTGCACTGTAATAGAACAAGTTGTTTGCTTTAGAATATTAATATATTTTCAGTTGAACTTTAATTTATTAGAATTGTGTTGCTTTAGTTTGCTTTGAGGAAATACCTACTGAACATGTACTATGACAATGCGCATAACTGTACAAATGTAGGCAAATTTTGGTTTGCTTTTGTATGTTTAAAGTTTGCGTACCAGTAGTGTGTTTTCCTTTCATTAAACCTATGGTACATACAGTTATGTAGTATTGACCGATTTGAAGCGTATTGCTGAATCATGATTATAACCTAAAATAAAAAAAGTGTACAGTATGTTGTCTTTGAAAATAAAATAAAATGACTGTAGGGTACAATATAAATTATTTTATTAAGCCAGAATGGCATGCACTATTTGAGGATTAGTGATTATGATGTTTCATAAATAATGTTTGATTTTGCCCAAACTGTCACAAAATATGTTCGATTTTGCTGTAACTGTTATAATCAAACTGCACATGTACATCTCTTATTTTTTTTTATTTTTTTTTTTATAAATATTTGGCCTCCTTTATTAGTTCTCTCTACAGTACCTCCTTTTGACAACAGCTTAAGCTGTAGATTGCAGTGTATAATCAATTCTAATAAAATACAAAGTACTCTACTTGCCACTTGTATGAGCAGTAAGATGCTTCCACAAATGAACTGGAGTAGCATTTTCTCTTGACAGTATACATGCAACTCTCGGGATCAGCAGCTTGAATGCTATCCGTGTGTGTGAATGGGCTTGTGTGTACTGTACACAGTTAATTGCTGAGAATGTACAATCTTGATTTTGAAAGAAAACGGAGAGTGTCAACATAAAGTATGATAAATACTTTATTATAAAATTTGTCTTAAAAGTCGCCAACAATGCTCGACAAGAGAGGCAAATGGCAATTCTTTTCTTTTGAGAATTACATTTATGATTGATGAGCATTGATATTTTTGATTTGTTTTTTCAATGATGAACATAATAACAATTTCCTGTGTTGAAAAGTTTTTACTGCAGTGTCTATTAATGTTACTGCTATTTCATAATCAAAAAGTGGCCTAAAGATTAAACAGAACATCATAAGTCTAAATTTAGATGCTTAAGCTGCAGATCATTATTTTGAGCCTTGCTAAATTGTCCCTTTACTTGTATGTAATGTACCATGTTCATCAAGTCTCTTCATAAGCTCTGTGTCCCTAGTGCAAATGGTAGATTGTGTTTCTTCAAGTATGCAAAGTCATATTTTATGATACAAAGCAATGATTAGTAGCATATTAACCCCTTCCAAATGTACATGTACATTTGTACAAGCATAGAAACGTAGATTGTGAACACTAGTTTAAAAATACATACAATGTGTTTGTACTCTGCCTCTGTTGTGTGTTCAAATTCATACAAAGCTGCAATACTTTTGAAATATTTTTTTCCTTGTCTGTCAACGTAAGATGTACAAACATTTCAGTTACATCATGTAGTACATGTACTATGTATCATGTAATTTTAGATGCTTGTTTTACAATCATAAAATTGGTGCATATTTGCTAAATAAACGTTACTTCCTAAGGGAAAAAGCAATTGCCCAAATATTCAGATGATAATGGCAGACAAGGAGATGTTCTAAATGCAAACACTGAATTGCATAAATTATAAGCCCAAAGCACTTCAAATGTGGTGCACATGTACTTGAAATGAAAGTGAAGACTGTACACTATTAATGTAAAGGTTATCTTGCATAGAGATTATATACGTGTACCAGCAGCTTTGCTTACATGTTACTCAGTACATGATGAGCTTGTCCGTGGACTCATATGAAAGTACTTAAATAGATGACTGAAATGGGGCGGGGGGGGGGGGGGGGTGTTGGGACGCGTACAATTGCATAAAATTGTACATGTTATTTTTGTTTACCTCCAAACTTGTTGTTATTACCGGTAATTTCTTTCAGGAAAATTCTTTCTTGTAAACTTGGCGGTGTAGAGGTACACATATCTTGACATTGAATTTAATTTGTGCAAACGAGAGACCTAAAATTTTCCTTCTCGTTACAGTAAATTTGCAATGTGTAGATTTGGGCAGAAATGCAGGCAAGTGTGTGTGCTTCATACATGTACAGTAAGCTGCAAACTCTTGGTCTGTAGTTACACATGAATACACCTGTACATACTCTTCAGTGCATTGATGCGGTACATGGTGTACAGTCAACAATGCACATCTACACTGCAGCTCAAAGGAATTGGCGTAGGGAAAGGGAATGGGAAGAAAGGGAAGGACCCGCAGCTGTAAACCGCGGTACATGTATATTTTGTCCAGTTCAGCAAGAAATATGATGCATTTGAGGCTAAAGCATCGTGTTTCATGCTGAACTAGACAAAATATACCACGGTTTAAAACTGCGGCTCCTTCCCTTTCTTCCCTTTCCCTTTCCTTCTGCCAATTCCATTGAGCTGTAGTGTAGATCACAGTAGTGTTATTGCCCAAGTGACTAGGGTTATCTGCAGTACACCATTCTCTAGGTTCATCCTTCATTATGAGGGACATATGCGAAGCGTGTAATTTAGAAGAAATCCTTTTGTTGACATCCTAATAGAGAGTTGATTTGTTCAGTCAGACCTTCCACATGCAGTCAAAATTGCTTAATGGGAATTACTTATCACATTGTCTTACAATGTTTGCCTTATACAGCATTTGAAAAATATCCAGAAATTACATCACAGCATAGCATCAAATTGGTACTGTGTGCTGCAGTGTGCTGCACATGTACAGGTGTATAATATTTTCTACAGAAAACATACTGTATGTGTGAATATATGTAGCTTAAATTTGGGTAATGGTCTAAAAACATTCCTGTTTGCAATTTTATCAACCTATTCATAAAAATCACTAAATATGGTATAACTTTGATATTTTATACCTTACATGAGACACACTTCTATTTCATTTGTTGTAACTCTTTTCTTTTTATTTTTATTGCAGGAGCTGGGAAGGAGGCTACTCCTCGTCATCGTACGATAAATATGTACAGGAACAGTCAGGCAACAAAAAGTCTGTTGCTAACAGGTAGAGTACAATATCTCTGTATGTCTGTCTCTAGTAAGGGCCCTGTGTTATAGTGGGCGAGAGCTCTTGACTCTTGCAGAGAGATCCTGGGCTCGAGCCCAGCCCAGTGCAGGTAGAGTACAGTATCTCTATCTAGTGATCGCACTGTGGTAGCGTGGTGAGAGCTCTTGACTCTTGCAGAGAGATCCTGGGTTTGAGCCCAGCCCAGTGCAGGTAGAGTACAGTATCTCTATCTAGTGATCGCACTTTGGTAGCGTGGTGAGAGCTCTTGACTCTTGCAGAGAGATCCTGGGTTCAAGCCCAGCCCAGCCCAGTGCACACACCCTTGGACAAGGTGTTTTGTTCATGTTTGTTCCTCTCAACCCAGGTGTAGTTAATGGCTACCCGGCAGGAATATTATATTCCTGATCTAATTAGATCAACTAGCTTCCAGCACTTCATACTTGGCTGCTTGGCTAAAGCCAGGGTAATAACCAAGCGCTGTAGGCAATTTTTTGTACTCAGAAAGCACCAAATAAAAGCTGATTATTATTATTAATATTATGTCCTATGCTTTTCACACCCTAAAGGTACGTTCACACAGTACTTTGCCACAGTCATGCTCCAATTGGGCCTTTCGCACGTTTCTCTCATGGGACGTAATGGCAAACTGCCTTGACAAATCAGGCTAATAATAAACTGTTTATGGTGCATGTAGAAACATTTGTGTGTAACATCTCTAAAGCAGCCAGTGGCAGTGGTACGTACATCTGTTTAAACATTCATGATATACCTTGACCTTTATGTGCTTTGTTAGCCAATTGGCATGTCTGTTGGATAGCTTCATTCTCGAATCAAGGCAAATCTTCTGAACCAATAGCAACAATAGAAGGTGCTAGCTTCCTTAATCCTTTAATCCTCCAACTTACACAAAGCACTTGAAGGAGGCCAGTTCATACATGACTAGTCACAAAAGGGTAATGCCTGAATTGCATTTCAAAGAACATTAGTGTTTAAAGGAATGTTGATCTGCAAGTAGAAGTTGGCTATGAGGCTTGTGAAGAGTTTATTGTCAGTGATATATGGAACCATTTTCCTCACAGTGTGATGTTTGATTTATAGACAAATGTGCAATTAAAAGGCTACATTTGATAAAAAAAAACAACTGACAAAAATGTTATCTGTGACTGGGTGTACCTTGACAAGTGATAAGAGGTGAATGCTATAGATGTTTTTGTTTGCTAAATGTAAGTCTACATACCCTGTGTACTATTCTATTGACCCACCAAATAGTGAGCAGAAGTGGTTCAGCTGAGTTTGACTTGGGATTGAACCAAGAAGAAAGATGAAATGGGTAATTAGATCAATGACAAAAATACAGTTATTTCCTAGACTGCAGAAAAAATGTGCTCCCTTTGTAAAAAGGTGATTTTTTTTTGTAAGGGAGCATGCACAGTACAGTTCAGTGTATTGTTTTGTGATGAAAGGTTTGAAAAGTAGCCCCCATAACTTACAAGTTATATCGTTTATGTGTATGTCCCCACAGTTGAATAGGTACGTGAAGTAAGGCTGCTTAACTACTCAGTATGAAATAGTTTACATATTTATAAAACCATCCAACAACTGAGTAGAATCAAGACATGATATATCTAGTACGAGTGGATGCATGCATTGTTAGAAGTATGCATGGGGAACTGTAGATGGGAGATATTTACACTGAAGGGCCCCTTTGAAGACCTCTTATGTGAATAGGTAACATGTTTGTAAATGTGCAAAAATCATATATCAAGTTGTGATTTTGTTGATATCCCAGGATGCAACAGCAGTACTGGGTGACGAAGCAGAGCATGATCAAGAAGCTGGGGAGGAAGGAAGATGAACATGTGGTGGCAGGGGACTGGGAGCTAGACGCCAAGCTAGAGGTAAGCATGAAGGTGACTGCCATCATGATATTCCCTTGCTTGCGCAGTTGTAAGGGGCTTTGACTGTAAACGTGATGTCACATTCTTGCACAAATCCACTGACCAAGTATTAGTCCCTTGAATCAGCCAGTGGCAGAGTCATATGGCTGGTTGTCTGCGGTTACTTTAAGACATACACAATATGCAAGTCCTCATTAAACTGAAGTTGCAAAATAGGCCGCTGAGTTTGGTCTGGGATATCAGTGAAAATGTACTTCAGGAAATACGCCCGATCTGAAAAATGGTCACTGGGAAATACGGCTAATAACAAGAAAAACATTCTGGGAAAAAGCTTGATCACAACAAGTGTGTGCTATGAAAACGAACCCAATTTGAAACAATGTGTTATGGAAAAGTAGCATGATTACAACAAAATTGTTGTGAAATTTGCCTGATCATCTTTTTGTTCTCCTAGCCTGCCTCTGTTCTTTCATTGATCCTTCCACTGACTTCAAATATGAAGGGTAGAGGATCATATCCTGCAGCAGCTACTTATGTCTTTTAACAAAACTTTTGATCCTCAGAGGTGCTAACTTCTAGGTTCTCTGGAGACAGGTTCAGTGATCCAGTGACTGGGATAAAAAGATGAGGATGAAGTAAGAATGAAGAAAAACAAAGTAAGAAGAATGAATAACATATTTAGCATTAAGAAGAATGAAGTTAGGTGCACAAGCATACCTGGGAATGTATTGCTGAACTGTGTTTGATGTGTTTTTTTTTTTTATCCATCCAGGTTTTCAAGTCAATTCAGAACACATGTATGGAGATGCTGAGAATAATTGAAAAGTATCAGGACAATTTATGTGGTAAGGTTACAAATAAGAAGGGTTAACTTGTTTTCCTTCTCCTTTATTGTCATAATTCTCTTCTTCTTCTGTGTGTGTGTTTATTTTGTTCTTCTGTCGATTCTTCTTCTTCCTCCTCATTGTTTTCTACTTGTTCTTGTTCATCCTTTCCTCTGTCCTCTTTTTGTTCTTCTTTTTATAATTATCTTCTTCTTCTTCCCTGTATTTTTTTCTCTGTTCTTTTTCCTTCTATTTTTAGATTTTTATTATTTTTTTTAATACAATGGTTTTTATGCCTCCGCCATGGAGTAGTCAGTCGCATTTCTTATAGAATGATATAAAAAGCCCTTGAGCCAGATTCTGGGCTTACCATTCTTCCCCTCGACCTTGAATGTAGCCTGATACAAAAGGGCGTAGTACATTTCTTAACACACATCATTATGAGATTTCTTTCAGATCACAGAATCTGTGACGATGATTTGTGCATGATTCTGTGAAAGAGTACACCAACGTTAAGAGCAGGAAATGGTGGCAGGAAAATGAGAATTAAGTTTCAGGAAGTGTGCTGTGATAGGATATTAATTCAATCGGGGCTCCTTCCTGGTGAATATTTGATAGTGTAAATATTAATAATCTAAAAAATCAACGCCTTAGCCACCTAGTGTGCTTCCTTGTTTTGTCTCTTTCTTAACCACCATTGATGTTTATGAATAACATTGATTTCAGTGGAGTCCATCATCTAAAGTTACAATTTTGTCAAATTCCAACTTAAAATTCCAATATTTCTAAGGCAAAATTCAAAATACAGAGTATTGCCATGCTTCTGCTGGAAACTGCACTTCAAATGAGTCATTCTCTATTCAGAACTTCAAACATATGCTGTGTACACATAAACACATTAACAATTTTGTTTGTCATCATTGATGGGTAAAACATGTACTGAAAAGTACTTAAATGAATGGGTTTCACTAAACAAGTCACTGTATTGAAATATAGATGGAGGTGATTTGATCCACAGAGCCTATGTAAATGATTATCTAATCCATTTCCTACAAGATTTTTAGACCAGAGGCAGCAGAGTAAAATGCAATTATTTATGGCCAACCCAGCCACTGTACCGGCTGAGTGCGCTCTATTTATAAACAAAGTATGAATATTGAGTGGACTACTTGTTCGCTTGTGTGTGAGGCGACCAAGACATTACCATCTCTTTCACATTATCCACTAGAGATTTTGCATTATGTTACTACTGAAAACATGCAGCCAGTGCAAACAATGGTTTATTGCCATTTCGTCCAATGCCATTTCGTCTAATAGCCATTTGGTCTAATGTCATTTCGCCTACCATCAGTTGGTCCACTACCCACATAGTCCAATTACCATTTCGTCCAATAACCATGTCGTCTAATAGCCATTTGGTCTAATAGCCATTTCGTCTAATATCATTGGGTCTAATAGCCATTTGGTCTAATAGTATTTTTGTGCCAATTGGTCCAATAGCCACTTTGTCCACTATCATTTCGTCTATCCCCATTTGGTCCAATAGCCAACTGGTCTAAAGGCAAATGGTCTAATAGCCACTTGGTCTACCTTCATTTCGTCCATGTTCCATTTGGTCTATCTGCATTTGGTCCATTATCACTTGGTCTAAACCCATTTCGGCTAACATTCATTTGGTCTAATTGCCATTTGGTCTAATCACCAATTGGTCCAATTGCCATTTCGTCTAATCACCATTTCGTCTAATATTCATTTCGTCTAATAAGCATATTGGTCTAATAGACATTATAGTGCCCTCTCTGGTACACATGTAGTGCATGCCGACTCGACTCTTTTCCTGATTTGTGGTCTCGGGAAAATAAAGGAAGAAAAGAGGAAAAAGAAAAGGAAGGAGAAAAGAGGGGGGAACGAGTGAAAAAAAAAGAAAAAAGAGAGGGGGAAGGAGAGAGTGAGGAAAGGAAAGAAGGAAAGAGAAAAGGAGAATAAAAAGGGAGGAAGGAAGGAAAGAAAGGAAAGGTATAACGAGAGAAACATAAAGGAACTGGAAGGAATATAGGAAGAGGAGAAAGAGGGAAGGGAGAGTTACAGGGGAGAGAAAAAGAAGGGAGAGAGAGAAAAATACAGAGAGGCAAGGGCTTTTAGGCTCCTAGATTCAACATTTTTTGAAGCCCCCCCCCCCCCCCCCCCAAAAAAAAAAAGGGGGGGAGCGGTGACGAAATTAAGAAGGACATGAATGAAAATATAAAGAAGAGGAAGGGGGAACAAGAAGGAAGAACAGTGATGAAAATGAGAGGAAGAGAATTGGTAAATGAGAGGAAGAGAGAATTGGTAAATGGCAGGTTCCATTTCAGTAAATTAAATCATTTCAGCTCACGCTCCGCGCTCGCAGATATGATTTATTGAGATACGTACATACCTTGTTCTTTATTGACAATGTGCTTATAGTTTGTAGTGTCGGAAATTCGTCATTTTAAGTTTGCGCTTCTCGTTCGCATATAAGTTCTTTCAGTAGATACCATCCTGCCATATTGTGTTCATACACACATTACATTCTTCACCAACTATCCTCCCATTCCATCACTCTATCGCTTTCATCCGCTCGTATCTCCACGAACTCCCCACGACCATTACCCCTCATTATTGACCTCCATTCCCAGTATACTATTATCCACCTCTATCCACCAGACTTCATATAAACAATGACCACCTGCTTGACCACCAACATGCACTGCCATTCCTATGTATATCCAGGGATACTACCCTGTGACAGATATTATGCTGATGTAGAGAATTTGATGAATAACGAATGCTCTCGATCTGGACTCCAAAGCATGTGCACGTGTTTTGTATCAGAGTCCTTTTGTATCAGAGTACACAATACATACATACCTTGTTCTTTATTGAAAATGTGCTTAAACTGTCCAGTTTTATCTTTTTTAGCGTGTGTGTATGAGTGAGTGTGTGAGAGAGAGAGAGAGAGAGAGAGAGGGGGGGGGTGGGGGAGCCATTCATATTTTTTTTTAACCATTATCATCAATAATTTCAAGGTATAAAAGTAATTTCGCACCCCTCCTATTTGTATCGATCAGTAGACGAACTGGCTAATGGACCGAATGGCTATTAGACGAAATGGGTATTGGACGATTTGGGAATTGGACGAAATGGTTATTAGACGATTTGGTTGTTAGACGAACTGATCATTGGACCTAATGGTTGATGGACGAAATGATTAGTAGACGAAATGGGAAGTGGACGAGTTGATAAGTAGACGATGTGGATATTGGACCAACTGAAATTAGCCGACATGGCTATTGGACCAAGCGAAGTTGGACGAACTGATAAATGGACGATTTGGCATTAGACGAAATGGAGTTAGACCAAATGGTTGGTAGACGAAATGGTTGTAGACGAATTGGTTATAGACCAACTGGTGATAAGACGAAATGGCTATTGGACGAAATGATGACTGGACGAAATGGGTGGTAGACGAAATGTTGATGGACAAAATGGCATTGGACGAAATGACTATAGACCAAATGGCTATTAGACGAAATGGCATTGGACGAAATGGCAATTTACCTTCCTATATATATCCAGGGATACTACCCTGGGACAGATATAATGCAGATATAGAGAATTTGATGAATAAAGAATGCTCTTGATCTGGACTCCAAAGCGTGTTCACGTGTTTTCAGAGTCCTTCTACGAGCTAGAAGTACACAATACATACATACCTTGTTCTTTATTGAATATGCATATGTGCTTAAACTGTCCAGTTTATTTTTTTGTGTGTTTGTGTGTGTGTGTGTGTGAGAGAGAGAGAGAGAGAGAGAGAGAGTGAGAGCGAGGGGGGGGGGGGGGAGCCAATCATATTTTTTGTAACCATTATCATCAATAATTTCAAGGTATAAAAGTCATTTCGCACCACTCCTATTTGTATCAGTAGACGAACTGGCTAATGGACGGAATGGTTATTAGACGAAATGGCTATTGGACGATTTGGGAATTGGACGAAATGGTTATTAGACGATTTGGTTGTTAGACGAACTGATCAGTAGACGAAATGGGAATTGGACGAGTTGATAAGTAGACGATGTGGATATTGGACCAACTGAAATTAGCCGATATGGGTATTGGACCAAGTGAAGTTGGACGAACTGATTAATGGACGATTTGGCATTAGACGAAATGGATTTAGACGAAATGGTTGGTAGACGAAATGGCTGTAGACGAATTGGTTATAGACCAACTGGTGATTAGACGAAATGGCTATTGGACGAAATGATGAGTGGACGAAATGGGTGGTAGACGAAATGTTGATGGACAAAATGGCATTAGACGAAATGAATGTAGACCAAATGGCGATGAGACGAAATGGCATTGGACGAAATGGCAATTTACCCAAACAATGTGTATTATACATGTAGTACAGAGAGTCGGTCATACAATGATTGGTAAAATCCTGAAATTCAGTTCCACAAATGTTACAAGTTGAATGCCAGTACTAGTAACTCAGGAATCCCTGATAGACTTGGGCATCTAGCCTGCTAAAGATAGCAGGATGGTTCTAAATTGGAGGTGATGTTAGATTCGCACTTGATCCGTGTTGCGCTAAAAGCCCTGAAGGAAATGTTGCACAACAATTATCGGTTTTACAGTAGTGGTTATGTTCCTGTTTTTGTCTGTTTTGTTGCAGCATTGTCTCAGGAGGAGGGTGCGATGGGGCGGTTCCTGAAGCAGAGCAGCAGTGTAGACAAGACGAGGGCTGGCAAGATGATGGCAGCCGTCGGCAAAGCGCAGACCAGCTCATCAGAACAAAGGTACCTACATGTGTGATCAGACAAACTAAGAAGTGTGGCGTGTAGAGATTCCTAGCCATTAGTTCTAAAGTTGGCAGAGCTCAGACCAGCTCATCGGAACAAAGGTACCTACACTTCCTGTAAATACAGTCAAACCTAGAGAGAAAGACCACTTAAGGGAGATGAGCAATGTGGTCTTTATGTACAGGTTACTTTAACACAGGTATCAATGGAAAACAAACATGGTTTTTATGAGCAGGTTTCCCGGTATCAGTGAAAAACATACACAGATGCTGAGGGCAATTTATTCCATTGAGATGAAGTAGAGAGGGTAGAGAACTTAGACAGCGTACTAAATGTTGAGTAATATAATGGGGCGCAATGTTATTCATCTGATGATATCAATTGATTTTCATCCCAGAATCACAACAGTGGGTGATTCCAATTATTTGTTGCAATTATAATGGGGACAAACTCAATATACTGGATTGAGATTGTGATGACAAATTCAGTGATATTGAGTCAATAATAATATTTCATGTTGTTTTGTCTGGCGTCCCATAAGTTAGTCCATGTATAGTACACTGCATTTAACTTCAGTTCAAAATACAGGCCCATTTCTTATGGTGTGGTGTAGCCACTGGTTTGGTGGGCAGCTGACTGTCAGATTAAAGCTCCACTGCAGATTATCTATTCATGCTAAGCCTTTAAGCTTAAGGTCACAACATCATCATTCATCATGGTCGACCACGGTCGAAAACATTGTTGGCGATGGTCCTCCACTGATCCATGTCGACCATTATTTGTCCCAGTTCATCAAAGTTAAGTCCTGTATCTCTGGTGATCCGGTTTATGTAGTTAGTAGCCGGTCTTCCACGGTCCCGTTTTCCTTGTGTTGGTGCTGGTTCATGAGCACTTCTGTAGCAGTGCCCGGCAAATTTGAGTCATCTCTTCTGAAGTATTTGAGAGATTCTTGGAGTGTCTCCATAGATTTCTTGAAGTGTTGGGTGTTCACAACACTCTCTCCTTACTTCAGTGCATTTCACATACCATTGTCTTAACCCCCATGTATACTAACCCATGAAAATTGTGCTTATGGGGGGGGGGGGGTACTTTTCAATCATGATATCACAAAATGCACACCCTGATGTATGTTTTGCATTATGCCCTATGAGGAAGTATATTTTATCAAAAGGGGTTTGTTTGTTATCCCTATCATTAAATCTAAACCATTTCGTTAATCCTCAACCTGAGCCATAAACCCTTTTGTTCATCCCCACCCTTAACCCTAAACCCATGTGTAAATCCCTACCCCTTAACCCTTTTGTTAATCCCTACCATTCAAGTCTAATTCTTACCCATAGATATGAGCTTGTGCTTGAAGACATATTGGGAGTACAGTGAAACCTGTATATCAAAAAACACTCAAGAGGTGCGTCTTCATTAGCCCGATGTGGTGAAATAGCTAGCTAGTTCTGATTGGGATAGCCTAGCCAGATCATGAAATAGCTAGCTGTATGCATTTTTATTAGCCAAATCAGGAGAAATAGCTAGCTATTTGGTCGAGAAAATTTCCCAAGAAATCTTTGTCTAGAAGGAGCTAGCTCAAGCTAAATCGCGTACTAGCTTGAGCTAGCTCGGAGTGTCTGAAAAATTCTCGATTCCGGCATGCGTCATTGTTTATGCTATGTTTTTTATACGTGCGTGAATGCTACCTCACAACCGAAGCCATGCGGTCGTGGCCTATTCCTGTCGTACACTGCGTATGTGCGAACTTCGGGATAATTTATGCATCCCGAGTTTTGAGCTAATGAAGACGCGATTGCAACTTCAGGCTAGTTCCCTGGATCAGCAAACTAGCTCGCTATTTTGTCTGATCGGGCTAATGAAGATGCTCCTAAGGGAGACAAGACATGTAATCTTGAGACTCTTGATGAGCAGGTGGTTTTGATGAGCAGGTGGTCTTTATGAACAGATTTCTTTAATACAGGTTTCAATGAAAAATATATTTCAAGGGAAACAACAAAGCTACAGTATGTTGCACTGTATATAAAATTGCTTTGTAGCCTATATTGTAACATCTGAAGGAAATGCTACGTTTCATATTATTCCATCTTTCACAGACTTGCTCTCAGACCACCACTAGCCAGACTCTACCAGGAGATTGAGACGTTTCGCTACAGGGCCATCTCGGACACCCTGATGACCATCAACCGCATGGAGGGAGCGCGGCTTGAGTACCGGGCCGCACTCCTCTGGATGAAAGACATCTCCAAGGAGCTGGACCCAGACACATACAAGCAGCTTGAAAAATTTAGAAAGGTTGGTACCTGCTATTTTGGTTCTCTTCTTGGCCCAAGGTACAGATATGACTTTGTAAGGTGTGTGCAAAAAACCCTCAATAAACAATCATTTATTCATTAAATAAACCACAATCAATCACTTGCAGGGATGATCATGTGAGACCCAGGTACCCCCAATTTTGCTCAATTTTCAGACTTTTATATAACACGGTAGAATGATAGAAGAGAATAGATGTATTTGAGGTGTGGTGCTACAGAAGTCTTTTGAGGAAATGAATGAGGTTCTTGAAAAAAAAGTGGTACAAAGTTAACTACTATGAGGGGACTAATGGAGAGAAAACAAGCATTCTTTGGCCACATTGTACAGAGAAATGGTGGGGTGGAGAAACAAATATTTCAGGGAGCAATGGAAGGTAAAATGTGGAGAGGTCGTCCACCTACAGTGTAGTATCTTGGACCGATGATATGAAGAGACTGTCAAGACGAGGGATGATAGGTGCAACCCACTTGACAGAAAACAGAGTTGAATGGCGTGCACATGTGAAGGCCACAGCAGTGTTCTGTAGCTACACCAATAAAGAAGATGACGATGATGTGAGTTCATTTAAACTGACAATCAGACTTGAGCTGACAACACCGTTATTCCTTTTTATGCTAGGTCCAAGCTCAAGTGCGAGCCACCAAGGCCCGGTTTGAGAAGCTCAAGAACGATGTTTGCCAGAAGGTTGACCTGCTTGGCGCCAGCCGCTGTAACCTGTTCTCCCACACGCTGGCCTCGTACCAGAACACACTGCTGCACTTCTGGGAGAAGACCTCCCGTACTATGGCTGCAGTACAGGAGGGCTTTAGAGGATACCAGCACTATGAGTTTAACATGCTCAAGGTATGTCAAGTGGAAGTGGTCAGCAATGTAGTAGAAGTACTACTATCACACTCTCAGCATTGTGGCGATGATGAAGGTCATCACCATCACCATCATCACTATCACCACCATCACCACCATCACCACCATCACCACCATCACCACCACCACCACCACCACCATCACCACCATCACCATCACCATCATCACCACCATCATCATCACCACCAACACCACCATCACCACTCTCATCACCACCACCACCATCACCACCATCACCATCACCATCATCACCACCATCACCATCACCATCATCACCACCATCACCATCACCACCATCACCACCATCACCACTCTCATCACCACCATCACCATCACCACCACCATCACCACCATCACCACCATCACCACTCTCATCACCACCATCACCATCACCACCACCATCACCACCATCACCACCATCACCTTCACCTTCACCTTCACCATCACCATCACCATCACCATCACCATCACCATCACCATCACCATCGCCACCACCACCACCACCACCACCACCATCACCACCATCACCACCATCACCACCATCACCATTATCATCACCATCACCACCATCACCACCTTCACCACCACCACCACCATCACCACCATCACCACACCACCACCATCACCACCATCACCACCATCACCACCATCACCACCATCACCACCATCACCACCATCACCACCATCACCACCATCACCACCATTACCACCATCACCAACACCATCACCACCATCACCACCATCACCACCATCACCACCATCACCACCATCACCACCATCACCACCATTACCACCATCACCAACACCATCACCACCATCACCACCATCACCACCATTACCACCATCACCACTAATATCATTGTCTTCATAATCATTATTACATCATTATCAAAACCATCACCACCATTACTACCATCACCACCATCACCACTAATGTCATTGTCTTCGTAATCATTATCTCATTATTATCACCACCATCACCATCACCACCACCACCACCACCACCACCACCACCACCACCATCACCACCACCACCACCACCACCACCACCACCACCACCACCACCACCACCACCACCACCCATGTTACCACTATCATCATCATCTTCATTATTTGCATCAAGAGATATTCAAGCTGTGGAGAAACATGTTACTGGCATAGTTTTGAATTGATACATGTATCTCAGTTCCAGGTATCCAGATATCTTTCTGATTATATTTGTGGCAGATGTGTATTTTGATTAGCAGCTCGCTTTGTTTGCAGAGTATATGGTTGACTCTGTCCAATATTAGCTGGTAATCCATGTAGTTTATCTTTATGTTGAATGTGTGCTGGTCCCAGTGTGTATCTATATATCTGTGTACAAATATTGTATCAAAAATTCAAATATTGCTTTCCCGATGAAGTGTCTAAGTGTGAAAAGAACCATGTAGTGTCATGGCCAAATGGTTTATTCTGTCCTTCCATGGTAAGTAAAAGATGAATCAACATCTATTAACTTGGCCTTCCAAACAAATGTAATAGTTAAGTGCGTGGTGAGTGCACATGCATGAGTGCAGTTTTGATGTGGAGTATAACATAACGTGTGGCCGTGTGCTGTGTTCATCATATAGCTTCTAGCCTTGTTTTTTTGTCTGTGATGGTAATCTAGCTTATAATGACAGAAAGGTTCCAGGATCAATTAGCCTTAGTGATGTGTTCTGTTTCTGCTCCTTCTCCCTTATACAGTGTGTATATATGTGTGTCCCTCATTTGCAGCTGTCCTATATCTGTTGATGATGTTTGTGGATTAGCTACCCAAACATTGAATCCAAAGTTTTGATGTTTTGAAAACTACTGCAATAAACTCCAATCTCCTCACATTCCTTTGATCTTACCCCCCTCAATTACCAACATGCCCCCCTCCCCCCTTTTGAAGTAATCCTGTAGTAACGGTAGTGTGCGTTTGTGCCATAATACCATTCCCGAGTTGTGGTTCATAAGCTCTCAGAAACGAGCAAGCCAGTTATCTGCCATTATGTGGGAGAGAGAAGTCGTCCAAGTTCTTACACACATTAACTGAACCTTGGTGTTCTGTTATTTGTCGCCCCCCCTTTTCGCCCTATACCAGCCCTCTAACCCTGTGTAGAGTACCGAAGTGTGACATCATAGTGCGTTGTCAGGACAACTGGTTCTAAATTATATGGCTATAGCAAAACAGTGATAATCACAGCATGGACTCTCATTTGTTGTGCCCGACACTAGCCCGCTAGACAATGTCGGACCATTGAAACTCTCTTGAGTGATGTTGTTTGGAACCTGAAAAGTGCATAACAAAGGATATGACGATATGTGGGTATAGCAAACAGCGATGATCGCATCATGGTCTCTCATTAGTAGTGCCTGACACTAGCCCGCTAAGCAATGTGAGACCAGTTAAACTCTCTCTTGAGTGGAGTTGTTTGGAACCGGAAACCTGGATAACAATGTGGGTAACGTAAACAGCGATTATCACAGCGTGGTCTCTCATTACGAGCGCCTGACATGAGCCTGCTAGACAATGTCGGACCATTGAAACTCTCACTTGAGTGATGTTGTTTAGAACCAGAAACCTGCAAACAATGGATATGACAGTATTGCTTCGGTACTCTATTGACAACGCCTGTGTTTGTTGTACCACTGTGTTGTTCTTATTTCCTAGGAGCTTTCAGAAACAAGCAAGCAGCTGGCCGACATGACCGGCGCAAGGGACCTCATTCCCGATTGGAATGAGAACGGTCAGTCTGAGGACCGAAGCCGCCAGGACACAACGTCAGATGTAAATGACCGCACTCTTTGATTTCAGTTCAAACTTGACTGGGGCTCGACACTGACTGGGTCTTAATCCTCTCATTACCAGTCCAAGAAAAGCCCATTGACTTATTTTACATTTCAAGCACGTAGGGTACTGAGAGGTTTAACAGGAACATAAACCTTAACCCCAAACTCTAAATGAACAGTTTAAAAGATAGTAAAACACAGTCAGAAGAATGTTGGTGTCGAGCCCTGCAAAAGCGTTTTAAAACCATGGCAACTGATTTAGTTATCATCACGCAATAGCATTTGTATGAAACCTTTCAAAAACCATGGGATTTTAGAGGCAACTGATGTAGTTATGATCATTATTTTGAACTGATAACAGAAATGCTCATCACTCTTTCTGAAAAGATTTACTGGTAGTCTTTCAAATCAATGGGATGTTAGAGGCGACTAATATATTTATCCTAATAGCATGCATAATCTTTCAAAACCATGGGATTTTAGAGGCAACTGATAAAGTTATCATCATTATTGACCTGATGGGGTATTGTGTTCATTGATCTTTCTGAGTAGAATGGATACATGATGGAGGTTAATTACTTGGCATTAGTTGCTTGGAAGTAGGCTCTTTGAGATTTGAAAGGAACCTAGAGGGTTAATCTTTGTACTCCTCACTGTATGGAAACATAACCTGTTTAACAACTTCATTTTAATAAAGCCAGAAAGTTGCGGAAGCAGCATGGCTAAAGTGTGCAGAAAAATTGGTAGATAATGACAAAATTGTAAAGATCTTGATCAACAAAACATGCATTTCAAATGATGTGCCTCAATTTTGGCATACCTGCATTCCTGACAAGATATGAACTTATAAACAATTTATTATCTTTTGATTAATAATAAGCTGTCATTAATTGCAATTAATTGAAGAACAGGGCATGCATTATGAAAGACTCAGTGATTGGATTTTCTATCAAAATGAGGATTGAAGGAAGAATAATTTACTACATTCTGATAAAATCTGTTGAAAATCATCAAGTATGAATAATTTATCTTCATCCCATTTAGATTCAGCACAGTATTTGTGCATTTCTTGCACTTCTCTTTTATTTTGGTTATTCTGTATTTTATATTTATGTTGTTCCACCTTTGGATTGTGGCTTTCTTCTATCTTTCCATCCCTCTGCAATGCTTTCATGCAATGTCAAATAATTTATGGTTTTATCCTTCTTTCTCCGATGTGCATGTTTTGTATTTAAGTTTATAATTTCCTTGATAAATCATTGTGTCTCTAACCTTTCAATATGCTGTATGAATGTATTCATATCAGTGGTCATTTTCACTACTTATTTAACATGTTTTAACATCATTTAGTGGTGGTCAATATTTCCTTTTATTGCATGTGGATTTGCTTCATACATGTATTGTTTTCTATGCAATAGTCGTGTTGTATGTTTTGTCAATGTATAATTTGTTTAAACTTGACTGTGTAAACAGTTTGCTGATGCTCTCAGCACAGTAATCTTTAATTTTTTAAAGAAAATTTAAACCATTCAATATTCTGAACTCAGATGCCATAAGCTCTAACTGCATTCTAAGCAGCGCTTGTTTCTTTAATGTCAGTCGATTCAGCATATCTTCAAATGAGATACATTGTGCCACCAAATGCCTTTCTACAACTTTGCTATGGGTACTTGTAGGTCTCTAATATTATTTTTTACTAGAATAAAACGAGTGTTTGCAGTAGTTAGAGGAGAATTTCTCTTGCATTTATCAGAAAATTGAAAGAGTTTATTGTGGTAAGTCTGCATTCAGTTTGTACATTTCTTATTTCTCATCCTTTACTGCTAACTCATTGCATCATGAATGTACCAAAGGTCTTGTGGTACAACATCCTACACCCTCCCTTCATTAATGGATGTCTTCACCATGATGTCTTTTTCTTGACATTCTTAATTGCGTTGTGGCAAGAAATTGAAAAGTATGCCAACTCTGTGTCTCAATTTTCAAAATGCTTCTCTATTGTCACGCTCAACCCTCTTAGCTCCAATCAATGACAGCTTGATTTATTAAAGGGATAGTCCTCCCTGAAATTAAGTTGCATTTGTTAAAAGCAGAAACATGAAAGAGATATATTGGTGAAGGTTTGATAAATATCTGTCCAAAGGATAAGAAAGTTACGATTGTTAAAATTTTGTGACGTCACGTGCGACATGCCTTCCTATATGCCGTATACTAATTTTTTTTTTAAATGTAGATTTTCTCAAGGATATGCATCATTTTACCTGTGCATTTGATACATTATTAGAAACATGTTTTTGATGGAATCATACAGCACACAACATATGGGAGAGCACCTCGCACATGACGTCACAAAATCAAAATTTTAAAAGATCGTAACTTCCTTATCCTTCGACAGATTTCCGTCAAACCTTCATTAACATGTTTCTTCCATGTTTCAGCTTTTATTGAAACCAACTTCACTCTAGGGTGAACTATCCCTTTAATAACTGCTCAGTTATTTACCTATGGGACTGAGCAGGCTAAAAGCCATCCCTCGTGTGTGTGTTTCTAGTGATAAGACTGAACCATTCCTCTTGTGTGGCATGTGCAGGACCTGAGACAGACAAGCAAACAGCTGGCGGAGGAGACTAACCCAAAACAGGCGAGCAGGACAGAGTTTGAAGAGGCCCAAGAGGTGAAGGAGGACGGGGCGAGTGGGCGGGATAGCGAGCAGGCTTCAAGACAAAGGTAAGAGGAGGGTGCTGGGATATTCCACTGTATTTGCAGGGGTAGTATTCTATCTTAAACTCATTTCACTCCTTTTTTCCTTCTTTCACCCCATAAGTGGGTCAAAAATCCTGAAAGTATACAACCTCGTGGTGTTTCCAAAGTTTTACTAATATCTAAGAAGAGGTATTCATTAGAAAACTGTTTTAGTAACTGTATGTCAGTTGATATGCTAAAAAATGTGCCAATTACAGTTATGGATCTTGGCAGACTCAGGTCAAAACTTAAGTTTGTTTTCAGAATACCACCTTGGGTAGAAACGCCCTATCAGTGAGTTAATTCGTCAGGTGTTTTACAAACTATCAAATCCATACAGAGCAAGACACATGGATTCGATGGTTCGTGAAAACGCAAATTAATTTGACAAGTTAATCTGAATAGCAAGACCTGGTTGGGATTTAGACATTACACAGCTTCCCGACAAGAGCAAAACTAGAAAGTCTGCGTTTTATAAGATTGTGCAAACCAAGAATCAGTTGGACTGTGTATATTTATGAGATTTTAGAAAATCTGTTCAATTTCTTGCATGTTATCCTAATAGATTTACTCTTTTTCTCTGTGGTAGGTTGATCTCGTTAGGTGAGGATGCCAACAGCCATCCGCAGCTGGACAGTAGAGGGGGCCACCTAGACGCCAAGAACAATGGGGTGCATCAGACGAGGGCGGCAGACCTGTTAGGGGAGGAGGCCGACCCTTCCCTCGACCCCTCCCACAGAGAGAGAACGGCTTTCATGAACCTCATCGGAGGCCAGGAAGGCGATGAGACGGGGAAGGACGATTTTGGTAAGTAGAGGCCAATAATCCTGGATGCTGCCTCATAAAGAGTTGCGATTATTCTGAATCAATCACGAGTCCAATACCTTTTCTCTAATGTGCAAAACTACAATAAACCATTTTCGTTGTGTAACCAAATTTGGTGAGTAGAAGGCAATAATACCGGGCCCTGTCTTATAAAGAGTTGCGATTGATCTGATTCGATCAGACTGTCAATAGAGCTGCTATACAGCTACATGAAACATGGTTACAAAGGAGGCCGCAGTAGCACACATCACTGCTCTCTGCTCCACAGTGACGCCTTAAGACGAGCAGTAAATGGTGCAATGTGGTGTATAAATGAGCTGCTATACAGCTACATGAAACATGGTTACAAAGGAGGCCGCAGTAGCACACATCACGGCTCTCTGCTCCGCAGTGACGCCTTAAGACAAGCAGTAAATGGTGCAATGTGGTGTATAAATGTTAACTATGATCTCTGTGGAAGGGATGTTCAAACGTAAAACAAGGATTTTTCAATTTTTTCAATTTTCCTGGAAAGGTTTGCTAATCTATGACTGAGACTTCATATATGTTATCGTTAGGGTGTACTTCTGATTTATGGCGGGTTTCATGGCATTTGTAAAAGGGACACATTATCTTTAAATTGGGTTACCTCCTCCCCCCTACCCCACTCGCAGGTTCCTTTGTGTCAGCTGACCTTCTATCAGATGACATTCAGCCATCAGACGACCTGCGGGACGAGATGGAGCTGCTGAACGAGATCCTCAACACCCCCTCCACCGTCCCCTCCGACAAACCAGAGGCACAGGGGGAGCTGCTGCCGGGGCAGGAGGGGGCTGAGGGTGCAGAGCCCCCAAGCAGGGGCGGCTACATGCCCTCGGATCTACTGGATATCACGTCCATGCTGAGCGAGATGCCCTCAGGTATGGAGTAGGATCTTGATTTTCGATTCCACACAATGGAATGAATCCATTTCTTCATGAAATTTTCTGTTTCATCTGCGTATGTGACCTGCCGCCTCAAACCACCAATAAGTCTAAAAAAATCATTTTTATGTTTCATACATATCCTGAAAATACAGATTCACAGCTTTTGAATGGTAATTAACTCATCTACTTTAGTGTAGGAGAATTAACTAAAATAATCTCTAGTTATTTAACAAGAAATCTGTAATGTGTACCCAAAGAAAATAACAATTTGTCATGATTTGATGCATTGTTGCATTTGAAACTTATTGGTGGTTTTAAGCCCGCAAGTGACATATGGTACTCTTTCTTGCTTCTGTTGCTCATTGTCTTCCTCCTCATTACATTCTCCTGTTTTGTAGTCTTTTTTTTCTGTTTTTATTGGTTTTCATAAAATAACAGTAACAAATAATATAGGCTGACCATAAGTTCAAGGCTATTTAAACACATTAATAAGCTAAATTATCTAAAGTTAACTTAATAATCAGCCACAAACATCCATCCTCACAACATACCACTCACACATACCAGCATTGTTGCTCTTCTTTATTTGCATATGACATTACTCACTGTCCTTCCAATATTGTTTTAGGAAATGCTGGAAGACTTAACCGCAAACTTTATTCAAACATTGAGGAGAAGAAGTACTGATTAGAATGTGTGTAAGGTCTACCTCATGTTAATGAAGGTCAGAGAAACTTGTTCAGTTATCCTGCTTATCTTAAACAGCTACAGTAGCGGTTTGAATTCTGAACATTATACTCTAAATCAGGTAAATTGAATATGTCCATTAACT
The DNA here is from genome assembly GCA_963669155.1 of Arbacia lixula. Classification (NCBI taxonomy): domain Eukaryota; kingdom Metazoa; phylum Echinodermata; class Echinoidea; order Arbacioida; family Arbaciidae; genus Arbacia; species Arbacia lixula. The sequence goes on along the minus strand of OZ022595.1, from coordinate 6,443,189 downwards.
GAGAGAATGAATGAATTTGATCACAGTACCTAGCTTAGAATCTATCAAATCCAAGAAACTTGTGCTGATTGCTATCGATGGCCAGAGCTGCCAACCGTTATGAAAAAATCGTATTTGTTACGAAAATCGGAAGAGAATACGAAAAATACATAAAAGTACGATTTCACGGCAAAATAAAATAATTCACAAAAAGTAGCGTCTTAGCAAGCGAAAATGTGGCATGAAAGGAGTTATAAGTACTTTTGTTGTGGCACACATAACCATTACAACCATGCAGTTGACCACTCTTATAATAATATATTTGTAAAGTAAAATGTTATGGTTACCATTAATAAACTACCCCTAAGCATCGTAGAATAATTCAGCCAATCACGTAGCTCTTTCTGTAACACCTGATTGCCGACTGCATTCACGACACTCATTCCATTGGCAATACATGTACATTCAGCACACACTAGTTGGTCCCTCACAACATAGATACTTGTATCCTAATGAACAAATGAACCAGGCCAGCCTTTCCAGGCTAAAAAGGTGGAGAAATTCACCTCAAATTACTGCAAGATAGGAAGAAACTGAAACCTGGAATATACGTGTACATCACTAGAATATCATTTTTAGTGCATTAAGATCATAGTCAGTTGTTTTAATATCATTTTCATAACATTTGGAAAAAAGAAAAAAAAAACCCGGAATTTTCTGATTTTTGAACCCCTATACCGCTAGCCGAGGTCCCCCAGAACTCTGGGGAGGCAAGCTCCCAAGCTATGCTTGTGTCCCTCACAACACAGATATTAGCACCCTTTTGAAATAATGAACTAGGCCAGGCTAAAGATGAAGAGCTGAAAAAATGGCGAAATCCTCCTCAAATCACTGCAAGATAGGAAGAAACTGAGACCTGGAATGTAAGTGTTGGACACTAGAATATCGTTTATGGTGCATTTTAATGATATTCAGGTTGTTTTAAGAACATTTTCATATCATTTGGAAAAGGGAAAAAGATCGAAAATTTACGATTTTGTAACCCCTATCACTAGCTAAGTTTTCCCCCGAAACTCTGGGGAAGGAAAGCTAGACTTGGGCTCAGTGTGGCAGTGCTCTGTACTGTGCTGCACTGTACTAGCAGTAGCGCTACACACTGCTAACTAGCTGCCGATCAGCTGTCAGTGGCAGTTGGCCAGTAAGTAGAACTAAACGGATAATACAGTGTATTTGTTTAGTCACAAGCTTAGACTTACTACCTTCATTTTAAAAAATACGAATTTTGATGGCAAAATACAAATTTTGGAGGTGCAGAATATGAATTTTGACTTTCAAAGGTTGGCAGCCCTGGATGGCTATCGTTTGATATGGGTGATATCATTTTCAGTTCAGTAAATATTAATACATGGTACATGAGGACCTCTCAGCCAATCAAATTGCAGAGGTGCTTTAACCCATTCTATAACTGTTTTCATGTGTTGGGTGAGTAGAATGATTGGTATTTGGTTTCTCTGTGTGCCTCAGATTCACTGGCCAAGACGCCCCAGGACGGCTCCTTTCCGTCCCCCCCACAGTACGCTGACCTCTTTGCGGACCGCCCCTCCTCCCAGCAACCACCCACCGCTGCTGCTGGGGCCGGCAGCCACAACAAGGCCGACTCCAGCAAACCCCAGGCCTTCAAGAAGGGCCAGAAGGCAGACATGTCGGCCTGGTTCAGCCTCTTCGCCGACCTCGACCCCCTGGCCAACCCCGACGACATTGGACGTGACGAGGGCGTCGAGAAGGAAGACAGGAACTGCTAGCCTCCCGCCAAGGCATGCAGAGGAGTTTTTTTTTTGGTATTGGATTGTTACTGCCTATGTCCTTCCTAAGCAGGTACTGGTAGATGGAAACAATTTAAAGAATGCCAGAATAAAGATCTTAGACAGGTACGACTAGTCCCCCCACCAAGGCTTGCAGAGGAAGTTTGTTGGTATCAGAATATAATTGCCTATGTCTGTCAAAAAGAGGAGGTTGTGTCAGAGAAGATTCACAAAAGTAGCATTTTGAAAAGTTTTGAAACGACTGCTTGAAACAAATGTCAGCATACAAATCTAAGACAAGAACAGTTAGCCTCCTGTCAAGGCATGCCATATATTGTTTGGGGTTCGGAGTATCCTGCATAGACTATGGCCAATAAAGTAGTGTCTTGAATACTGGTAGAATGTCTTCACAAGATTAGATCAGTTCTGAGACATTGTTACAAAGATAAGGGACAGAACTGCCAGCCTTCTGCCAAGGCTTGCAGAGGATTTTTGTTTGTTTTTATACCTGATTGTAATTGCCCTTGTATGTAGCTTATGACTGTGATAAGCACGCAAGTATGTTCGCAATATTATCCCATTGCTCACGGTTAGATTTTCTAGCTTTCTGAACCCTGGTTTAGAAAGGATGCAAACATTTGCCACGGAATTGCAGTTTCCCAAGGGGTGTGGCTTCATTGTGTTCTATAAGGTATTTGAAGTTATTTCATAGCCTGTTGTTCATTGTGTGACAGCAGATTGTATGGGAGTCGTGCTGCTTAGTATCTGAGTGCAAAAAAGCCAGCCTGTATGTTTGTGGGCTGAGCAAAGAATGGGTTTAGTGAGTATTGAGACAGCTTGTACAAAGAAGCCAACACCGCAGAGGTTTTATCAAGCATGTATAACGCTTGTTAATGAGATGCTTGCTTTCCCTCCAGATAGCAGTGACAATAATCACAGCATTCTAGAAATACTTCAGTGCTTACATACATTCTCTGCTCCAGTCATATCTCAAAGAGAATTAACTTATAACCAAAACTTGCAGGAGAATGTATGTTGCTGTTTTCAGCTTATTTGAATGGCACTGTTACATAAGACACAAATGCAATATGCTGATTGGTCAATGGGTAGCTAAAAAGAAGGGCCTTGTTTGTGAGTTCTACATCTCTTGTAGCATCTCTTCTGCATATCCCTTGTTTCACCTGCTACCAGGAATTCTGTGATCCTGTGTACTGCTATGTTATAATTCACAATTTGTTGACTGTATTCTTGGTTAGATTTCCCTTAAGATATATACATGTATGTGTCAAAGATTTCCCAACTTGTCAAAAAAAAGAAAGATGTTTAGAGATTCATTTATTCCTTCAAGCGGCATTCATACCTTTTGAGTTGGGTGCAAACATTTTATAGCATTCCAGTACTGTCATTGAGCTTTACAGAAAGTTGTTTCTGATTAATGAAGCTACAAAAACTACCAAAGTACGTATAGCCTACTTGGAGGAGAGTTGTGAACTGACTCATATTGGAATGAGGCATTTTGAGTCACTCATGTAATATAATCCATTCGGTTACCCAGTCTTTAATCATTCATGTTAAAGGGATAGTTCACCCTGGAATTATTTTGGTTTCAATAAAAGGAGACACATGAAAGAAACATATTATTGAAGGTTTGACGAAAATTGGTCAAGGGAAAAGAAAGTTATTTGATTTTAAATTTTTGATTTTGTAACGCACGTGCGAGGTGCGCTCCCATACAGTACATGTATGTTGTGTTCAATTTTTTTGGAAAATGTCCTTTTTCTCAAAACAATATTTACCATTTCACCTGTGCGTTAGATATATCACACATGTTTTTCCACACATATCGCCATGAATAGAATGTATTCCTTCATCGGAGAACATAAAAAAGGCAATTTACGGAAAAAGTAGTACACAACATTTGGGAGAGCACCTCGCCCGTGAAGTCACAAAATCAAAACTCTCTTCTTCTTTGACCAATTTTCATCAAACCTTCGCTAATATGTTTCTTTCGTGTGTCTAATTTTATTGAAACCAAAATCATTCCAGGTTAAACTATCCCTTTAATATATATTCATGGACAACCAGAAATAACTTATCAGTACTGAGGCTTTATTTCAATTGCAACGCATTTCTCACATTTTGACTAAAAATGCTATTTTCATCTACCATAGTATTCCAGTTTTAAAATGAAGACATTTTCCAGATTATTGTTCTTATTTATATTTATGTAGGTAATTGTGGCATTCCAGAGTATTAAAATTATTTGTCATAAGCAGGCATATTGAGTGAGGAACAGGAACTAATGTGGGTTGAATTCAAAGTGGTATTACTGCTACACAATAGAAACTGATGGCTGTCAGGTGATTTGAGTAAGTGGTACAATCATTTTACTACCATCTAGTGAAGTACTAGGTGATGAAAGTAACTGAAAAAGACTCAGTGGCATTGCTAGGAACATGTAAGTACAAATGTAGTAGTGAAAATACAAGAAAAAGGGGCATTCAAGTGTTGACTGATCATGTATTTAGTGCCATTGTACAGTGAAAAGAATAAAAAAAAAAGATTGGTGAAAAAATAAAAAAGAAGATTGTTTTATAGACAAACTCTCGTGACAGATGATCAAAATTTGCTGAATGCTGACAGTAGAGCATGGATGCGGGGATAAGGATGGGGTGGGGGTGGGGGGTGGGGGTGCACTCTTGTGTGCCCCTAGGGATATGATTTAGCGCCGCTTGCCCATCTGTAGTTATTCAAAGTCCAGTTAACCTTCTCAGTACTAAACCATGAAAAGCCTATTGACTTATTATACATTTAATGAACCAATGGTACTGAGAGAGTGAAAAACATTGGTTTGACACATCCTCCTATTCCTTGCTATTGGTGGATATGATTATTATCTTCTTTAATATCAATTTAGCAGAACTTGTAGAGCGGCAGTGATTTATGATTATTTTCATGACTTTTATTGTTAATATATTTATATTTCTCCAGCACTGCACACTTTAGAAGGTAATAGTATTTATCAATCAATGCATAATTTTCTTCTTTTTTGTTTTATATCTATTGCAGCCCCTGCATCGTGCTATTATTTTGTGTGATTATTCATATTGAAAAAAATTCACAATCCCTCTTTAATTCAATATTTTGTGACCCTTTTCGAGGCAGCTTCGTCTTGGTCAAATTCACAACAGAAAACACAGCATATTGTACATTTACATGAATGTAACATAATATATTTGCGTATGTTTTATGTTTTATTCAAACGTCGCCCATGTAGATTGGGAGAGCAGTATGGACGGAATGAAAAGTTATTTGATTTAGTTGTTTCCATCGATGTCCAAGCAGCTAGAGAGTTCATTCTTATTGAGTACCAGTTTGTGTATATGATTAGGTAAATGTGGCATAACCCCTCGCAATTTCTGTGATATAAGTATTGTGCAATTCCAGAGATAGTAGCAGTTCGTTCAGAACTTTGTGTCCTATTTGTATATATATAGAGAGTACTTTCATAAAAATGTAGATATTGTGTGTATTCCCCTCTCTCTTTTCATTTGTTTTCAATTTTTCAAATTTCCCTTGAATACTCCTGTGTACATATGTTTTTTTGTTGTATTGTCAGTACATGTACCCCCTGTGTGAAAGTAATATTTCATGGATGGTTCATACTTTCATGAGCTCCATACCTTGTCACAACATAGTATATGAGCCGTAATAAGTCTTCAAACTTGCAGCTTGTACGTCCACTTACAGCAAAGGATAGGTTTATTTCATCACATGGACATTTGAAATTTAATTCCATGTGTTATAATGAAATCATAATTGCAGTGTTAACACTGTCCCTTTCTCATATAGTGTAAGATTATTGTGGTGTAATAACTGATACACTCCTAGATGATCTCATTCTCATAGACTTCACACAGGAATCAGCTAGGTCCAGTTAGCTGTAGGTTGGTTGTTTAAATCATCTGGTATACCATAGTCCTCTTTAGTGCAGCTTTAAATGCTGCATCTGAGTTAGAGTTCATTTCCCAATATACCAGTATGTGTTACACACGCAGCATTTTGTGTACAAACACAACTTGAAAACTTGGATGTTAGGTAGAGCTTGAATTCAGGATCATCTGAGAGAGTTAAAGAGCCCTGATCACTAGGCCACAGTGCTCCCACTGGATATATGTCAGGCAAGCTGTATATTTGGTCTCCATTTGCCCTTCCTCTCCCATGTGACAGGTTTTTCACACAGTCACTGGTGCCTTGGACATAGACTATTTGTCATACGTGTAGATAAAAGTAGAGATTGATGTACAATATGTATGTGGACTTGACTATTGGAAATCATGTACATGTTTTGGTTTGTTGAGTATTATATCTTAGTCGTAAAGTCAGTAGGGTTCCCGGCAATATTGATTTGCTGTAATACGAACACAATGTGCAAATTTTTCTCGGCAACATTCATTTGGGTGCAAATATTACATGATAGAATTTGCAATTTTTTTTTTTTTTCCTGTGGCATCATGCCTTTATTGCCACACACAAAACCACTCTTGAGCCGTGTGGCATAAAATATACCATTGATGGTACATTTGCTCCCAATGGCGACTTCTATGGAAGCCTTGAATTTGATTGGATGTCAAGCAGTGTTACTATGGTGGTTACCATTGATGGCAGAATTACCACTCATGGTCAGTTTTATGCAACGGGGCCCTGATGAGAGCCCTGATGAGAGCCCTGATGAGAGCACTGACTGTGGGTAGTATAGTGATGAAGGTATTAACTGGCGCATAGCCTAGCTTCCAGGCTGTTGGGCACATTTAATCCAAAACTAATCACAAAACAAATGTGGCTGCAATAGACTACTCATTCTAGAGTTATTCCCAGGCATACCGAAGATAAACGGACACTTTACTAATGCTGTGAGCACTAGAACCTATTTTAAAGTTTAGATTAAAAATGTCCAACAGCCTGGGAACCAGGCTACCATTTGCATGGAAATCTTTAATTCGATTGGCTGTTACTATGGTAGTTACCATTGTTGGCAGAGGTACCATTAATGGTAAGTTTAATGCAATTTTATCTAAATTTTTACAATTTAGATAAGAAATGTCTAACGGCCTCGATGCCAGGCTAACATTTGCAGTGTGCATCACAACAGACACACTTGGGATAGTTGAGTTGCACCGTGTATATTAGGGATAATCTCGGTGTGGAGATGACTCACACTGAAGATCTCAGTTTCAGGTTTTGAAATTCATTTACTGCTGAAAATTTGTCACATTTTCTGTGTAGAACTAAGCAGAGCTGGGGAAGTGATCATATATGTATACAAATTCCTGGAAGATAAGCTTTTGTTTTCATGATGTTGTTACCTGGATTATGACGGATTAATTACATGGCGTGCTAGAATTCCTAGAAGGCATTACGCAGTATCTACATCACAAGTCAATTTATCTGAAAGGGAAATTTCACCCTGAAGTTGGATTGGGTGTAAAAAATGAAAGCAACATGTAAGTGAAGGTCAAAGTAAAAGAAAGTTGCAATATTTTTAAAGTTTGTATTTTGTGACATCACTTGCGAACTGCTCTCCTTCACGATGTCTGTTGTATGATTCCATAGATTGTCCTTTTTCTGTTTTTTTATGTCCTTGTTCTGTTTTTTTAATGGAGGAATAAAAAATATTGCAGGTGTGCATGTAAAAGCATGTGCCTAATGATAAATTTAATGCATAAGTAAAATGGTACATATCTTTCTGGGAAAATGGAAATTAAAAAAAAAATAAATAAATAAAGCACACAACTTACTAGAGTAGCTCGCAAGTGATGTCACAAAATTAAGAAGTTGAACATTCATAACCGTGTTATCCTCTGACGGATGTTTTGTTCAAACTTCACTAATTTGTTTCTTTCATGTTTCTGCTTTTATTAATGCAACTTTACCTCAGGGTGGACTTTCCTTTTTATTGTCGGTATTTATAGCGGTATTGCCATAGAGCTATGAAGAAAACTCATTAGTTGTTATTGTGTGTTGCATGCACATTGGGTTTGACACAACCCAAATTTAGCACTTATGCTATCCACTAAATGCAAATGCATTTTCCACACCCATAGAACATGAAGAAAAGAAAACAAATAATGTGAGCATGTACATGTATTATAAAATCAATACAGTATTTAATGTTGAAATGTAGATAGGTGTTTGTACAGTGCTTAGTAGTAAATACAAGGGGGGAAAGATGTGTAACAACCATGTTTACATCTTAGTTTGGCACTTCTTCCGTTTACAAGGTTCAAGCCAAACCAATAACAGGAAAAGGTCAACCATAATAGCACTGTGGTTCAGTGGAAGATCGTTGATATGTTTGTTATAACTAACGTATTGAACTTGGTATCAATGTACACAGTGACACTGGTTTAGTGAATGTGATTCAACATGTTAATCATAAATAACATTGAACTTGGCATCAATTTTGACAATAGCACCATGGTTTAGTGGATACGAAGATATATCTTTATTATACCTGACTTTCAAATTTGGCATCAGTGTTTATAACTTGAAGAGTACTTTTTCAGTGGTCAACTTGGCACTTGTCTACAATGATCAATGACACTGGTTTAGTGAATGTCACTCAATATATTTATAATAACTAACATATTGAACTTGACATCAAGTTTGACAATAGCACCATGGTTTAGTGGATGCGAGGATATATGTTGATGATACCTGACTTTTAAATTTGGCATCAGTGTTTATAACATGAAGAGTACTTTTTCAGTGGTCATATTCAGTATTTATATGGTATGATGTGATTCGTAGCACACAAAACTACAATGTATAACAAACACTCTGAAATCTAGCTAAAATAGTGGTATGAAAGTCGATCAACATACCAACACTTTTTCATAAGTACTGTTTTTTATTAAGTGGTATTCACTCCTTCATATTAGGTGAAATATGAATAATTTCTCGCATTCTACCACAAAGGAAGGTGTTTTCATGTTAACATGTGACATGGTTATCAGCAGTGTGATGAGTTGCCACTTATTTGTGAACATAGAAAAATAACCTTTCACGCATTCATCTGTTGTTTCTCTAGCTTTAATATTCGTCTGTGCGTTCTAAAGTATTCATATGAAGTACACCCTTGAAGTTTCACTACTAGTATTATTCTATATTGGGTTTCTAATGTTACTATTCACATTGGGACAATTTTTGCTCCCATGTTGTATGTGTATACCATGTATATAGATAAACAAAATACTTTGATTTTGTGGATTTCTTGTGCATTCCTAGCCTTTTCTGTTTCTTGGGAGTATTTGATTTTTCAGTACTTGAAGTAGGTGATCCGAACAGGTGTGATAGGTACCTTGTCTGGTTTGCAATCAGAAGTTAGATCAGATTTTTGTGTGTCTTGTACTATTCTTACGAAAACAGAGAGATTATGAAGAGTGGTTGACTGATTATATTAAATGGAATCCCATGGATAAAATGAACAGTGTGCTGTCTCCTGTGTGATGTGTCAACTTATTGTTGCTCCTATAAGCCACTTCGTAATTGCAATTTACGCATGAGCAGATTATTGCTGGAAAAAAATGAACTCAGGTCAATTTCACTACTCACTGAGTAAAGAGGGAATTTATTAGATATTCGACCACATTTCAATTCACTATCATTCAAATATGGCAACAGCTATTCAGCTCTGAGAAGGTAGTGAAAGAACTTTCCGCTATGTGCATCTGCTTCTATTGTTGTTCCGGAAACACTGTAAAATGTCTTTACATCCATCATTTAACACAGCTTCATGAAAAAATCCCACTCAGCAGTATAGTAGTATTTATCCAACCATGGTGTAATTACGAACTGGTCTATTATCTTAAGATATAGGCGAACAAGAAGGATAAAACAAAAGAAGATTGAAAAGTACGTGTAGTAGAAGGGGAATAAATAGGAAAAGAATGGAGAGAAATGGAAAAAAAGGAGGGGGAGGGGCAGAAGAAAAAAAATAGAAGAGGAGTATAAGAAAGTATATGTTAGAAGAAAAAGAGAGGAGGGAGAGGAGGGAAGAATTGAGAGAGCATAAATCCTTGGTTTACGACGGTACACTCTTAGTGAAGACTGATTATTACCGGTATTCAACATTACAGGCTTTTAGCCCTGAACAAACCTATGAAGGCCTTTCCAGAAAATGAAATTAAGCATTTCAGGGCTTGCAATCTGAAACCGAACTAAAGTTTTGACTTAACTCTGTGTGCCGCATTTGCTTTTTTTCACAAGCAATACACACTATTCCTATAAATCAACAGTTTGATTGGCACACAAAGGATTAAGTTAAAGTCCCCTGCAATAATCCATAACTGTGATTGGCCTATTCGCGCAGATTTAGACTTGCGTCAGTTTCCAGAACACCAATAGACCGGTATATTCAAATGTTATGCATACCAGTTTAACAAAGGTTGCCCCTGACAACCGGAAAGCTTGCCCGAGGTTTGCCCGATATAGCTACAACTAATGTATGCAAAGTGGATTCCAAGCACTGAAATTCTATTGTTAGGTACAGGTTAATGGGATAACTCGTTACTAGGCCCCGAGGGAAGAAACATCCATAAATTTGACTACATTAGTAAACCGGTCTATTGACGTAGACAGTTTCGGACTCTTCGGACTTCATTCAGAAGACCACTCCATGCAGCTTCCGAGTCACCAGTCCATACTTCCTTTCACACGGAAGCGGTTTTGCACTGATCGTTCAACTCTTATGCTCTGCTGCCGCGGGGAATAAGCAAGCTATTTTTTAGATCGTTGAAGAGATTAGCGTCGGATTATAACTGTCGATGCGACCCACCTCTACGGCGACCATGCATCGTACACGACACGATTTTGCCACGATTCTGCAGTCGTCAGGTCCTACGATTGCAAAATATGACGTCACCATCTCGCATGAATCCAATGTCCGGGTCCTGTGATTCAGCCAGTCAGGAGTCGTGTGACTGCATGATCGGCATGATGTCCGCAATGGCCCTTTATGATCAACGACAAACCATTTCCGTGGAAATGTATACATACATGTATACATGTATGTATACATGTACGTCACATTCCCGATAAACGTAAATCATTTCAATGTATGTTTACATGTATGATGTCTCTATACCATTGGGATATATGGGGGAGGTAGTTATGCACCTGTACTCGTAAAGATTCACCGAGAAATTTAGGAGTTCCGTGTTACAATATCATACCATAGCTTGATTTGTGTTCGGCAGGAAATTGTTCGCAAAAATTCGGTGAGAATTATAGCCTAGTTGCTGGTACGAACAAGGTTATTGTTAAACGATACGAACATTTTATGGGGTTTCGGTAGTAAATTATAGGAAGTAGTAATAACGGCTTCGTCTATAGGTTCAAGTAAGTACATGTACATTGTTCCCGTCTCAAGAGCGCGGGAAGGGTGGGGTGGGGGTGGGGAGTAGCCAAAATGACGTCTTTAATGATGCTATGTGTTCGTGTTATTGTCAGGGTCATACAATATGTGCCTGTCCATGTCCTTGTAAATGTCAGTGTCATTGTGTGCATATCACGAAACGCTTCATTAAGGAATAGTAAAACTCTCAGTACGTGCCATTAACAGATTAAGGCTTATATGCACTGGTAATACACATCATTTCCATAAGGCAGTATGGAGTCTGGCAGTGAAAGAGTTGATGAAGCCTCTTTAAAATCGTGTAATGGATCCATCTCGCCGATGAACATAATGCTCCCGATCTGGAATCATGCTGAGCTCAAATATTGAGCCATGATATATGGGACTTGGGGCGTAGGGTTAGGTATCACCCTGCCCCTCCCTTATACCACCACTAAGATATAGCTGACCACAAAGAAGAACTGGAAATAACTGTGACACCTCCTCTCCCCTCCTCCCACACACACACACACACACACACACACCACACACACACATACACACACACACACACACCCACACACACACACACACACACACACACACACACACACACACCCACACCCACACACATACACACACACACACACGCACACACACACACACACGCGTACATACACAAATCCATAGAGCTCAATGAAAGACCTGCCGTCACATGACCTTGAGTAATTCAATCACGTGCAATACACTATAGACAGGCGTTGCATATCAGGCATAATCACCTACCAGTAAAAACTCTGAAGATCTTATTCTAGTCCACTCGATATTACTGCGTGAAATATACATGACCAACGGTTGATATTAGCTGCGTATGAACAGATTTCCCTCCTAATTCGGCCTGTCTCAGTTTAAAGTCCACCTTGACAGTAATTGTATAGCAGAGAAGTGAAAACAACATATCAGTGAAGGTTTCATGAAAATACATCGATCAGATCTTAAGAGAGTTATGACTTTTTTCAAACGTTTTAATTGTGTGACGTACGTCACGTGTCAGTTCACAGGTAAATTGGTATGATTGATATCCCTTTATGAGAATGGAAATTTTCCAAAATTTCCCGAATCCTACTACATTTGATATTTTCGGGGTAAATATACCAGACTTATGTGTAGACCAAATTTTAGCCAATAATTTTGAACACAACTTGTCTGGATACTGTAAGATTATGTTTCTCTCTTTAGCCTAAATTTTGGCGCTTTTGTTATTGGGAAAAACACAGCCCTCCCCCCCCCCCCAAAAAAAAAAAGTCGCTGCCGACGCCGCTCCCCCCCCCCCCCCCCCCCCCCCTTCCGACGGGCGCCGGGCAGGCACCCTTGGGATCCTGCACAGTGCTGATGTTTTTTGTGTATTCATGGAAATCAAATAAAGGTTAAATATCATAGACACTGTTTCAAAGTTTATAGTGGGACTGAAACCATTCCACTCCCAACCTTCTGGATTGCCAAGCCCAATGTCTCGATCAGCCAGGTTTGTGTGCACAACAAGCATAGAAAAGAGCACACGAGTTGACCAAAGAATCACCGATTTGTTTTGTGTCTATTGCTCCAGCGCTGTGCATATTTGTCTTTTAGATTAAACAAATGTCAGGTAAAGCAAACTTTTGTTTGCCTTGTCATGTTTGAAGATAAGTGGATTAGATGCGTCTTTCTCATGCAAATTTGCCTGACATTACTGAAGACTAAGGGGACATTCTGAATCATTGCATTTTATCATAGTGGATGTTAAAGACAGGGTGTTCCTTTTGCAGGTCAAAAAAAGGAAAAAACACTGAAAATGGAAGAAGATACAATATCAGAACTTTCCTTCTAGTAAGTGGAAACTGACTTTAAACGAGATTGTAGCGACCGCCAGATTTTGAGGAGGTTTTGGGCGGGTCGTCCGAAACCTACATAGCCTGTAGACCGGAGAACGCTATGGTCCGAACCGGTCCGCTCCATAGTGCATGCGTTCAATGGGAGCATCGCGCGCTGACAGGGACAAACGGTGATGAATGCATGGTCGGTGCGTTTAGAATATAAACAAGGATATTTTTTTTTCTCTTTCCCTGAAGATTATCGTGAAGATATGACTGTGTGATTTCATAAACGTTATCGTCAGGGATAAGTGCTGATTCCCGCCGAGCTTCACAAATGGGACACCCCGACTTAAAAAAACCCACTTATTATATTGATCGTGTACCAAGACAGGATTGTTCTTTTCTTCTAAACATCGGCTCTGTTTTTATCATGATCCTTCTCCCTTGACCTACGAGACAACATTTAGCAGACAGTTCGAGGAAAAGCCTTTCAAACGTGTCACTATCAATTCCAAAGATAATGTTGTATTGGCTTCAGTTGAAGGGCATGTCAGTATAAAACTGTCTTCTCGGACAGAATGCTGATATATAGCGTGATCAGAGTGTGTGGCACTCGAGTTGACCATATTGTGTGAATGAAGTACTGGGGATTCAAACTACATTTTGACACTTTTGAAAAATCATAACAAAGCAGTTACAGCTCGAATAAAACTTAAAAGAATAATGATTAAAAAAAAAATGCTCAGTTAAAGGATGTCAAACCTTCACTGATATGTTTCTTTCATACTTCAGCTTTTATTAAATCTAACTAAATTTCAGGGTGGACTTTCCCTTTAACTATGTGTGTTCCATGTGTAGGCTTTTCACCATTTATGGACAGAATTAATATAGAGCAACAGTATGTCTGGCACTGCAAGGGTTAAAGGGCGCATACTGTACTGGGAAGACCGAAAAAGGTCTTCAAAAGGTAATCGTGAGCAATCTTCTTGCAAATGGTCTTAAATGCATGTATTATCCACTTTAAAAACTTGCTGAAAGATATTTGCCCTCAAATGATCTACATGTGGAGAAATTAGTGATTAGATTACAAATCCTGAAAATGTTCGTCCCGAACATTTTGATAATTTTGAGAATGATCACTACATTCTCCACATGTGGATGATTTGAGGGCAAATAATTTTCAGCAAGTTTCTAAATTGGACAATACACTCATTAAGACCATTGGCAAGAAGATTGCTCACTATCACCGTTTGAAGGCTTTTTTGTCTTCACAGTACAGTATATGCCCTTTAAGGAACATGGGAGCGTTATATAAGACAAAGATTGACAGCACATGATATAGTTCAATGGACAATACATGTACATGTACAATGTATTTGAAAAGGTCTTCCTTCCAAAGTGGAGTGAAATAGGCGAGATAGTGTTACTCGAGGTACTATACATTCATTGCAAGAATGCCAACAAAAATCAAGGAAAGCTTTTGTGTATTTGATATCAGCGACAATAACATGCTGTAAATCTATGAATGAGTGTCATATCATTTGGCAAGTGAAACAAGTTGCATTTGAGGAATGTGTGTAAGTAATGAATATTATGAATATAAATTTATTGCGTACTTTACACACATCTTCCATCCATCTCTCCATATATTATGTCTCTATCATACAAATATACACACACACACACACTCGCACACACACACACACATACACACACACACACACACACACACACACACACACACACACACACACACATGTAGAATCACAAACCCTCTCACCCCTCTTCTAATCCTCTCAGTACCAAGACATGAACATTACTGATTACAAGTATGTACATAATCCATTTTAGATATGATACTTAAGTCACTGATCCATACGAAAAGGCTCTTGATAAAAAGCAAATAAGAGTGAATTAAGTTACATATATATGCTTATACCAATATGTGCTCTGTATCAAAGCTTGCTTTGTTTGCTAATTTACACAAGTCTCCTAATTTGATATCAATAAAAGGAGCTTACTCTAATCCTTAAATCCTCCAATTTATACACATTACCATGAGGCGTTCTATAGTTGCAGTTCAATGAACATTAAGGTTACAAATAATGTTGATAAAATGAGGTGGCAAGCTAGAGTTCGGTACAGGACAAATATAATTGTTTCAAGCTCTGATTTTGGTCAAAACTACAATGAGTGTGATGGTAAATGTACAGATTATTTAATCTTGTGTAAACAAGAACTGCATTTTTAACTCTGCTCGATGTATACACCATCATCACCTTCACAGACACATCAGCCCACCAAGAAATAATGCACTTTCACTGATATATTTCGAGACAAAAAACCTGATCTTTATTAACTACATTTCTTACTTTGTGATGCTATTAAATACAGAAATGATGTTATATAGACTTAAAACAATACCTTCATACAAATGTTGTTAGAAGAAAATATGTTACATCCCGTATTACACTATAAAAAAAAAAGAACTTGATGATACCTTTACATGATTTGATATTTATATAAAAGGATAGAAAGTCTGAAGTATAGCTCGATAAAACTAGAATGGTTTGGGTGACAAAGTACTGCGGATGAAAGATATATTTCCGTGCGTATGTACATATATAGTCTCTGTAGGTGTGCACTCCGTTATTGGTATTTAAACTTGTGACATGCTACAGTGAATATCCAAACTGTTTTTTTTTCTTCCAAAAATAGTTCTTTTCTATGGAGGTATAATTTTGTATACAAATAACACTTATTGTTTATTTTCAGCTTTTTTTTGTAAGGGTGTTTTTTTTTTTTACAGGAAAGCTTCTGCGAATGGGTTTTGCACAGTAAGCCTTGATCACAAAAATATGGCATGACTGAATGTCTGCCCTGTGTAAGTTGAACAAGTTTTGAAGGGGAAAAGATTCCAGCAATTATGGTTAGGGAGACCATGTGTTCCAAATGGGAGAGACGGAGCACACCTGTCAGTAATTTATAGGCTATTTTAATAACAGTGTGAAAAACCAAACAGCACAATCACTGACATACGATACCTTCCTATATCACTGGCTGTGTGCATGTATAGAGGGGTACAAGCAGAACATCTGTACAACATGCATGGTGAACCGCACGCTATACTGAATAATGGGAGGCATTGTAGAAGCAGTTCTGCCCTATTTTGACAAAAAGAAGCAACCAACAAAAGAGACTCTTCTTGTAAATGACCAAAATGTACCTGTCACTTGCATTGACCTCAATACGACACCACATCATGCTAGAATGAATATCTTGCAGGAGTTGCAGCAATATTAATATTTCTTCTCCAGATGTTGTCTGCATGTACATGTAGGGAGTGCTGGGTACCAATAACTCATACTTGAGTAATGTGTTACTTGCTTCCTTTTGTCATATAACGGCAGATTTGTTTGGACCGTCTGAAAATATCTAACGCACATTCATCATGGCCTCTGTCAATATGTATAATGTGAGAGTCATGGTTGAATACAGGAAGATGACGATAAACATATTCAGCCATTACTTCCACCTCCACACATATCTTTCATTTTGCCCCCTTTTAAGATTAGTCTTACTCCAAGACTCGGTTGGTGTGATATTCTGCACTGGAGAACTGACAGAATGAGAGTGACAGCCATTTGATGCATGTCACTCATTACGAAGCAGTATAGGTTCAAAGAAATGTGGGATTTGAAAACGTCTCCTTGGTACACATCTCGTGCTAACCCTCACTAGTCTTGCAATAGAGATGACAGACTTGCAAGCGATTTATGCACATACCATAAGACATTACAAGCATTACACACACAACCAACAGTTTTAGTTTGACATACATGTATATACTGCACTTAAGATGACACACTATGCATTTGATACACTTTGAGGCTGGAAGCCAATACAGAGTTACACAACACAAGACTGACAGAAGCTTATTCGACAATATTTGGAACATACTGTAGCCTGTTTTAGTACATGTACTAGTACATACATGTAAGAGATGTTTGTTATTTTTGAGTTATACTATTCTATTGATGCATTACGGTAAATATATCACAATAAACCTGTCATGGTATCAGACCAGACACATACATGATCGATTTCACAATAATTCTTCCAAAGTGACATTATGTATTCATGCGTAGTCAGTGTTTTTTGGAAAGCAAATTTCACAAACACATAACAATAATGCTAATCATATCGACCATCTACTGCTGTACATGCGCCTATACATTATGCACTTTCACACATTCACAAACAAATATTGATGAATATTTATGAATTGCATGTGCAGCCACTGAGCCTACAGTATACCCTTCGTTGTTGATAATACATGTTTCTACTTTGTTACTTGTTGCCCTTTAACTCTTTGTAAATGGCTCCTCTATGGGATTTATGTGTGATAGTTGTGAAAAAGGGCACAAGTAGCACTCAGAGAGTTAACAAAGTTATGTCATTGCTGATGTCATGATGTCAGATACTTTGTGCTTCCTCTCCAACCTAGTTTGCGGCTCTAAACAAGACTTGGGACATGTGCATACTTGTCAATGATGGAAATGAAATAGTAAGCACATGTAATTCAAAACCATAGAGTAGATACATGTATATGTACACTGTAATGCCACGCCCACTCAGATTATACTGCATACTTGTTTTACAGGCTGCTCATATACCTGCAACCTTACACTACATCCACAAACTGCTGATATCCACTTTACATGGTTAAGTAGCATGGGAAGTCTCCCCATTCCCTGCCTGTTACATTTGATATGGAGTGAAGCTGCATGTGCCAATGCATGTATGTATTTCGATTAATGCATCGCATGAATCGAGGCATAGGGCTTTGCCTGACAAACAAATGGTTGTTGCCAACATGTTGTTTAATCTTCAGCATGGATGGGAAATGACATGTCAACGCAGATTAACAGTCAGCATAAGCAAACTTTCATTGATGTGAAATAAGCAATATCAAATCAAGGGACTATCAAGAATATTCAAATGTATTGGTTTTGACATGTTTACACAAATGATTTAGAAATTATTTGCGAAACAATGTACATACCCATACGCTGGATTTCTGAACAGCTGTTGGCTGAACACTTTGCACCATGATCTAAAACAAAAGGCATGATTCATTGAGAGAGAAACCAGCCCTGGCATATGATTAGCTATGCCCTCTGACAGATGTGTGTGTTTAACTGCAGATAATGCCCAAAATAGATTGGTTTGTGTGAAGAAAGCTGGAGTTACGGTACATAGAACAAATATCTACCACTTGAAA
Source organism: Arbacia lixula (assembly GCA_963669155.1). Taxonomy (NCBI): domain Eukaryota; kingdom Metazoa; phylum Echinodermata; class Echinoidea; order Arbacioida; family Arbaciidae; genus Arbacia; species Arbacia lixula. Next base: position 6,424,877 of record OZ022595.1, on the reverse strand, counting down.
TATATATCAGTATACCAGTATCGGTAAGGAGTAATGACCACTCAAAACATTTACCAGTATAATGCAGGTGGAGCTTAGACATATACAGTAAAGCTGTTTTCACACATAAATTTTGTCTTTTTATAGTACCATTGACTGAGAGCAAGTTTTCTTTTTGTACACTTTTGGACACCGCAAATGAGTAGAAATATGAAGAGGATTCCTCAACATCCAATACAAAAGAACAATGAATATGATATTCTTGTGATGATGAAGATACAGATACAGGCGTGTACAGTGTACGGTATAGTCATCCAATGTTAGTGTATTGTAAACCTACAGTTTCTGTATGCCTTCTGCTGAAAAAATACTTCAACTATTGCCATCTTACTCTACAGTATTTGGACAAAGCTTGATGTTTTACAAAGTTGCATGCAAGTACATAAGTCAAAAGAGATGTTAAACAAGCAAAATATGACTTGGTACACCAATAAACAAACCACCAACATGTAAAAAAAAAAAAAAAAAAATTTCTTTCCACATCCAACCAAAGGAATATACCTAATGGATACCGTGCAGCTATAATTCCACTAGTACAACCACCAAGACTTTCAAACTGTACTGCATTTAGAGTGAAGATTTGAAACTACAGAAACATGTACTCTCTACATTAAATTACACATACTCTTCGTACTCCTGAAAACCGGCATATATAAAAGAAAGAGGATCATTCTCTGGCAATGATCTAAATAAATCCAAATGATGATTTACTCATGATTAAAAAATTAACTAAATATCTCTTTGCATGCAATAACTAATGTCAGATTTTTTTTATGAATGTAAAATATTACAACTCAGACTTTTCTGAGCACTCGCTTTACTAATGTACCACAAAGCATTCCTAGCAATGTCTTCCATTGGGTGAGTAAGTATACCCATCCAACCATCCCAACTACCAGACCTGTCTTTCAAACCGTGGGAAATGATTCCCAATTCAGTGACAACAATGATATAGTCCATGTAGGAACCTTGTTGCATGGTGAGGAGTATAAACAATACACCATGTGATAGTCCTTAAAAGAAAGGTTGGGTTGTTCAGTTCATTCTCTCGGAATAGCAACAAATCGTTCAATATACGAGCCTCACATCACTCTTTTACCTGCAGCCCACATGGATTATAAGCATGCAAAAGGGAACTTACCAAAGTTGGGCTGCTCTTGGTACATGTACATCCTCCTTATATGGGTGCATTTATCAACTATCTCTAGGTAGAATCAGCGTTTCTAAACATGATTTTGTGATGCTGCGTTTAGCAATTCTCAGATACGCAATTCTGGTTCATACACGTTTCACACAATCACTTGTAAACAAGAGTATGCATCACGTTAAAAAAACGCTGATTATATATGGCCTAGAAGAGAGTTGATACACGCACCCTATGAAGACTTTAAATAATACAACTTAATAAATCCCCTTCTACATACACCTCTTCTTTACAATTCAGCTAATATTACATTACATGAAGTACAGCAAAAGGAAAAAAACGAGGAAAAAACTCGTTCAGGTTTGTATCCCTCTATGGAACCAAACTCCCTTACATTATTTAGTAGTACAACGTTTAAATAAATACACTTCCATGCTTGCAGCCACATAATAAGAAATGTACTGTCATTCAGAGTACTCAGACATGTATTCGTAACAATCCATATGTAGGCAAAATTCTACTGTGCCTACTGCAGAACTGAAAGCACATAGAGTGCGAAAGTACTGCCTGATATAGTACAATTCAATTTCTTGATTGAATAATAAAATACCTCCTTTTATATTTATGTCATTTTTTGGTATTTCATTGGATAATTCATTGAAGCTTGATTTCTTAATAATAGTACACGGTACATGGTTGTGACTCTTGACAGAAACTGGAAAATTAGTTTACCAGTGTCAAATAGCTTAGAACTTTCAATATATTATGTACAATGTACATCTTTTCTGAAAAGCAATCAATACAATCTGATCCCTCCTTCCCCACAAGTTCATATTCAAACCCCCAAAATTTATGCATACATAACACAGTAATTCCATAGAAGACAATTTTTGTTTAATTTCCTGAATGCTTGAAGGACAGTTACAGATCAACGAAAGTTAATATAGTTTCATAGCAGAAAGCCCAAGAAAAAAAACAGAAAGAAATAAAACGCTAATAACAGTCAAAATAAAACTGCTTCTCCAGCTCTCGAGGTCAATACCTTCCTCAGACTACCTCGTACTCCGATTTGATTGATTTCATCAGACAGCACGCAAACACGATGCCAAAGATCTAGATAGAAGAGATGGGATGCCAAAATCAGATATATGATACAACTTAAAGACAAAAAGCATGATGTCAACCTTCTTAGCATGTTGCCTCTTTGAACATTTAGTGATAATTTCACTTTTATTTCTCTTTGAAAAATCACGACAGAGGTGAAAATTATTCCTGCACGACAAACACAGATCCATCCCATGGAAACATTTTTGCTTCTTTATGTGAAGCATGTCTTGTTAATTTTAATACGCTATATCAATATCAACGTTATGGCCCCCAACCATATATTTGTGGTATCAGGTCCAAAATGGGCTCAGGCGGTCAAATTATTTCTTATATGTTGAACACAAAATAAGCATCAGCTGTGAATGCCCACATGGTTTAAAAGGATGGGACCAAAGAAGAAACCTGGGAATATTCTTAGGGAACGTTTTTCTTTGGCTGATTCTCTAAGTCGTGGAATTTCTTATCCCTTCATTAGAAAGAATCATGCTCCCTGGGAGTCTTAAGAAATTATGTTTTGAAAGATGTCTTCTAAACTGAATCAAAACTTTCAGTGTGTCCCTTCCTCTGTTATTTAGTCGTGTGCATGCCTTTTCATTCTATAATACCACCTCTGTTTAATGTTAGGTGACTCCTTTACTTTGCAATTTCCTATCATACTACTTCAATCTTCCACTGAGCACCACACTCTTATTATGAAAGTGCAGCAGGCATGACCAAACCTAGACAGAAATACCATCTTGTTTGTGGTATTCTTTCCGATTTGTTTGTTTGTTGATGTCTGGTGTTCAGAGGAGCCAGGTGTAATCCCAGCAGACCCAAAATCATGACAAAGAGTAACTTTTGGGTCAAGACCAACCCCTTCCCTGTATGGCTCTGTATGCGCCACTGTCACACACACCAGGGGTGTTTCATGAAGCTGTTCGTAAGCTACAAACGACTGGTGATCCCTTCTTGTGCTAAATGCGATACCACATTTTGTTCCTGTTTTAACATATTGGGAGTTAATTTCCAACAATCATAATCAAATTTGACAAATCATAAACTGTATTCAGACACTTGTCAACAATAATACCTCCGGCCACTTCGTGGCGGAGGCATAAAAAGAATTTTCATTTACAAACATCAGATTTGAACTTAAGCTGGGGGGAATCAAAATCATTGAGAATGTGATTAAGCACAATAGAAGGGATCATCAGTCGTTCGTAAAGTCATTCGTAGCTTACGAACAGCTTCGTGAAACACCCAAGAGAGAAAGCGATTAATTCTTTGCCTGCCGCATGTGACTTTTTCACAGTTTCCATAGAGCTGCGGAGAGTTTATCTGGCATACAAAGGATTAAGGAGATCAGTTCGAGGAAACTCACCTCAATGACTGCTATGCCGATGGCTACTCCAGCTATGATGGCGATGTTGCTTATCAGATGGTCCTTCAGCTCCTCATAGCAAGACTGAAATAAAAACAGTTGTGTTTATAAAAGGTTCATACAAGGGACTCCCAAATATAGTTTTGCCATGCTTTGTCTGAATTTCTCATGAACCAAACCAACCAAAGTGCTTCTATTAATTTCTTGCTCCTCTTTTAATATTCTTGTATTCAGAGCTCTATTCTCCTTTCACATGGATCAAAGTATACCTGCAACTCACTTTAACTCAAATATCTTCTCCAAGAATTTTACTACATTTAAACAAATCTTAGGATTTGCAAAATATTCAGGAGTTTTACAGTTAAGAGATCTTTTTGATGGAAAGTAACATCTCTTCATCAATAGACAAACCAGGGACCTCAGGCACTTGTTTTTGTTAAGATGACTGGCAGATGAAAACAATAACCATACATGCACTGTGTATTTGACTGTCACGCTGACCGAGATTACAACACAGGAATTTTGCCAATTTTTTGCAAATTGTTCTGTGCTGTTCCATTCGTTTTTCAATCGTGTTTCTTATCATCTCCCAAAAGCTACATAAACATGTGTGTTCAGGCACTTGTGTGTAGTGTAGTGATCCCATGCATAGGTTTTGGTGTCTAGGCACCCTCTCATTTCAGAAAACTATTAACCCTATCATTACCGTGGGCACAATAGAGGGAAAGAATGAAAAAACTTTGTTTGGGCCTGGCATTGAGAGGGTGAAGGTTGTGACCAAGGAAGTGATGTCACTCCTCCCCAGCCTGATAAGGAAAAAAAAAAAAACATACCGCGGTATAGATGTGATCAGTACCCTGACTGATGTCATTGCAGTCTGGTGTATTGTCTGAGCAGCACGACTCTGGCACCGTGCCTGGTGCTGAGGAATTCCAGTTGCCCCAGTCGGTGTAGTTGTCGACACCACAGCATTTCAACTACATGTAGAACCATCACAAGAATACACACACACACACACACACACACACACACACACACACACACACACACAGACCCACAAATACGAAAGCAACAGAAGGGGAGAAGGGGGAAAGAGAATTCTTTGGTAAAACTTACGGCGGTATAGATTTTTAGGCCAGCCACTTCCGAGTCGGTCGACACGTCCATGTTACAGCCTTGGGAAATATCTAAGCAGCACGATTCGGGCACCATGTTGAAGTGAGTGTCATTGAACCCAAACCATGTGGTGTAGTTAGCAACGCCACAGCACTGGTGCTACTCCGCGTGGGAAGCGGGCGGGGAGGCAGGGGTGTGTGGTGGAGATGGTGTACATGATGTACCGGTACACGGCGTACATGGAGGGTGATGAAAGGGTGCATGGCAGGGGTTGGTTAGGAGGTGAAAAGCAAGTGATGAGAGCAATGTTAGTTACTGGTTGCACAAGCTGGTAAATAAACGAAAAGCAAACATGTGATTAACAGCGATGTAAGTCAATGGTTGCTACATGTACATGTATGTAAATGCTTGACAGGTTGGACAGCTCACTTCTAATTCGCAATTTTGGTATACCATTCAATTTTGCATGAGATTTTTTTAATTTAATTTTTGTAAATTTTGCTGAAATATTGAAAAATTGATATGCAATTCTTCACACTTCGTTTAAACTTTTCCCAAACAAAGTTCACTTTTTTCCTTTTGCGAGACTGTAATCATGTGATCGTATATAAATATGTAAATGTGTTACCCCAATAAAAAAGGATAAAACTGGAAAGGAAATTTAAAGGACTTTACTGCCAACAAAGACAGGTGACAAAACCTATCATATGTAATGCAGTTGATACATGTAGCTTGAAGTAACACATATTATCAGTGAGGTGATGAAAACATGCAACTCAATTTTCTTGCAAAAAATTAATACACCCATGTCATGCATACCTAGAAACATAAACCACAATAAAAATGTAATCTTAATCTCTGAGCTCTTAATAAAGCAGGTAGAGTCTACCAGTTACGTTTTTACATTATTTTACATTATTTTAATTGCAGGGTTTATCACCCCACTGATATATGATTTTGCAAACTCATGAAATAAAAAGGCAAGATTACACTATGATTATGTTGCACTGGGAAAATGAACAATTCTGTATAATCTAATGAATAATGCTGCGTTAATATACATGTACATCGCCATGAAACCTCAACATGATCATGTATGAAATCGGGATGTTACTTATGTCTCTACACTGCATGTAAAACTAAGTGGACTGTAGTAACCATAGCATGAAAAAGATTAATTCCATCTTGCTTTAATATCGAATTTAACACATGGCGTTGTGTTGATGCCAATCCAAATGACAGATACATGTATATTATGTTCATTTACATGGAAAGTCACTTTTGCTGCTTGCTTCCTTTTGACAAAAATGTGCATCATGTGCAAAAACACTGTAGGGCAACACGTCCCCCACCCCTCAGTGGTATCAAAGTCAAACTGTGACTCATACCAGAGTTAGTCAAAACTTAGTTATCCTCCACAAACCTGTTAAACACAAAATGGTCAACTTAACTTTGATATTTTCATGCATACAGCCAAGATCTCATGAAGGTTTTGGATTGTTCTTCAAATTTTTTAACCCTGGGAGCAAATGATGTGTAATCATTCCTCAATGTGCTTTTCAAGGCTGAGCACTGAGAGGACGTAAGTGCCATCGAGGCATTTTTACATGCAGTGTTACACGCACACATCCCACAAACTAATACAGTTTGTCAACTGCAAATATTAAGACCCAGACGTAAGTACACACACTAATCAAGAGCAAACAGGCAGTATGTGAGCATGTTAATATGAGCATGTAAAATAATATTAGTCAATCTGTAAGTTTGGGTCGCTCATTGGCAATGCAAATACTAGATGAATGCAGTAGTAGTATATTGGGAAGCCACCAAGGAAACTATATCCTCCACATTACAGTACCAACACTGTAATGTCAATTCCATACTATGGTTAGCATTTCACTATACAATATAGGTTGTTATACAAATGTTATTGTGCCCAGAAATTAGTTTTTGTGACAATTTTCTCTATTTTCTTTCTTCAATTTTCATGAAATTTGCAAGCGAGGTGAATAACTGATCAAATAAATACGAACATCAAAGGAAAGTTTTTTTCTTTTGTAAATGCATGAAATTATGTGCAACAAACAAGGTGAAAATACAAATACTGTGAAGAAAAAAAAATTAGTACAAAAATTCTTTGTATGCATTTCACATGATATGTTACAGTATTTATACTAGATGGCAGTAAGAAAAGGTGACCAAAAAGCTTATTGAGCTTACTTGACTAGCAACAAAAAAGAAAAGAAAAAGAAAGAGTCAAAGTCCATTCCATTCATTGAAAACGAATCATTAAATAAAGGTGAATTTTTGACAGTACTTGTATTGTGTCAAGAGAAAAAAACCCAAAAAACTGACACTACATTGCAAGATTAATAAGCAGAGAACGTGACATAAGTGGGTAGTAATTTTGAGCATAATGACAAAACAATATGAGCAAAATATTGTTTGCATGCCTGACAACACAAACAAGAAAACAGTGCAATTACGATTAAAATGAGCAAATGCTAATAAATGTGTGCACAATACTGCCCTACTCTGACAAAAGGAAGCAACTAACAAAAATGAGCAAAATGTGTCTGTCACTTGCATTGCAGTGCAGCACCACATCATGTTAGATTGAATATCTCGCAGCAAGATGAATATTTCTTGTCTGAATTTTGGCCGTAAGTAGGGAATGCTGGGTACAATCTAAGAATACCAAGAACCCAGATTTGAGTGATTTGTCACTCGCTTCTATTTGTCAGAGTAGGGCAGAATAGCTTGCATGGGATGGTGGTGCACTGTGCAATGGTGAGTAAAATAGTATGGAATGAAACGTTTCTTGTGCAGGTCGTGCATGGTGCGGTAGATGGATGGATGGATATATGCTGGTGGTAACTCTACGTGGAAGTTTGATTGCTGTACACTATGCTCAAGGTAGATGTGTACATGGGCACATGCACAGTACAGGGACATTGTACTGTACAATACCCAAATAAGATTTAGAGCATGAAACCCGGGACTTTACTTTTAACACATTCAATTGGTTTGCTTCGATGTTTGTTCAATTTAAAATTTATCACTGAAAAGAGTATTGATTTCTATTTCCGAAATCACCATGTAACGTTGGTAACATGACAGACACAATTGTTTCAAAATAGTCTGTCCCATCCTCCCATTACCAACGACGTATGGGACATTTGAATTGAGTGATTTTTGTGAGGCTTGTCCTGTGCTGAAGGTCCAGTCCTTATCTAAATCTTCATGTGTTTTCTGAATTTCAGAGGTGTTTATATCTAAGAGAAAATGATAATGAGTGCAGATTTTAGAGGCAATGTAACGTTTAAATACCATGTTACCATGGATAGGCCCACATACATTTGTAAACAAGGAGCACACAGGGATTAAGCCAACCTGGAAAGATAACCCTGTTAGAACCAGTGGAAAATAGTGGGCATACTACCAAGATATCCAAATAATCACTAACACTATTTCTTTGTGGTAGGGGTTCCCCTACACTGTAGATGCTTTCAGATGAAAAATCAAGTGTACCTGTGGAGTAGCCCAAACATTTCCAATGGGTCTGCGGACACTATCCTTCCAGGGCGCTATAACATAAAGGTTTGCGATCAATTGCAAATTTGGAAGACAAATTCTGATTGGTTACTAGTCAGTCTTTTGAACAAATAGCGCAGGCAAGAATGATGTTGATTGGCTATTGCCATATTGCGATTGATCGCAAACCTTTATGTAACAGAGCCCAGTTAAGCTAAAACCCTGTGGACCTCCCAGTCAAGTGCCGGAAGTCATTCCATATGAATTTGCCATAACAAACAAATATGAGCATGAGCTATTTTTTACAAGGTGCATCAGTGGGTGAAAAGTGCTGTATTCATTATGAGAATGGATTAGTGAAAGCGTTTCCCGGTTGTTGGTTCTAGCGCCGATATGTGAAAGCTTTGTAATTGACATTGATGTGCATGGTGCCCTCATGACTGGGTCCAATACCAATCAAGAACTGGTGCATTTGTTTGTACACTGTACAGTATTGCTATCAAGAGAAACTTGGTGGTGCACAATGAACAGCAGTCCTGAGTTTCATGGGGATAAATTATTCTAGGTTGCTAACTTCAGCCTAGGTTTACATTTGGGGTAATGGTTAACAACATCCTAACCCTAACCCTAAGCTAAAGTTAGCACCCTCCCCCGGACACCCAGGATTGCCCAATGATCTCTCCACACAAAAGGAATGGGACATCAGATGACACTGTGAAACACACAAATTCAAGTGTTTCTTTTAGCAATATTGATAAGTGATGACAAAACATGCAAATAGCAATAACCGTGTGCTTGCAAGATAAACGTTCAACGTCAGCTCGGCTGTAACATGGAGTGCTCAACCCTTCTGAAGAAAATGAAGATAAACTTAAATAGTTACGAGAAAAAGAAGTACTCCAACACTACGGACAATGGAATTGTAAGTGAACTGAAAGATGCATTCATTACAAATTCACCAAAGATACACAGAATGCTTAAGTCTTCTGAAGGAAATAAAGACAGATTGAACAATTATCAGAGAAAAGAACATAAACTGTACACTCCACCAGTATAGACTTTGGAATTGTAACTGAACTCAAAGTTGTGTTCATTAAAAATTCATTATTTTGGAGAATCATCATGATCATGCATAAAATACTAAATACATCTTCAAGAGTGCCTCAATGAAGCAGATAAAAAAATCACCATTTTCAAGAATCATGCATCAAAAACAAATACTTCAAGTATACTTTGATGAAGCAGACCACAACAAAGACAGTTTTATACAACAAAAATATCAAAAAAGATGAAAAGAAGTAAAAAAAAAAACATTGACTACATTGAAGGAAACAAAAATAGTAACCGTTTACACCAGTGATAGAATTTCATTCTCTTCACATAGAAATATTGATACAATGTAGCATTAAAGAAATAAAACACAAAAAAGTGATCATTCTCTCAGCCAATTTTAAAACAAAATTCAATGATACCCTAGAACTACAACGGATGCGTATGACGGAGGTAAACCATGCAGAAACAAACAATTAACAAACGGGTCCCTTTTATCACTATACATAACGTGTCACACACATACATTTTAGAGGCAGTGTACCTTGTATACTACATTACCATGAATAGAATCACCATTATGTCTGTGCAAGTACACTACTACTGTTACGACAAGTAGGCACCTAGGCTGGCTTCCAGACTGTTAGGCATTTTAAATCAAAACTACATGTACAATATTCAATAAAGGGGTCTGGCTGGAGTAGACTAATTATTCTCAGTTCCTTTTCCAGCTCACCCACACAGAGGGACAAAAGACGATAATGAAAGAGTGGCTAATCTTATGAATAGTAGATCCACTGTTTTTAATATTTTGAATGAGAAATGTCCAAAAGTCTGTAAGTCAGGCTAGGAGATACTCCTCAGTGGGCCGTTTCCCTGGCAAGATGAGCAAGGCTCTTCCATCAATGCCTCTTACCCCCTCTCTATGGGGACATGCATTAGCATGAAGAAGTGCGTGATGGAAAGGCACCATTTTCCATCTCTTGCTGGAACTAGCACTTCACCATGAATATTTTGTCAGGAAGATGCCTCACAGTGGGTATTCATCCTATGAGTACCACAGGTACATGTCGGTGTTAATATGTAAGAAGTCAACGGGCTTTGCCTGGCTTGGTACTGAGATGGAACACATGGGTCTGTCTACAGTAAATGGATATTTTTTGGCACAACTGAATCATTTGACATTATGACCACATTGCACCACTTAAATATTGAATATTGAGCGTTGAATTTCCTCCAAAATAATTTCAGCTAAAATCCTGCTCTGAATGTTCAGTATTATATATTTCTAAACTAAGCCTGTACATATTTGCCATATCACAGGGGACAGATGAGTATATTTCAAACTTGTCTGTCCCATTACCAACGTGCTGTGGCAAATTTGTACAAGGCAAATTTTCTGAAGCGTACAAAACCTTGTAAAGTGCAAATCAATACATTTCTTTGATATTTCATTATCATTGGCTGGTTTATTTAAGAGAAAAAAAAATAATCAGAATTTAAGAGATTTACGCAAATGTTACAGTAAATGTCACGGAAAAGTACTCAGTACTGTGGGCAGGCCCACTCTTTCTACTCTTTCTACCAAGCACACATGAAATGGATACGTTTGTCGTAGCCATAGCCCAAGATAAGATTGCCTTTCATATGAAATTATGTATGTCATTCCAAGTTTGGCTAAAATCTTATAGATTTTTTTTCTTCTTCAAAGGATTCATGAAAACTGATTACATTTTTCATTTGAATTGCTTCGACTATAAATCAATTTTGGTCTAATCATGGTTGGGCAATAGTGTTATAAAAAGTTTCTCTTCAAAGAAAATAACAAAAAGGAAATAATAAAGACAAAAGAAATACAGGTAGAAAGGTTTGTTTTTACAAAGAACTTTGAGTTTTGAAGATTTAAGTATGAAATTATTACATTCCAGTCCTAACCAGGTGAATCAGAAAAAACAAACATAAATGTGTCCATAGTTTTGCATGATCAATTAATAATTCATTGATTTTAAATATCTTTGAAGAACCACTAATGCAAATCTACAGCTTACATTTGAAATTTCCTGGAGACCCCCCTTACAGGAACTTGCTAAGCCTGTTTCAATTCAATGATCACAGTACTGTGTTGTACATGTATTAGAGGATATTGTGAGCGCATCTTATTTGAAAGTGTACTCAATCGGTCCAAAGTGATCCAGGAAGAGACCCACGGTCCATGACAGGCTGCAGAGTGCTTTGCCATACTGTACCTCCACGGTTGCTTGATCGGATGAAAAGGAAAGGATTCCTCCAAGACCACATCTGGAGGGACACTTTCTAGAAACCTACCCTGAACACTTGCAAAAGTATACCCCCAAGGTGCGGTACAGTTTGAAAATGGAAAGGTACAGCACCGTATGCTATATTTTCATTCTGAACAAGACCAGGGATAAAGACACTTACCTCTTGTTGCATCGAGTCGAAGATCGCCCTGACCGATTCGCTTGAGTTGTAGGATGCCTGCAGATCGGTCATGTTATCATCCACAATTTTTTCGATATCATCACGGAGGACGTAGCCTGCGATGCCAGCAGCCAGCTCAAGGATCAGCAGAACAACCATGATGAAGGCATACTATACAGATGGGAGAGACATGGAGAGATGGGGTGGGAGGAAGAATAGAAAGAGGAGAGGGGGAGGTAAAGAGGAGAGGGGGAGGGAAAAAGGAGAGGGGGAGGGAAAGGAGGTGGGGGGGGGAGAGGAGAGGGGAAGAAAAGAGGAGAGGGGAGGAAAAGAGGAGAGGGGAGGAAAAGAGGAAAGAGGGGGGGGGGGGGAGGGGGAGGGGAGGGAATGAAGGGGGAGGGAAATAGGAGAGGAGGGAGAAAAGGAGGGGAGGGAAAGAGTGGGGGAGGGAAAGATGGTAGGGGAAGCAAAGAGGAAAGCAGAGGGAGAGAGAAGAGGGGGAGGGAAAGAGAAGAGGGGGAGGTAAAAAGGAGAGGGGGAGGGGAAAAGGAGGTGGGGGGAGCGGACAGGTGAGGAAAAGAGGAAAGGGGGGAGAGGAGAGTGGGGGGGGAGGGAATGAAGGGGGAGGGAAAGAGAAGAGAGGGAGGGAAAGAGAGGGGGGAGAGGAGAGGGGGTGAAAAGAGGGTGAGGGGTGGGAAAGAGAGAGATGGAAGAGAGGATGAGAGAGGGGGGAAAAAAGAGAGGATGAGGAAAAGAGGAGAGGGGGCGGGAGACAGTGTGGGAAAGAAAGAGGAGAGAGGGCAGGAAAAAGAGAATGAGGGAAAAGGGAGAAGGGGAGGAGGGCAGAAGGAGAGGGGAGGGAGAGAGGAAATGGGAAGGGAAGGAGAGGGGTGGGAAAGAGAGGGGGGAGAGGAGGGTGGGGAAAGAGAGGGGGAAAGAGGAGAGGGGGAAAGAGAAGGGAAAGGAAAGAGGAGAGGGGGGAAAGAGGAGAAGGGAAAGGAAAGAGGAGAGGGGAGGGAAAGAGGAGAGAGGATGGGAAAGAGGGTGAGGGAAGAGAGATTGAGAGAGGGGAGGGAAGAGAGATTGAGAAAAGAGGGGAGATAAAGGGGATACAAATTGCCAGGAGAATAGGAGAGAGGGGGAGGGGGGGGGATACAAACAAGAGAAAAGGAATGAGATTGAGAGATGAGAGGGAGATGAGAGGGATAAAAGAGAGGGAAAGATAGAGAGAGAAAGTGAGAGTCAAAAGAAGTGGGCAGAGGAAAGATATTGAGAAGCGATGGGGAAAGGCACAGCACAGAAACAGTGTCAGAGAGAGAGAGAGAGAGAGAGAGTGAAGGGGGCAGACAAGGTAAAGCAAAATAACTATTAAAATATGAAGAAAAATGGATTCCCAACTTCTTATCTACTAACTAGTATAATATGAATGAGTAACAATAAATTAACACAAATGCATCAAATAATAATAATAAAAAAAATGTCAAAACAAAGCAACTTACAGTTCCCAGCATGCAATAGTTCTCCTTGGCTGCTCCGCAGCATCCAAAGAATCCGGTAAGGAAGATGAAGACTCCCACACAGATGAGCACAATGGGAATGACTGTGCCTGTGTTGCCAGTGAATTCCACATACTCCTGGTAGATTGTGAGGGTCAGTGCTCCGCCTGCTATGATCCCAACTCCAAGCACCTACACATGATCGGGAGACAACCAGAAGAAAGATCAATTACTGAATAATTTTTGTGAATTTCACTAGTCAATTATTGCGAAAGTTTCCCAGTTGGTTCATGTCCATTCACACTGAGAGCACCTCTAAAATCATGAAAAATAGCACTCGCGAAATGTGACATTTACTCTCAAATCGCATAAAATATCTGTAGGTGAAAATATAAGCGTAAACGTGCCAATTTTGCGTAATTAATATGTATACACAAATTCCATTGAACAATATTTTGTATCGGGCATATGATATACTCATAGTGAAAAAACAAAATGAATGAAAAGTTTAGACGGTATTGAAGAAAGCAATAATGCAATCAAAATACAGTAGTCATAGGGAAGAAGGAGAAGAAAGGAAAAAAAAACAAGGAACATGTAGAAGAAAGCGAAGAACAAGTGAAGGGAGATGGAGAAGAAGAAAGAGAGGAAAAAGAAGAAGAGGAAGAGAAAGATGAAGGAAAGCAAGGAGGAAGAAACAACAAATACACATAAGAGGGGAGGAAGAAGGAAAAAGTAAAGGAAAAAAGGAATAAGATGAGGAAGAGAATGAAGGTGGGACAGATGAAGGAGAGAAGAGGGGCATCACTGCAGTACACTGTAGTAGGAAGAGGGACAAGAGGAAAATAAGATAGAGAAGAAGAGAAAGAAAAGGAGAACATGAAAACACAAAAGAAGGAAAAAGAGGAAGAGGCAGAGCAGTCAGAAGGGAAATAGTAAGAGATAGTAGAATAATAATACAAGAATACAATACAATACAAAATGCATATATTACACACATGTACTCTATGTTATTTTGTACATGATACACAATACATACGATATACATGTATGTGAATGTTTCATAAAATGTACATACTGTTCATATTCACATCACGTGAGTCACTCACTGCATGCACCAAAACCATATGTCCAGAATGCGAAGTGAAGTTCACCCAAAGGAAAATAAGAAGTGAATCAAACATCTGTGCCAGCAGTATGCAGGGCAGGAAACCCAAGTATAGAAACAGATGTTTGTTACTAAACTAGAATACGTTAGGTGGAGGCTCTTGTTAGCCTGATTTCTACAGGGTCAGCGTTTACCAGGAGTGTAGCACAGGCAGCACAGTCAACCAATTTCATATCAACACAAATGTGTAGAGCAACTGACATCATTTTAGATGCAGACATTGGGATCCTTACTCGTAATGTACAAAATTATTTAAGATTTGAGTGTGTGATACAATAAAAGTGAGATTTAAGCCTTCTTTCTATCCATACTACACTGTACTTTCAATCAACCACTCAAAGCATACACATTTGATTTGACCTTTCATCATCATCCACCGCAATACACAACTGTACCATATCTTTACTGGTGCAAGTATACATGCATGTACAGTGTACTATCAACTTCAACACTTCTTTTGTACAAGTACCATGAAGTAATGCTATTGTCTGACAAAATGATACAATAATACTCAGTATGTACACTAAATCTCCATGTTCATGTATGATAGGGTACACAAAGACTTTAAAACCCCCACTATTCCCATAATATTAATTTGGGACAGTTCTATAAGCAATAATCATTATCATATAAAGTGTTCAGTAATTAACCTTGTCAATTTGTGCTCAGGTACATGACTAGATTGCATACATTACACAGAGAAGCAATTAGCAGTGTAAACAGAATCAGGCATGAAGAATTGATTACTGGTAGTACACGACTACACCTACACGTACCAAGTTCAACTCAATTCAATTCAGGTGCCATCTCCCTTCCTCTCGGAGACTTGCCTCTGAGCGGCCTCTCACTTGCCTTCATTGATTCGTCGTTCTAGCGGTAATTGGAATGCCCTAACCCTGGTCTATCCACTCTACTCTCCAGTGTACTCTCTGTCTGACAAGCAATCCATCCACAATCTCCATTACGGCCCCTTTCTATTCAATTCCCTGCTCTATCGGATAGCCACCAACAGGGCAGTTGCCTCGTATCTCTTTCGCTCAACCCATCAATTTACTGAACACTCAATACTGTGCTACCTGTTTGTGTACATGTATGTAATGTACATGTACATGTACGTTACATTAAGTCCTAAAACTAGAACAGTGTGGTGGTGGGGAAGGTCAATATGGAAATCATTATGCTGTACATAAACATGTGTGACTGATTTTGTGGCTTCTAACATTAACAATACAATATAGTTTTCACAGAAGGTTCACACATTTATGTACAGGGTATGTCTAGACACTTCACTGTGCCATTGTCTGCACTGTACTACTACTACTACTACTAGCAATGCTCTTGCCAATGTTGATTTGTGATTTAGTTGTATGAACACTTTTTGTGCAAGAAATACCATGCAGCATTCTTATTGGATAATTTGTGTGCAAAATAATTAGGTAGTCAAAATTCAATAACTATGCAAATAAGCCTTTTTTTTCGCCAAAATCTTCAGTGCAGTTTTATCCGTGCAAACTCTGTGCACTAGCATGTGGATCAACAGTGCATTCTTCTTGTAACAGGTGAGGTGGAATATGAAATCTTAATCCTGCTTTAAGATGCAGATCTATTTAAGACTCTACTCTATATACATGTACAAGCGCAGGTATACATCACTGAGGGGCAGTGACCTACACCAAATCGGTTTATAGTCAGGAAGAATGAGGGTTCATTTCATTAGCAATCTAGAATGTACAGATGTCCTTCAAGACCTGGAGGTATGCTTGACCAAGCATAATGGTTGCATTGTGATGAAACCAACGGGAATAAACCATCCCATATACTGCACGCATGAAAGCATTCCCTTAGCCTGGATTCCAGGCTGTTCAAATCCAAACTATTTAAATAACGGGTCTGGCTGCAGTAGACTAATCATTTTCGATTCCTTCTATATTCGTTTCCCTCATCAAAATCCGCAAAAAACACTTTTAGTTACATGAGCTGATAAAGTGATTACCAGTAGTACTAGAGGACTTGAATCTATTTTTCAGTTTGGATTAGAAATGTCCATGAAGTCTGGAAGTTAGGCTAGGCCTAGCTGTATACATGTTATGTACAGCATATCAAAATTACAACAGTTGTCTATCGTTCGATGATGCAGATTAGAAAACAATATACGGTTGGATGAGGAAATGGCAAAATCAATTCTACTGCAGGGGTAATGACTATATTCATCTAATCAATACTAGCTGTGTGCAATGGGTAAACACAATTGCGCACTGTAAAGCACTGTCAACTCAATTTAGTATACAATGCACATTGTACATTAATGAAAATGGGAAATATGACTACCTAGCTCATTATTTGTATACATAAAATGTGTGCATCATACAAGGCAGCTTACTCTTTAAAACCGTTAATATGTTCAGGCACCATGTACAATTGCTTTTGATATTGTGAACCAGTGTATGGTATTCTATGTGTACTCATGCATGCAGTATGATTGGAGTACAAAACAAATTTTGATGATCTGAATGTTTTTCCCAACTGAGCTCTGCACACAAACTTCTGACAATTTTTCTCAGACTGAGCAGCGCATTAAGTGCACATACGCACTGTAGACAGTGTGATTCTGAATACCACACAGTCCAAGATGAATATTTGCAGAACATTACAGTGTTTATTTCCTCCTCTTCCTTTTCCTCTCCTGGTTTCACACTTCATTCTTCTACACATACAGCTGTGTGTGCGTGTGTGTCACGGTGTGTGGGTGTATCATTGTATGAACATGTATGTGTGAGAATAATATGTGTGTGTGTGTGTGTGTGTGTGTGTGTGTGTACATATGTTTGTGTGTGTACACGTACGTAACCGTTCATGGAGGACGTATAACTTGGATTTTACTTGGATTTTACTTGACGGCCTTACCTTGATTTGTACCCAGAACATCATGACGGTAATATACAAGTCATACTGAGCATAATTCAATGATAATTTGACACTAAAAGACCTGAAACAGATTCAATTTGAGACTTGTTCACATTGGAAGCGCGCCATGTCTTCTGGCCACGTGACACGGTCAGCGGCAAAGAACTTGAGCAAGCAGCCTCAGGCGAAGGTGCCAGCTACGGAGCCGGGACCGGCCCTTGGAGAGGCTAGCGAAAGACGAGAGCCGGGGTCTACACCTGATGATGCTGCCGCAGGCGCATGTTCCTCTGACTACGCCCGTCCCCTTACACTGGCAGATTTGAAGACTTGTTTGGCCGAATCATCTGACAAAATATGTGAGCAGATAAACGCTCTTAAGGAAGAAGTTCGCACTATTACCAAGAAGGTGGAAGATTTGGAAGAAAGTTTGCAGTTTAATTCGGACAAGATAAAAGACATCGAGGATAAGCAATTGCCAGAGTTAAAAAGGAGCACTAAGTCAGAACTTGCAAAACTGGATGAAAGACTCCTTTCCATGGAAATTTATCAACGAAAAGTGAATTTACTCTTTTATGGAATACCTGAGAGCAAAGGGGAGGATGTTTTTGCCGTGCTGAGACAAGCATTTAAATCTCTTGGAATAAGCGAGCACAACGCGGCAAAAATCGGATTTGCCAATGCCCACAGGCTTCCTCGACGCAACGCAAGCTCCACGAGCGCCACATCGCCGCCTGCACCTTCCCCTATAATAGCGAAATTCTTATCTATGATGGATAGAGATCGCATTCTTTCAGCGTTTGAGCAGCAGCAACGAGACCGTAGCAAAAACCAGGGCCAGGAACGCGGTAAGCCGCCGCATAGAATCACCGTGCGGAGCGACTTGCCACCAACCCTCAAGATGCGACGAGGGGCTCTCGCGACCAAAGCCTATCATCTGAGAAAGGAGCGCGGAGTCTCCACGAGAATCTTGCTCAAAGGTGTGGAAATCATAATGCAGTGGAAAGAGAAAGGCACCACATAATGGGTTGAATATCGAGAATGAGTGTGCAGTTAAAACAAAACGAAAGGAATCGTTTTTGCTCTGTCTGCCGATAATCGGTGATCTAATCAAGGATGAAAAATGATGGCAATGCAATTAAATATGATTATCAACAAAAGAAATGAAACAAGAAGATAAGAAAAAAAATGTGTGATACCGATGAAAAGTGAACCAAGAAGTTATAGTTCAAGTATTACTGATTTGTAGGTAAGAAGGAACTACTAGTACTGACATGACTGAAGAAATACATGTGTTCGGTAAAATGAACTGTACTGGCTGACCAGGGAGGGAGCTCCCTGGGCTGACTGAAGGAGTATGTATGACTATGCAACTGATAAATGTGCCATCTACAGTTGTACTCATAGTCATACTAGATAAAACTGGTATATTGTGATATTCAGAATACTGAGAGTGAATGTCCTATTAGTATTACAGTAAAAGTAGAATGTATAACTTCATTAAATAGTGAGCCTTGATACTGGTATATGACTTTCTCTGAATGGCAGTGCAGATGTAGCAATATATTTCCTTTATTTGACAGAGACAAAAGTAGATTGTCAAGTAGTGGAGTGACTATTCTAACCCAGGATTCCTAATTTTGGCTGATTTAAGCCATATTATGACGTGCTATGAACTTGAGTGATGTGTAGTTATCTGAAGTTCAAAGGTCAACTGAGTTTAATCTACATACATACATGTAGGCTCAGGCAAAGATGTTTACAATTGGTATTGGACAATCAGATTAGATCATTTTGTATAATGTACAATAACATGTACATTTGGGTACTAAAATTGATACACTTTCAATGTTATAAAGTTTTGGAATGGGTTTTACACTGGAATAGGTTCTAATATATCATTCAGGTTAACTAAAAGACCTATTATGAAAATTGTTTTTTCCTTTGTTTTGTTTAGTATTAGCTTGGAAGGAAAAAGCCCAATTTGTGTAAGAACATTAGAAACAACTGCGACAGGAGAGAATAAAGGAGTTAAATGACTGTAAATGCATCTTTTGGGATTTAGTCTGATTTTAATGGGGAATAGGCATATTTAATCTCAATCAGAAAGAGAAGTACAGTGTACATATACTAACAAAGCATGTTACACATTTCAATTTTACACACATTATATACATGTATGTACAAGGTATATATCCTTATACATGGCAAACTGTAATGAGCTTTGGTATAGCAGTTTTATGAATAGAGCTGCATGTTTGTGTGTATGTTGCACTGTTGGGCAGGACTTTAAAGAAAAATATGCAATACAGCTGAAAGCTGGAAGCACTGGCTTGCTCTTATTGTGTAATGTAAATGGACATGCTCTTATTGTGTTAATTACATTGTAAATGGCCATTCCAAAGACCTTGCATGCATCAGATTCTATACATTTACATGCCTGTAGGAATGTTACTCATTTACATATAAATCATTGCCATTGCAGTGATTGCACAATTTGAGGGCACCGGATTTCTTTTGTTATGCACTAGGGAGAATGCACAGGCTATATGTGCTACATGTGGTACATAAATTCATTCTTGAACTGGGAAGTTCCATTTGTATTCCAGTAGACATCATTTTAATTGATTTAAAAAGAGGGTGTGGAACACACACACACACATGGAATGAAGTCAAAATGTGCTATAATTAGGCATGAGGTGGTAAACTACATCTAATCTCATTAATCAAGGTATCTTTCTGATATTAGTGTGTTGTGTATTAAGTTTTTTTTTTCTTCTTCTTCTTCTTTGAATAATCTAATCACTTGGTAGTCTGACAGTAACTAGTACAAAGGAGTAGAAATTACATAATTTGTTCGTTTATTTTATATATACATATTTGAGAAAGATGATTATTTCATTAGGGTGAGGATTAATTGATATCGGGCACTTGTGGTTAATACCTTTTTGAAGTCATATGGAAAATGTAATTTGCTCATTGATTCTTCCTGCCCTATGTCAGTCTGTCAGGGGGTTGTAGTGCTGGGGTGCATTAAGACTTTAATGTCATATAATGTCGTCATATTTTAGTAATGTGATGGTGGCCAGAGCCAAGCCATAATGATTTTGGTAGGTTCGGGCGGTTGCAGGGGGCTATTGTAGTCTAGGAGAAAGATTAGTGGGAGTGATTTGGGATATGGGAGAGGGTATGCACATACTGGGGTCTTGTGTAAGGAATCATAATGTCATCTTTAAGGTTGTGTGTGTGTTTGTATGGATGTGTTTGGTATGTTGTTGTGTATGGAGTGATTGTTGTTGTGTAGGGGGTGTTTGGATGTGTTTGGTATGTTGTGTAGGGTGTGTATGGATGTGTGTGGAATGTTGTGTATGGAGTGAATGTTGTAGTGTAGGGAGTGTATGGATGTACTTGGTTTGCTTCTGTGTAGGGAGTGATTGTTCCTGCTCGCATTCTGACAGCTATTGTTATGCGACATGGTTTAGCATGCATGCAAGCTGCAGACTAATTGGTCAATATACATGTTTTGAGGCTTTCAAAAGGAATGGATTTTTGTGTATAAGTGGTAATCTATGTTCTAATGTAATGCCAAGTACACCTGTTTTTGATAAACTCTTACTTAATTGTAGAATACCATGGGTAGGGCATGAACAGAACATGGAGAACTGAAGCATGTCTTGCTTTTAAATCTGGGTCCCTTATCAAGGGTATTCATGATGTGTGTAGTGGCCGGTCTAAGGTTCTATGGAATAAATGAATAGAAAGTCACAATTTACTTTTTTGTCTTTAAATGTGAGAGGCATAAGAGACAAGGTGAAAAGAAGAAATATTTTTGATTGGTGTAAAAGTAAAGGGAGTGATATAGTGTTCCTACAGGAAACTTACAGTACAGTTGAGGTAGAAGAAAGGTGGAAATTAGAATGGGATGGGCAAATTATTTTTAGTCATGGATCAAATCATAGTAAGGGTGTTATGGTTTTAATCTCTTCAAATTCAATGTTTAAATTTGATAATGTTATTACTGATGATGAGGGAAGATATATTCTATTGAAAGGAGAATGTCAAGGAAACCCTTTGTTGTTGGGTAATTGTTACTTCCCTACACGAGATAAAGAAAAAATGCAAAAAGAGTTTTTAGAAAAGCTAGATGCTTGTATTTTAAAGTTATATCATTCTGATATGTTAGTTCTTTTGGGAGGAGATTTTAATACAATAATGAATGGAGAGTTAGATTATATGGGCCCCAAAACTGTATTAAAAACTAGATTTAATTTAAGTTAGAAGATATATGGAGAAAAAGGAACCCAAACAAGAAGCAGTTTACTTTTGGACAAAAATGGCCTATTATTCAAAGTCGTTTGGATTATTGGTTTGGTTCGTATAATTTGAAACAGTTTGTTGATAAGTCTGACATTTTGACGTCCATTACTCCGGATCATTCATGTATTCTGTTGCAATTGGGGCAATTTAAGGACAGCTTTCATTTTGGCAAATCTTATTGGAAATTTAATAATAGTTTGTGTTTAGATAAAGAATTTGTAGATAGGTTTACTAATAAAATAATTGAATTGAAGGAACAGTGGATACCCAAAATAGCTGATAAATTACTTTTATGGGATTTTTTGAAAATGAAAATGAGAGAATTTATTATTATATATTCAAAAGAAAAGGCAAAGTTAAGAAGGATGGAAGTTGAAAAGTTAAAAAGGGAAATTATTTGCTTAGAAAATCAGTTAATAGTTACACCCTTAAAGTCC
The DNA here is from genome assembly GCA_963669155.1 of Arbacia lixula. Lineage (NCBI taxonomy): Eukaryota > Metazoa > Echinodermata > Echinoidea > Arbacioida > Arbaciidae > Arbacia > Arbacia lixula. The sequence goes on along the minus strand of OZ022595.1, from coordinate 6,402,766 downwards.
ATAGTAAATGAACTTGAGGAGAAGAAATTTATGTTAAACAAAATTCATGAATATTCACGACAAGGTTTAAAAATTCGATCGAGAGCTGAATGGTATGAGGAAGGAGAAGTTAAAACACAATATTTTGAACAGTTACTAAAGACTAATAAGAGGAAAAAATGTTATAAGAGAAATTTATGATCGAGATGAACAACTTACAAAAGAAACAAATGAAATATTGAAGATAATTAAATCTTTTTATGAAAATTTGTATTCGACTAGTGAAATAATTGATGATAAACATTCTTCTTTTCTTATGGATATTCCTAAATTGAGTAAAGAAAGTCAGGATATATGTGAGGGTAAAGTAACCAGGAATGAATGTTTTAATGTTTTAAAAGAAATGAAACTTAATAAATCTCCAGGGAATGATGGATTTACAGTAGAATTCTACTGTACTTTTTGGCCAATTTTGGGGGAAACTCTAGTAGAAGCATTGAATGAAGCATACAATAGAGGGGAATTGTCAACATCACAAAAACAAGGTGTCATTACATTATTAGAGAAAGAGGGAAAGGATGTTTTGTATATTCAGAATTATAGACCAATTACACTGTTGAACGTGGACTATAAAATTTTGTCTAAAGTTTTAGCAAAGAGATTAAAAGAAGTATTGTGCGAAATAATCCACTTTGATCAAGTAGGTTACATTAAAAATAGGAATATTGGAGAAGCCGTAAGAATAATAGATGATATGTTATTTTATTCATTAAATCAATCAATTGGCTTTTTAGTTACAGTGGACTTTGAAAAAGCATTTGACTCAGTTGCTCATGAATTTTTATTTAATGTCCTAAAATTGTTTGGATTTGGCAATTCATTCTGTTCTTGGGTCAAAGTACTTTATGCAAATATTAGCAGTTGTATTATGAATGGTGGACATTCAACAGGGTACTTTGATATTAAAACGGGGTGTAAGACAGGGGGACCCTTTGTCACCTTATTTGTTTTTGTTGACCATTGAAATTTTGGATCGTGCAATTAGGAAAGATAGTAGTATAAAAGGAGTTCAGTTTGGGAGTCATGAAATTAGACAGGTACTGTATGCAGATGATATTTCTCTTTTTGTGAAAGATAAACTGTCCATTAATAGGTTACATTATATATTTGATGAATTTGGGAAAATTAGTGGACTTAAAGTTAATAAAAGAAAGACAAATTTTTTATGGCTTGGCAAGGAAATGGAGAGACCAGAAATACCTTTGTTTGGGAATTTAGTGCAGGAAGTTAAAATCTTAGGTGTTTATTTTTCATTAAATGTTCAGATAAAAGAAGAGTTGAATTTTAAAGAAATTTTAAGCAAAATCAAAAGGCTGCTTGGGTGGTGGAAGGAAAGGGACTTGACACTAATGGGTAAAATTCAATTATTAAAAACTTATGCACTGTCAAAATTAAACTATGTTTCATCCCTTATAGTTGTCCCTCAATGGGTATTTTTAGAAGTGGACAAAATTATATTTGAATTTTTATGGTCTGGAAAAGATCGAAAAAGAGGAAGATAATGTATCAGGACTATGCATATGGGGGTCTAAGAATGGTGAATTTCAAACTTTTTGTTAAGACACAACGTATAATGTGGTTAAAGTGTCTCTTATATGGGGAAAAAAACACTGGATGGAAGAATTTTTTCGATTACTGTTTTAGATCAGTAGGAGGACGATTTCTTTTTCTATGTAACTATGAATCTTCTAAGTTAAGTCTGACAGCCCCTCAATTCTATTTAGAGATGGTGAAAGCATGGGAAGATATGGACAAGTGTAGAAACTTTGAGAATGAGGTTATGAATCCAATTGTTTATAATAATAGAAATATATGCATTAACTAGAGCAATTCGACTGCCACGCAGTCGATAAATATGCCTCCGCCTATTTGCTATTCTCAGAAAATGTGCATGTTTGGTGGGCAATGTACCATTGCTCCTATGTGAAATGAAAATATCACATTATGTTTTTCCAAGTTTAGCCAAGTTTGGCAATGTTCAATGACTTTTGACCTCTTACTTCTTTGACTTCCAATCTAACCAGTCTGTCTAAATCCATCCTTATATCAAGTTTGTTTAAAATTAGCCAATTTTTTGGTGAAGTTCATTGACCTTTGACCTTTCAGGTATTTTACCCAAACTTCACTAGTCTACCTCCATGAAGTGATACATCTCTGTACTATGTTTGGTTTGAATTGGATCATTAGTATTGGATTCAATAAGAAAAATATCTATTGGGGGGCAATTCTTAGCCAATTCTGGAAGAGTTCATTGACCTTTGATCTCTGACCTTTTAGAAATTTCACCAAAAATGTCATGCAGTCTACCCCCAAGTAGTGATCCATCTTTGCACCATGTTTGGTTGGTATTGCATCATTGGATTTTGATACATTTTGAAAATTATCACTTTGGGGGCAATTTTAAGCTAATTTTTGGCAAAGTTCATTGACCTTTGACCTTTGAACTCTCAGGAATTTTACCCAAACTTTCACCAGTCTACCTCCATGAAGTGATGCATCACTGTACTATGTTTGGTTAGAATTGCGCTATTGGATTTGGGTTCATTGTGAAAAATATCAATTTTTGTAAAGTTCATTGACCTTTGACCTCTGACCTTCCAGCAATTTCACCAACAATGTCACCAGTCTAACCCCAAGAAGTGATCCATCGTTTCACTATGTTTAGTTGGAATTGCAACATTGGATTTGGATTTATTGTGAAAATTTTAAAGTTTGGGGCAATTTCTAGCCAATTTTGGCAAAGTTCATTGACCTTTGACCTCCGAACTTTCAGGAATTTACCAAAAATGTCACCAGTCAATCCCTAAGTAGTGATCTATCTTTGTACCATGTTTAATGAGAATTGCATCCTTGGATTTGGATTTATTGTGAAAAAGGTCAATTTTTGGCAAATTTTCACAAATGTCATTGATCTTTGACCTCTGACCTTTCAGGAATTTCATCAAAAATGTTACCAGTCTATCCCCAAGTAGTGATCCATCTTTGTACCATGTTTAATGAGAATTGTATCCTTGGATTTGGATTTATTGTGAAGAAGGTCAATTTTGGGCAATTTTTACAGAGTTCATTGACCTTTGACCTTTGACCTCAACCAGATTTGACCCCAATTTTACACACTTCATTAGTTTCATGCAATACATACATGTACCAAGTTTGAAGCAAATCTACTGAACAGTTCTCAAGATATTGCCAAAACGGATTCGGGACGGACGGACGGACGGACGGACGGACGGACGGACTTACGGACGGACGGACGGACAACCCGAAAAAATAATGCCTCCGGCCACTTCGTGGCGGAGGCATAAAAATAAAATGATATTTGATAGTGATTTATATGATGCAGGCATATGTCATGTAAACCAAATACTAGATAGAGGTCATATGAGGACTTTGACATATTTTCAAAGTCTTGGTATTGGTTCAAATGGTTTGCTTCTGATAAATGATATTTTTCATGCTTTACCCACAATGTGGAAGGATACTGCAGCGTCTATGAAATTTCAGAAGGTGGATCTTGTAGCCTTTGATATAAAATTAGAAATTTCTGGACAGAAAACAAACCTTCAGAGCTTGAATTCAAGGAAAGTGTATGAATATTTTGTTAAAGATTTACAACAATCGTATAATTTGATAATAAAAGATGGTGTTTCTAACTTTGATTTTGATGAAAAAGAAATGAGGGATATCTTTAATAGGCCACGGAGTACAACACTATTAAGAAAACACAGGGAATTCCAATTTATGTTATTACACGGAGTCATCTATACAAAGGAGCAGCTTTTTAAATTTGGTTTTGTTCTAGACAATGTGTGTTCATTTTGTCGACAAGAAGTAGAAACTTATTCACATTTATTTTTAAACTGTGTTAAAGTCAGACCATTATGGCAGTCAATTATTGAACATTTTGAATTGGAGGAATTGAAAAATATTGAATGGCAGGAGGTATTTTTGGGATTGTCTGGTAACTCATATAGAATTAAGTGTATAAATGAATTATCTAAGTTAATTCACTTTGTGACAATGGTACAAAGAAAATAATATATTTTTGTTTATTGTGATCAAATATGTGATCAAATCTGTAACTTTTTGTTAATTTACAACCGCAGGTTATACAGGTGTAGTATCAATTCGGCCTGGAAACTGACATCTCTTTGTAAAAAAAAATTGTGAGAATCATGTTCATGTGGGAAATGCAGTAAAATAAAAACAAATAAATCAAGAGCATTCACTCCAAACCAGATGCATGAGCATGAACATGTATGACAAAACTTTAAATTTTCAGCAGGGCAGATCTCTACATGTAGTATACTGGGCTTGTTAGTGTGCATTTCTAGGGTAAATTGCCCAATCCTTACTCACTGAGCTCATGCAACACACATATCAAATACTTTAGGACTGAGTGAGCTTACCGGTAGCCTGTTTGGTGTTCCAAATCTAATTTCTTTAGAGTGGCACTAGTGCATGAAGAAACACTCATTGTGTGTTACACATTTAATAATCCAGACTGATCCAGGTACCTGTACGCTGTACTGCAAGTAATAGCCCTGTGACAAAGCCTTGTAAGTGCTTCTCGTACTCTACACAACAGCAGGATAGAAGACTGACATTGCAAGTGGCATAGCAGTAAATTCGCTATCCATAAACGATATCTTAACCTACAATGCACACAGTACAGGGAAACAATATGCGGGGGCTTGGGGCGATTTCGCCCCCGGAATGCTTAAAATAAAAGCCCTGGAAAATGTTAAATGTTAAAATCCTGGCTGTACAACTCAGCCAGTGAGCATGCAATCTGTAAGTGAATGCGGTGCAGACAGCTAACATAATGTGGTATACTACTGGTACTGACCCTAGATAGTCGATGGTCGGTACACCTACAGTATGACGCGATCCCGCATTCTTAACACCATTTGCATGACTGTCCTCTACCCAAAATGTAGATAAAATATAATGCTTAATATAAAATAATCTGATCAAATCTGAAACGGGCATCTCAGCAGCCTCAATCAATGGGTCAGTCTTCTATCCTGCCGTTTCGTGGGGTATTACAGATGCGAGAGGCCTTATTAAAAAGTTAACTCTCTAGGTAAGCCAGGGCTCAAGCTTTAGCCTGAAACTCATGAATTCAAGTCTGCACTGTAGAAGGTTAAGACATGATTTACATAAACATGTACACAGAAAGGGGATGAGAGAGAGGAGTGCACCCATTTCAATACATGTAAGATGATTTGCTCAAGGATGGAAAAGTATCAAATAAGCAGATAGGAGAAATCTTTATGAGAATCAAGCAATGAGGGTTTTACTAAACTAATCGTAATGGCTAATTCGCTATCCCTGAAATTGTGCATTATAAATTATATTTGTCAGATTTCATGAAGCGATATTCCCATACTTAGTATTGGTAGTTCAACTGCTATGTGCACAGGGCAAATTTGCAAAACCATGAAAAAATTACACAGGGCTCCAGGCAATTTTGCTCCTTCCCATGCAAAACAGAGCCCATGTGAATAAGATAAGGATTCAGAAAATTCAGACTTGAAAAATAGCCTCCAGCCCTCCACAATCATTTTGTATTTTTCAACCAGGTGCACACTGGTCAATATATCAGCCTTAGTTCTCTGGGAAAGTGAGAAATGATTGTGAAAACTCTGTATGGTCTCCCTCAAATTTTGCTATGTTTTTTGTGGTCTTTCTCCTGTTATTGAAGTCAACTGGTTGTTGAGATTTTGTGCTTTATACTTAGCATGATACCTGTACTAACATGCAATTTAACAAAAGAATACTGTAGGCCTATAGATAATTAAGGTATTAGTACATTAAAGCAAGAGGTCAAGGTATTCATGGGAAACAAGCCCCTAAACTGTAAAAAAAAAAAAAAGAAAAAAGAAAAGAAGGCACAAATAAAAACGTGTCAAAGATTTTCATTTACTTCATTCAGCATATTTAATTCAGTAATTTGCAGTCTACAATATAAGCAAAAAATTAAATGAATAATAAATAGGGAAGTTTACAAACATGACTGTGAACTTAACCACAATCACTTTCTGATACTGTACCAGTTAGTGATATCTAGCAAAAGGAAGTAATTCAGACTCATGTGATTTCCTTCACAACACAGGATCTGCTCTGTACGCACACATTCAGAAATAAGGTCATGCGTGCAGTGCACGTACACAGTATAGCAACACTACCAGCAAAATGTCACGCAACAATGTCAGGGCTAAAGTCCATTCTGTGCATTAACATACCACAAGATGAATATCATGTAGGTCATACATGTACCTTTTGTACTTATTCACTCTTTTTTTTAACAATGTTAGTGTAAATCACATACACTACCAAAGTGAAAATGTTCACATTTGCAGAGTATCCCCTCAATGTTAGTTAGAATTGAATCCAATTTTCAAGATAAGAAGTATAACTTTCAAGTATAACAAAAGTATGACAGAGCCACAGAGACAGGGTTACTGCGACCAGCCCGCTCACGCAATGAGCGGGCTGCGTAGCACCAAGCTTTGGAGCAAGAGAGTCGTGATTAGATCAGTAAATTTGAGCAATTCTGTTTGCTCAAAACTCACATGTATATGTATATTTATGGAGAATACAGTTAATCTGTACGTGATAGCCACATCACTGAGGCGTTTGTACAGTATCGAGCAGAAGCAGAAGCAGAAGCAGAAGAATATACCTGAATATTCTCGTAGCTGGTTTGGCGCTAATGCACTTTGGTATCCCACTAGTTTTATGAATTTTAACCCTAAACCTAACCCTGACCCTAACCCTAACCCTAAACCTAATTCTAAACCTAACCCTGACCCTAACCCTAAACCTAGACAAAATTTTTGTTGCTTAATTTGTCCAAAAAAGTGATTTCTAGGTCACTTTCTGCCGACGACAATCAGTATTGCAGCGTTCCCATTGACATTGTGTGCATTATATATGTGGGATACCAAAGTGCATTAGCACCGCTGGTTTAAAGATGATTTTAATCAACGTTCTATTTTTTTTTATTGTATTCGAACAAAAGTGGTTCAGAATTGCAGGAAGGCAGCTGTGATCGTGAAGAAGTTTATGCGCATGCACCAGTTCCCATATATTCCCATATATATATTCGTGTTAATTTTTGAACAGCGGAGATAGCAGCCTTGACGGAACGTATTTGTTAGAAAGATATGTGAAGAGGAAATACAGTGTATGTAACATTCTTCAAAATTTTTGGAACATTTTTATACTGTAGTGCAAGTATACATTCAATACAGTGAGTCATTTAAATGTGATAAATGTATTTCAAATGAGTAATTCACTCATAATACAGGGGTCGATTACACAGAAGTCGGACCCGACACACAGGGAAAATGAAGGCGAGCCCTCGACACACTCCCGCTGCGTGGGAGCAGTCCCGGGGCTAGAGTCTAGAGACAGGGGTGGTTGTTGCAGTCTCACTGCAGTTAAGTAGAGGTCTAATCGAATTATACTGTAGCTCAAAATAATGCTCTTACTTACTTAGTCTAGAGTCTACATTTTTATGAACAAATCAAGATCTACAAACATGCTTAAATTTTATAACCATGACATGTGCAACATGATAACATTATTGAAGTTGCACTGCTTCATCAATAAATGGTCAAATTAACGAAGAAATAAGAAAGTATTTATTTGAACCAGTGAGTTTCACTGCAGATATTATAATTGTAGCACAGGGAACAATTGGCCCCTGAATGACTGAGCGAGCGTGAGTAGCGTCCCTGCGCCAGGCCAGTCTAGGATACATTAGCATGATTTGAAGGTTCCACCTCCAGCCAACGACAGATCAAAAACACATCCCTCTCACATCTCTAAAATACTTACGAAAAATATCAAGTTGAAGAAAAACATCAAATACTTGATGCACTTAGCCCCTCCTTGCACTGCCATTTTGAAGAATTCCTGTCAATCTTTCCCAAAGGAGTAAATTAGATGACACTTGTGGTGTTGTCGTACGGTCGAAGTAATAACCTGCACAGTGACCTTACAAGTGCAAATCGGTTGGATACGTGGTATTTCGCTGTCGTCGTAATAATCTCCCCCAGAGTTACCCGTAAAGAATACACGAGCTACCCGTTGACGTGGATTCGCCTTGATGCGACGTGAAGAGATGAGCTACTTAATTTCCAGATACAGTGGTAGCCGTAGAACCGTTGAAATAATGTTCCTACGCACTATTATTTATTTTCCAAATATTTATATTTAAGTCACTTATTACTTATCAAAATTTCAACCTTATCAGGTCTAATGCTAAGGATGAACACAATTACATCGCAATCAATTAGTAAAAAGATTCAAGATTAGGAAACTTAAGTGTATGTTTCTCTTTATAATTTGATGTATCATTCCGCATGGTACTACGTACTGTGCAAGTTGATCGGCGTCCCGTGACATACTATTACGTCATGTGCAAAATTGTCTTGGTACTCTCACATTCAAAGTCACATGAGTTGTTGGCCTATTCACACAAACTCGATGAGGTAATGCTGTATAATTGTAAGATTGTAATGCTGATTTTCATAATCACCCAATATGCAGAGGTAGCATAGTTGACAGGGGATATACACGGAATCTAGACTTTGGGGCAGATATCGATGGAAAAAAAAAGGAGGGGGGGGGGGGGGGAGTACCGGCTGGGTTCGATCAATGGAAAAAAAAACCCCAACAAAACAAAACAGGGATCGAAAAAAAGAGGGTTTGCTCCAACACCACAAACTTTGCAGCCTATATATCCATAGGCCAGGCCTATTCCAATGAAAAAATGCATGCAAATAAAACCGAACAGGGATTTCATGCACTTATTTTATTACATTATATCATATCTATACGCATAATCATACCGCCGACGCTAATACACAACTATTACATAATGTGCAAAATTATTTTATTGGTACGATAAAAGCCACACGAGTTATTGACCTATTCACAAAAACTCACTGAGGAAATGCTAAAATTTTAAGATTGTAATGCTTATTTTGATAATCGCTCTGTAAGCAGAGCTATATACAGGGGGAAGGGAACCATGGCTTCGAACAGGTTAAAGGGTTTGTTCGATCAACGCCACATGAAGATGCAAAAAAAAAATAAAAATTGGATAAACAAAAAGGAGGGTTCGCTTCAACATTACATAACTTTAGGCATAATTTATCCCGGGTAATTTATATCCGAAGGCCTATTGAAATGAGTAAAATAAATGCAAACAAAACCGAAACAGGGATTTCGTTGTGCGTGTTGTTGGGCGGAGAGACTGAAGTTGCATGTTTGCCATGTGGGTGAAAGATGAATTCGAAAGATGGAAACATGATGAAAAGAAGAAACAAATGAGAAGGATGAAAGATGAAAGGTGATGCTCTATTCAAGTCAGCGCTTCGCTTCGTTGAATAGAGCGTCTCATATTTCACCTTACGCGAAATATTGTCCCATCGCCATCATGACCACTCACTATTTGTATGATGATGTCAGTGAATATATTGAGCCGAGACTTTGACAAAGGATCCCCCACCCACAGAAAATGTCACATAAGATTCTTCCCGCAATATGTTGATTGTCATTTGTGGTATTTCCGATCAGTAATCGCCCAACCATGGTCTAAACACCCGATCACCCGCGGTTGGCTATTTAATCAACTTTTTGGCACCCTAGAGAAAGTTTTCAATAATGGATAAAGATGCACACCCGAATAGAAACCACACTCGTGTACATTTCAGCCTCCTTGGAGATAATCCACTTCTTAAGTATTTTAAGTGAATTACACATACTAGGTGTCAATACAAGTCCTGGCAATCCACTAGCAACTGCTATCAGTGTCATTAATAATGCATGATGTTTATGAAAGAACAGACCTCTTGGTTTGACACGTGTAATGAGCAATGGGCATTCTGTTCTGACAAACACATTTTTCAGTCCAAATTAGTACAAAAGTTAATATCTCAATACTATTCAAAGGATTATTACAGGAATAATGAGTGATATGTTACGAAAGCTACTTCTAAGAAATTGACATCCTTTGACGATATACATATAGCATGTAAGTTTCACATTGACTCGAGTTTTAACTTTTAAAAAATAATTTTTTTATTGGTATTAGAAAGTTTTTCTTAACACCTATGAGCTTTCTCATATCTTGCACTAAATTCAGTGGTAATCCACCACCACAAAAATTTAAGTCCATAAACAAGCACGGCAAACACACTGGAATGATGTACACACACACACACACACACATACACGCACACGCATACGCACACACACCACCACCACCACCATCACCAAAAATGTCACATCTCATACATTCATTCACTTAAAACAGCATAGAAATACAATTTAAGGCAATAATTGTGCTTATTTGAAGAGCCACAGTGTAATTCAAACATTTCTAGAGTGTTGCCAATTTGATGGTTTATTGTTCATTTAAAATTATTTTACTTTGAAGAATCAGTACAAATGTGACACATTTCACTATCAAAAGGAAGAAATGGCTTCATATTGCGCAGAAATTCACACTTTTTCGTTTTATGATATCTTTTTATTGACACTTTTACAATAAAAAAAGAAAGCCCCTAACCTTTTGAGGTGCTTTCTCTCATTTACCGGTAATCAGCTATGTTACATTATCTATTCATATCTTACTCAAATATTAGTCTCCAAATCACAACAATGACTGCTTAAAGTGCCTTTAATTTTCATTCATTTTTAGACATGTACAGTACTATATTTTCCTCCAACAGATTTGATCTCAAATTTAATAACTTCACCTAGATTTCCACCATTGGATAAGGTTTGGGTACAATTCACTCAACAAAGTAAAAAAACAAGTAATAACACCTTTTTACAACTTAGGGTTGGGGAACATTGACCTTTCACCTTAGAAATATTTGTCTCCAAATTGATTCAGTTCCTGTCCAGCTTTGAGAAAGGTTTGCTGGATTTGAAACTATCACAATAATCATAAACTTTGCAGCAATCTTGACAGAAAAGCAACAAATGGAATAAAGCTCTTATGACAAAGTTGAGAATGGCTGCAAATTTTTGGTGTGCAAAAATGTCTTCAATTTTCATATTTTTGGAAAACGTGCTTCCTTGAGTGTGAGAAAGGACCCCAACATGTTTAATACCATACTCGTGGGGGAATTTGAATGTTTGCCATATATTCGAGGTGGATGGGATTGAAGGCGTTTTGCCCATATGATGCAAAACATTCTCAGCGTGCATGTGACATCATGCATGTCTTTCTAACTTAAAGAGGGGTCAAACTTCAACTGACCAGATCGGTCAGATTTTATTTATACAATGTATAACGCATATTGGAAGTAGTCTTTAAATCTAAGCCTCATTGACAAATTTGAGCATGTGCCTGCAAATGAGACTGTGTGTGCATAAGGAAAGTGTATTGGAATTTATGTACCAAATGCAATTCTTGGCATTGGTCACAGCTTCACAGAGCTCAAATAAAAGCGATTTCCATCAGCTAAAGTTCAAATCTGATAGTTACAAATTAAAATTCTTGTGTCTGAAAACAAAGTTTATGATTTGTCAGATTTGATTAGGATTGTTGGAAATTAACTCCCACTATGTTAAAACAGGAACAAAGTGGGGGTCCATTTTTAAATGGACCAAATAAATACAATTTTACAATTTACATATATAATCTCATTTAGCACAAGAAAGGGTCACCAGTCAAGCTAAAGTAGTTCTTAGCTTAAGAACAGCTTGGTGAAACACCCCCCAGACTTAGTTGTAATGGCAGTACTGAGTCTATGTGTCCATGCACGCCTTTTGTCAATGCACTCCAGAGGTGAAATCCTACCAGCAGGCCAGTTACTACTAGATCAATGTCATCTTTTAATAAATCCTTTCAGATTCTCCTGCAGCCGTGCTATATCAGCATCTAGTTTGGACAGGCCAACTTGAAACTGTGCCTCGTACTGCGTCGCTATGGAAGAAATGGTCGACTCTGATACCACAGAGCCGACTTCAGTGGAACTAAAGATGCCACGAAGCTGTCTTTGTTTATGTCTTTCATCATTCTTAAACTTTTCCCTGTCACTCTCTTTCATCTGTTGATCTAATTTATCGTGCTGCATACCAGCTGTGTGTCTATCTAATGTCCTGCCTAGATCACCAGAATTTGACCGATTGAGTTCCTCAATACTGCTTCTTCTATTATTCACTACATTTGGTGACAGCTCTTTTTCCACCCAGCTAGGTGTCCTTCCAGCAAACTCCCTCACATCAGCACCTGAAGTACGGCTCAGCAAGGAAGAATTTGTCATACCACGGTTTTCACTCACTGGCAGGTGTTTATTCTGTGTAGCACATGACCATGGATTTCTTGCAAATTCCCCTGGTTTTGCAATGCTTAAATAGGCAGTGTCATCTCCATCAAATGTTCCTCCGATTAAGGTTGAGTCCAAATCTTCATCGATGCCAGGTCCACCTGCATTTAATATTTCCTCTATTTCAGCGGATTTCCTTTTCCTTCTGAGAGTGCTCTCTGATACCTGAGGCTTCCTGGGATAGACTGATGCACCAGGCACCCTCAATGTTGGCTCAATACGTCCAATTCTCTCTGCTGTGCTATCTGATGATGAAACAGACTGGGAGGAGTCTAACACATGAGGTGACCTTTGACCCCCATTCCATGTTGTTTTCCATCCGTTTACAAATTGGGCCCCACTCCTGTCAAAACAAATTGTAAAACAAAAACAAACATGAGTAACTGAACACCAACATGACTATGGTATGCAAACAGTTAGTGGAATGAATTAATCTGTAAACTGTCATGGATCATGTGACTTATTACTGTAAACAAACATATAATGCTTATATGAATAAATTCTATATATTTCACATGAATTTATACTTGGTACTTTGGCAACGTTATTTTCTGCTACCCAGTAAAAAAATAATGCTTATATGAATACATTCTAGACATCTGACATGAATTTTTACTTGGTACTTTGGCAAGACTGATTTCTGCTGTCCAGTAATAAAATATACACAATTCTGCATTTTTCATTTGGCAAATTGTGCTCAAACTTTTTGCTACTCTGCGTAAGTTTGATGCGTCTGTTTATTTAGAAAGTATTCTCCTACTAGGCTGATGTATCCCTCTCAACATGAAGTGATGATAAAGAGGCATCATCATGTTGCATGTAAACCAAACATGAAACAGTGGGGTCACTGCAATATTTACTCTGACATGCGTGCTGATTTATGTGTGATATGATTTTATTTATTTAAATGGGAAAATGTATTGAAATAAAAAAGTCTTTCAGTTGACGATATAGAGAAAAAAAAAATAAAGTTGCATACATTTCTCCTTCCTTTCTTTTTTAGCTCTTCTTATTAGGCCAGAATTCATGTTGAGCTGATGAATATAATTATGCATGACAAGGCATCTAGCTAGTCTGCAAGTCATTCTGATTAATACAATCAAGGCCTACCAGCATATCAATGCAACAAACAACAGATCTGCCATGGTCTTTCAAGTGAACACGCTGTTATCATAAATATAAACATATGCTGGCACACTCTGTTATACAGTTTTCATTGACAGGACTTAAGTGCCTTTCGTTTTCAAGGTGAGAAAATGCAACAGACACTCTACCAGGCGTTCATTTGATACAATGAGAGGAAAGGAGAGGAAATTGGTTCTTGGATCATATGACAACATGATGTTGCAGTAAAACACTACAAACTTAATAAAGTCAAACCTTAGTAAAAACCTAATCTCTCATGCCAACAATAGTATGATGATCACACCATCTGTTACATTGATTTTAATCCTCTTTTACTAGACTTTTTTGATTTACATTTAAGCTTGACAGGAAGCAATCATTTTTATATGTCATTGCTCTGTTTATTTGTTGGACGGATTAAATGTTTTACTGGAAGTCTATGAATAATGATCTTTTGTAAATATGCAGGTCACATGTGATTTGACACACAGCAGATATTTGAAAATTCAGATTGATTCAACTTTTAAAGAGTGTAGAAGTGTGAAAGTGTGAAGCGTAGAAATGTGAAATAAAATCGGAACAGAACCATTTAGCCATAATCGCAGGCCCCATGCTTGTTTCATCTCAGACATTTAGATGACTGAATAATCATGAGGTTAATCCTTCATACGATCATTTTAACTGTTACTAATCCAGACCTGTCTAGGCCATCATTTGATACCCACTCAGAAGAGGCCAATTGGTTTACTGCTGCTTCAGGTCAATCCTGAAGAGTGTTTCACCAGGCTGTTTGTAAGCTACGCAAGACCTGGTGACCTGGTCTTGTGGTAAATCAACCAGTTTAATTAATTTAATGCTAAACAGGCCCGTGCAACGTTAAGCATGCTCATCCCCAAAATCACAACTTTTAAAAACAAACTGAGAGGAAAATACCATTGCAAAGAGTCTTCTTTTCATAAAATTACCCCAAACTTGATTTTTCTTTCCATTTTTTCACTTCAATTAATTTATTTTGGTGAATTTTAGAGAAAATGACAATGTTTTATCAAAAACTTTTAAAGTTTTCAAAATTACATTCATAGTACCTCAATTGTTTGATTGTAACAAAAAACCTACTAATGCAAACCTAAAGATAACTTTACAGGTGATGCATGTGGTCATGTGTTTAGCAGCTGAAATATGCTAAGGGTAATAGTTCCATACAAGAAGGCTCTGGCTTCTTAGGGTTAAGACAATCCTAACCTGTCGAGGTCGTCCTGTGACACTCCTGGTGAGCTGTGCTGGTCCAGCCAATGCTCCAGCCTAGCTGCTCTGCTCTCATCTGGCAGGGAAGACTTGAGGGACTTCACCGGTGATTTACCCGGTGATCTCCCTGCTGGGATGGCTGTTGCAATGATCTGCTGCATGTCCCTGGCAAACGAAATGAGGAGATGTGAAAAGAGAAATCGTGAAACAACTCGTAAATCTCAATCTGAAAAGGAAGGACTTCACCGGTGATTTACCCGGTGTTCTCCTTGCTGGAATGGCTGCTGCAATGATCTGCTGCATGTCTCTGGCAAATGACATGAGGAGATGTGAAAAGAGAAATCATGAAACAACTCACAAATCTCAATCTGAAAAGGAAGGACTTCACCGGTGATTTACCCGGTGTTTCCCCCTGCAGGGATGGCTGCGTCTTCATAGCTCGCTATTTCGCTGATCCAAGGAACTAGCCTGAAGTTGCAATCGCGTCTTCATTAGCTTGAAACTCGGGATACATAAGCTCGAAACTCGGGACGCATAAATTATCCCGATGTTCGCACATGCGTAGTGTGCGACGGGAATAGGCCACGACCGCGTGGCTTCGGTTGTGAGCTCGCATTCACGCACGTATAAAAACCTAACGTAAACAATGCCTCGTGCGCGCTGATGCGTGCCGGGGTCTTAAAATTTTCGGGCTAATGAAGACGCTCCGAGCTAGCTCGAGCTATTTCGCGAACTAGCTCGAGCTAGCTCCACCTAGCCCAAGATTTCTTGGGAAATTTTCTCGACCAAATAGCTCGCTATTTTGCCTGATCTGGCTAATGAAGATGCAAATAGCTAGCTATTTCGTGATCTGGCTAACTAACCCGATCAGAACAAGCTCGCTATTTCGCCCACATCGGGCTAATGAAGACGCCTCTATAAGTCTCAATCTGAGAAGGAAGAATTAAAGGACTTCGCCGGTGATTTACCCGGTGTTCTCCTTGCATGGATGATTGCTGCAATGATCTGCTGCATGTCCCTGGCAAACAACATGGGGAGATGTGAAAAGAGAAATCATGAAACAACTCATAAATCTCAATCTGAAAAGGAAGGACTTCACTGGTATTTTCCCGGTGTTTCCCCCTGCATGGATGGCTGCTGCAATGATCTGTTGCATGTCCCTGGCAAACAACATGGGGAGATGTGAAAAGAAATCACATAACAACTCATAAGTCTCAATCTGAGAAGGAAGAATTAAAGGGCTTCGCCGGTGATTTACCCGGTGTTCTCCTTGCTGGGATGGCTACTGCAATGATCTGCCGCATGTCTCTGGCAAACAACATGCAGACAACAACCAAATATTGATTTTAATTACTACTCTATTTTATGTTTTGGCAAAGTATTGAATGATTGTTTTATTACCATCATCGTCACCATAATTGACAAGAATAAATGCACCTACTTTCCATGACATTACATGACGCAGTAACAAAAAAAAAAACTGTCAGAGGTAATTTAATTAATTTGGGGCAAAGTTCTTTGACCTTTGACCTCTGACCTTTGAGAAACTTCACAAAAAATGTCATCAGTCTACCCCCAATAAGTGATCCATCTTTGCACCATGTTCGGTTGGTATTGCACCATTGGATTTGGATTTATGTTGAAAAATATCACTTTGGGGCGGAGGCATAAAAAACCAAGAGGAATCAGTGTTCATATATAAATTGGGGGAAGATATGTGCACTGTTGCTGCAGGGTTTATAAACAGGGATACCAGAAACATTTTGGTCCTGAACCGGAAAGACATGAACAATGATAAGTATTATAACAATGAAATTTGGCATCTATGATAGAACTATTAACACTACGTGTCTTACCTTGTCATTTCTTGGAGTCGGCTGATTTCTGCGTCTCTCTGCTTGAGGCTGTCCCTCAGAATCTCCTTCTCCCTCTCCACCGACTCTAGCTTGAGATGCTCTGACTCCTTCTGAGACTTGAGCTGCGAGATCTCCTGTCTGAGGTTGCTCGTCTCCAGCGTCCAGTCTTTTCTCTTCTGCTTACTGTTGGTATCCTACCAAATAAACATAATAAAATTTGTGTCAGGTTGCTAGATTAAGGGACTCATAATAAATGGCCCTCCTTTCTACCATGACCATCATTCCCTTTCAACTACCATGGCAACAGCCAATGAGCTCGTATCATTGCACCTGTTGTCATGGTAGTAACCATTGATGGTAAGTTACAATAATTGAAAACCTATATGCAACATGGCCCACATAGGAGTATTTTAGTGATCATAATTTTTTATCTATAACTGCAAAACGCGACAATCATTTTCGTGCAACACAGAACAAGCGTGAATTTAATATCAACACAAATTTAAAACCATCCTATCTTTAGCATGCTAGACGTACCAATCTATTAGGTATTTCAGAGTTACTAGTACTGACCTTATTATTCTTGTGTGTTAGCTCTTGTATTTATATTATTGTATTACTATGTATTATTATGTTTGTAGTGCCAAGTATTTCTTGTCCACATCCCGCCAATATGTTGTAGGTGTACTGTGCCATGAAAATGTACGCCTGTGGAAATTTCTGTTTTTTTAGTGTTATTTATAACTGCACTGTTAATGCAGACCATCCTCTTCAAGCATAGCAAATGCCAGAGATAACTGCACATCAAACAGGTTGCAAGCTTGGCGTACATACCATTTTCTGGAAGATGTCCTGCATGTTGTGTTTGTCGGCTGTGAGTCGATCCACCAAGGCTTTCATCTCTGCTCCCTCTCTCTGCTTCTCCCCCATCTCCTGAAGAAGTTCATCCACATGCTTCTGCAGATTGACGTTCAGCGTTCTCAGAGTCAGCACTATCAGTAAGCAAGACAACAGGGAGAACCAGAATGACGCCATTTCTTTACGAACATAATTCACCATCGTAACCTACTCTGCACTGAGCCTGCATATATGCGGGCTGCCTTTTTTCTACTAACATGACTCCCATACAATCTGCTGTTTGGACAATAGACAACAGGCTATGAATAATCTTCAAATACCTTATAGGACGCAATCAAGCCTCAACCCTTAGGCTACTGTAGTTCCATGGCAAATGTTGATATTCCTCTTGGACCAGACTTCACAAAGCCAGACAATCTAACAGTAAGCATCGGGTTAATAAATCAATTTAATCACAGATCCTCCAAATGTTCGGGCCGAACAATTTGAGGATTTGTGATTTAATCACTAATTATTCCAAATGTGGATCATATGAGGGCAAATAACTTTCAGCAAGGCTCTGAAATGGACAATACATGAATTTAAGACCATTGGCAAGAAGATTGCACACGATCACCATTTGAAGGCTTTTTTGTCTTCCCAGTACAGTATATGCCCTTTAAATGTACCATTACAATGGTTCTGTATCAACTGATTTCTTATGCTGTTGTTTTACTATGAATGTGGAAATAAATTACATGAAATGAAATGATCATAATCAGCAGTACCCAGCGAGGAGTGTTGTGTTACTAAGAAAAAAAAAAACGAGCACAAAATCAACAACCTACCCTCTAAGCTGGCACCCGATTGGCTGCTTCCAGCACCATCAGCCTGCAGCTGGAGCTGTCGGAGTTGCTGATTGGCTATCCGCAGTTTGCGTCGCAGCTGGCTGTTCTCGCTCCTGATTGGCTGGAGGGCAAGGCTGACCTCGGTCTGCACGTCCCTCTCCAGGCTGGTATAGGGCAGTGTCTCGATGACCTCCTCCATCTCGGAGAGAAGATTGTGGGACTTGAGGTCGACTAAGACAGGGATAGATATACTAGCATTACGACAGTCTTAGTTGTAGGGCAGCGTCTCAACGACTCCTCCAGCTCAGAGAGGAGATTGTGGGACTTGAGGTCGACTAAGACAGGGATAGATACACTAGCATTACGACAGTCATAGGTGTAGGGCAGCGTCTCAACGATTCCTCCAGCTCAGAGAGGAGATTGTGGGACTTAAGGTCCGCTGAGATAGGGATAGATACACTAGCATTACGAAAGTCATGGGTGTAGGGCAGCGTCTCAGCGACTCCTCCATCTCGGAGAGAAGATTGTGGGACTTGAGGTCGACTAAGACAGGGATAGATACACTAGCATTACGACAGTCATAGGTGTACGGCAGCGTCTCAATGACTCTTCCATCTCAGAGAGAAGGTTGTGGGACTTAAGGTCCGCTGAGATAGGGATAGATACACTAGCATTACGACAGTCATAGGTGTAGGGCAGCGTCTCAACGACTCCTCCATCTCAGAGAGGAGATTGTGGGACTTAAGGTCCGCTGAGATAGGGATAGATACACTAGCATTAACAGTCATAGGTGTAGGGCAACGTCTTAATGACCCCTTCCTCTCAGAGAGAAGGTTGTGGGACTTACGGTCTGTTGAGATAGGGATAGATACACTAGCATTAAGACAGTCATAGGTGTAGGGCAACGTCTTAATGACCCCTTCCTCTCAGAGAGAAGGTTGGAGAATTAAGGTCCGCTGAGATAGGGATAGATACACTAGCATTAAGATAGTCATAGGTGTAGGGCAGAGTCTTAATGACTCCTCCATCTCAGAGAGATTGTGGGACTGGAAGTCCACTGAGACAGGGTAGGAACAGCAGATACAAACACACGTAAATCGAGGTATATTGCAGTTTCATGACATTTGCTACAGGGATACAATACCTTTAAACAATGGAACCTGTGTTGTTGTCACATTGCATACATAATATCCATCAGTACTTTATGCATCGTTATTTCACTTGTTGCACCATACAGCAAGCTCCTGAAGAGTGGCATGTTTTCTGGTAAAGAGGGAGTAAACTCTTTATGTATCAGTGATGGATTTGTGCACAAATATTCCACTCGAATCTCATATGTCAGTTTGTCTGGAACACAAAGGGTTAATGAAAGGATATCTCACCAGCGTTGGCAGTGGCTGTCCGAAGCTCCCTCGTGAGATACTGCAGGGTGCGTACTTGATCCCACAATGCACTGCTGCCCTTGTCTCCCCTCGTGACCAATGGGAGGCCAGGAGTTCTGGGTGGGGTCTTCTCCTGAACGCCAATGTCATCTGTTTCCTTCAAACTCCCTAAAGGAAGAAAGAGAGAATGAGGACAGGAATCTGTGTTTTCTCCCTAATTTTGTTTGTTGAATTAAAATGTGTACTCACTAGACTTGAAATCTTAAATTATCTTTTTTTTTGTGATGATGGTAAATTTCATTTCATGTTTTTACATGTTATATGATATATTCATACCTCATTCATGTACATTACTTCACTAAACTTTACTTAACTGTAAATAAGTGCAATTCAGCTATGGCTGCCAAGAAATCATGTTAATAAACCTATTGAATTGAACAACTTTAAATTCATGACCAAAATAGCTGTTGAGGGACTCAAGCATATCAATATCGAAGTCAGAGAAACCTTCAGCTAATAAACCAGTCATTATCAGTTGTTAGCTCTAGTTAGGTTTTAAGATTTGTTAAAGAATATATCTCACTATTCAAAGTAAATTTAATTACAACCATGACAAAAAGTATCAGGCATATTAAATAAATACCACATTAATAGATAAGTGATAATCATGAGGTAACTTCTACATATGCTTAGAATACATGAGTGCTGATGAACTTTTCTTTTCTATAAAGGAATAGTAAACCCTTGTTAGTACCACAATGTTCTTCTGACTTGGCATCAGCGGGTCTGGGGTTGGTTCCCTCTGGAGTGCTAGATGAAATCCTTTGCATCTGGGTAACAGGAGAGGCTAGAGGCTGGTGAGGAAGGGGTTGTTGGGCATCAGGCTGACTGGACTCTTTCACAGGAACCTCGTGGGCATTGGTGTGATCAGGGTTCTGATGGATGGCATGGGTGGGTCCTGGTCTTGATGGATGCGATCCCGATCTATGTGTTTTAGTCCTAACATCTGATTCCTTCTCAGTAGTAGCCAAGCCTCCTTGGGATAATTGCTTGACAGGAATTGTTACTGGCTGGCTATATACATCGCCTCTTATCGCACCATGGTGCTTGCTAGATCCACCCTTATCGTAGACATGGACGGGCCCATCCTGCTTAGTTTTATGCATGTTTGGGTCGCTTGAAGTATACAAACAGGAGTGGGTGGCATCATTTTGACTGAGGGACGGATGGGGGTCAGTGGGTTGTGCCTGTGACCTGTTCATCTCCTGCAGTTTGGTGACTAAGTCTCTAAGCACCGATTGAGTTGTCGGTGCAGCTGAAGCACAAGGCCCAGTTTGGCTCAATGGCACATCCCTCTGATAGGAATCATGTCCTCTGTATGCTCCTGAGGATGGTACTTGGCTACTGCGTGTCCCTCCATGTGACAATGCAGCACGAGTCCTCTCTTGATCACCAACATGAGTTGTACCATGAAGAGTATGGTGATGTCCTGGAACTCCAATATGTTGCTGATGCTGTGCTTGTGACATCTGACCTGCTTCAGTGTCAAATGGGATTCCGTCATGGGCTCTCCTCAGAGTGTTGCCATGTGCCTCTGGGTCATGGTGAGGCTGTTGGGCATTCTGGGCATACCCTCCAGGATGAGGAATCCCGCCTTGAGGGGCTACTTCTTGAAGATGTCCATGGTGGTTATGATGAGGAAAATGGGGCTGAAGGTCTGGATCCTGGTCACGAGTAGACACTAGTCGTACTGGCTGCTGATTGTACTGGCATTGCGCTTCGTATAGTCTTTCAGCATTTGAGTAATGTTGGGGAGGCATGTCTGTCACAGTTCTGAGAGGTTGGCAAGGTTCAGATAGTGTAGGATTTGTACTGTGTGTTGTCGCTCCTCTGTCAGCATCCATAGTCCCAAAATGTGTCATCCCATGGCTTTCTGTATGCATCCCACCAATGTTGGACGTCCTCAAAGCTGGATTCTGCACCACTGCAGCATTCACCAGAGTCTTTGTGATACCACTGTTCAGAACTTGCGGCGATACGTCATAAGTCTCCACAAACCTTTGCTGCAGATGAAGCGATGGTAGGTTTTCCTTGTCACCAGGAGTAATCCGAATGGGAATTCTAACAACGTCATCAGATTTCCTACCCTTTCCCTCAGGTGGCTGCTTCCTGATGTCTGAAGGGTTCTCCTTGGATGCGACCCTGCCCTGACCCTGTCTCGAAGTCTTCTTCTTCTTGACATCTGTGACTGCAGCCTTCGAGGATTGAGTTGGAGTGGATGAGACTAGTCTCTGGTTGAAGGCTGTTGACATTCTACCACTCGGCTTATTCTGTCTCGAAGGTCCTGGATAGGTCACATATGGAAAGAAAATTGGACTTTACATACAGAAAACAAACTGAGAATATTTTCTTGGGAAGGATTCAAAGTCAGACTCTATTCTCATCTGGTGGCCCTTACTAGTATAGTAAGCACAAAACATTTAAATGTACTGTTTTTCATGCTGTCAAATCTGACACCACACCATTACAATGAGCTATGTCTATAGAAAGTTGTGAGATATCGTTCTTGTTCAAAATATCAATATGTTGCAGCTTCTTTAGCTTTAAATAACACCACACTCAATACCTTTTACCGGTACCTGTAATCCAAGCAATTGCAGAAGTTAGCATATGGCCTTGGCAAGAATTCAAACCAAGGTCCTATTTTTTTAAGATGACAACAGATTCATCCTAGGTGTAAATAATCATATCAGATTGAATTCTCAAATACCTAATTTCACACACATTCAGACAGACAGAGCGCACCTTTTTCTATGGATATAAACATTTGGACCCTGTCTTATAAAGAATTGTGATTAATCGCAACTTGACTTGCAATTGATATCAATCATTTCTCTGTAGATTTGAAATAGGGGATTGGACATGTGATCAATTCAGATCAATCACAACTCTTTAAACGACGGGTCCCTGGATTGAAATACAAACAAGGAGGGCTTGCTCACCAGGTTGGGGTCTCTTCTGAGCAGGTACACCCTCTGCCATCTTGGGCTTCTTCTTCACGTTCCTGCCTGCCTGCTTGCCTGGCTGGTTAGGTCTCGTCACACCAGTGTGCTTCACTGCTGCTGCTCCCCGTCCTCTCTCTAGCTTGGTGGGGGCTTTCTCTGCAAGACACAGGAAGAGAAAAATTACATGGGGTCTAGGGTGATTTAGTCCCTGAAATTCAAACTGACCCTGAAAATAGCAAGAGAGCCATGTTTACACCGTCTTATTTTCCTCATAATAGAGTGTAATGGCGGACAGTACTGGAACAGTCTGCGAGACCAAGAGGTCGCTGACATCCATGACAGTGGCATCCCATCCTTCAAGAGCAAGGTGCACAGGCATCTTATCTCATTTGTATGATGCTCTTAAACCCTTCACTCTATTTGTGTATAAGCTGCTGTGAACCATTGATTGTGCTAAGTCAATAATTTCATAGTGCCCTTGTGTCTATGTTACTTTTGGACTTCTGGTCTAACCTCTTAGCCTATTGTTCAATTAAAAATGCTATACAAAAAAAACCCCACTCATTTCACTTTATAAAGCTTGAGAAGGAACTCCCACAAATAAATGTTTGGTCATTGATGCAGTGAAGACTTTATTTCTGTTCCACAGACACACAAATACCATGAAGAGCCAAGGAGTCATACCATGACCTTGTTATGCACTCTTCACTTCTGGTCTGGCTTGCTCGGCATCACCCAGCTACCTACATGTACTCACAAATATTTTGACATAAAAACAAATTTTGGGCAATCGGTACAGTGGAGATGATCTGTTCAATAGTGGGAATCTAGCATTAAATAGAAAGCAAAATAGAAGTAGATTGGTGACAGTTTGAAGAAATTTTCAAACAAGTGATGGAAAAGTAACGAGTTTGACAAAAATATGAATCTGAAAATCAATGTGTGTACTTTATCTTAGCAGGCTTTCCTGAAATGAAATGGTGATGTGCAGAAATGATTTGACCCTAAGAAATGAAAAGCATGTTCCCATTACCGCTTTCTTCCATGTGCATCATGTTTGCTAGAAGGGCTGCGCATCGGTCCAGCCCCCTGTGGGTACAGGCCACCTGGTCTTCAGTGTCGGTGGAGTACAAGGAGAAGCCAGACGAGACAGAGGTGGGGCTAGGGGGTCTCACCACAGCAACCCTGGAGTATAGAGGAGATGTACAGTATGGAATTTCAAGTTTTCAAGTTTGCTCTCACAGGGGCAACCCTGGAATATAGAGGAGATATGTCAATTTCCAATTCATTTTATTTATTTAATTCATCATGTTAAAAGCAACATGTTACAACATAAATATTTGAGAAGCAGGAATGGTAAGGAAAAAAAAGAGGTGGAGAATCACTGATGTTGATCCTTGTGAAAAGTAATAAAAATAAGTAATAATGAAAACTTATCTTAATAAGATATTATCAAATACTGCATAAATAATAACATGTTGTTTAAAATTGCATTATGCAATATTCATCATTTTATATTTGTGTTAATCAAAAGTGTTTAAAAAGTGTTGAGAAAAGTATACCAGGATGTATTCTGACATAAAGCAGTCCATGAATAGACTGAGAATGGATTTACATCTGTGCCAGTTTGGTACATACAATGCATGTGTAAATAAATTTACATTTAAAATTAATACAGGGTACTTTTGCTTCTTAATTGCCAAATATGTACAATGATGTCTGTCTCTGTCTGTTTCCTTTAGAGAGAGAGAAAGATAGCAGATTAATCTGTACATACCTGGTTTTGTTAGTTGTCTCTGTTGCATTCAACTGCCGCATTGGGGCAGCCTGTGATGTAAAGAAAATGTAAAGAAAAAAAACAGTTAAAAAGTTAGACGGGTGCTTTGCGCAATTCAGCACCTGCAATGCCAAAGGAGCTCCCGTGAATTTTTTTTACTCCCCCTCAACAGGCCTACAATGCGTTAAGGTTCAAGGTGTCTGTTCCATGACATCAAGTTTGAAAAGTAGCCCTTGAAATTACCGGTACATCTCTTTGTTTGAAAGATGCAAATTAGTATTAAAATTGACTATGGAAAATGTACTTTTCGGAATTACTCACATTGAATATAACAGAGCCTTAAATAAACTTATTATTTGGATAAAATGGGTGATATATAAAATAAAATTGGCTGGAATTCGCCTTATGCCACAAAAAATCCTCAACGAGGTAAAGATTCATTTCTTGTATGAGAAAGCTATTTCATGTGAAAATATGAGGCAAGTTTCTTTTGAAAGATGTTGGTCAAATTTCATTTATCTTTTTAACTAATGTCGAAAAGATTTGTAATTGGTTTGCTACATACAGTTTTACATCTTATCGCTAGTTCTCTACATAAATTGTAATTATGTCTTTGTTTATGTATTTTGTACTGTAAATTATTTATGTCATGACAAGATTGTATATGATCAGTTATTGTTTGTATCATTGTTAAACACTCATCTGATGATTTGTGTGCATTGACTATGAAAGTAAATTTAAATTGAAGATTTATTGAATAAAACGCCCTACTGTGGGGGAAAAGAAACTGAAAAAAAAAACATCTCTTTTTTTCCCTTGTTTAGTTGTTACATGTATGTTATACTATCATCACGTTTTATAACATATCACACCTCATGAATATATGCATGCCCACATGTTCACATGTGTGCACTCACTTCCGGTGTAGCTATGAGGCAGAAATCATGGCTTTATTATGACACAAGTTGAATTGAATCTACTTCACCTGACTGCTTATTTGATGTCAATGTCTGAGACCCCAATATAACAATGCAGTGTGTCTTAGATACATGTGTAGATGAGTGATAAATAATGACACTGAAACTTCTATACAGTTAGAAAACAGGTTATGAATAAACTTCCATGTAGTCACATCCCTTTGGTTACTGCAGTTCCATGGCAAATTTTGACCTCCTAACTGGACCAGGGTTCACAAAACCAAAAATCAAACCGTGAGTATTAAAGATTGTCCATCCCTTTTGCAAGCTTAAAATTCGAAATCGTCTATCACGATCGTAAATTGAAGAAAGTGTGATTCAAGACCATTTCTAAGAATATAGCATGTTGAAGCTTTCTGTATATGTAAAAAATTTCAGCCGTTAAATTTCAAACCGACTTTTTTCGTACTACGAAAAAAGTATTAGTCTTTGTTACAGTATCTATGTGATTATTATGCGCGTGTGAAATTCTAATTTTATGAGTAACTACCAAACTTTGGAGATGATTCCTTCCATAGAACAATTTTTTTCATAATGCGTTTTATAATTTAATAAACAGATTAATCAATAAAGCAGATATTTCAACACGAACTGCTAAGAGCCTGAGGTAAAGACTATTAATCAGACGTTGTTTACGTGCATTATTTGAATTTTACACTACGTATCAGTTTCAAATTGTGAATATAGAGCTTGCTAACACTTCTCTATATGTTTTGCCAATGTTTCGATGATTTTGTGGTGATCTGAAAAAGGGACTGGCTGTCTTTAAATGGGTTAAATATCACACCACACAGCACTGGCAGGTAAGTCTTGGTTCAATATCTATCATTACAAACAATGCTATCAACGAGTCAAGCTCAAGGACACCCAATTAAAATTGGATTACGTTGATACCTCTGACATACTAACACAATATTGCTGCATGATATTCACTTTGGAAATGAGAACAATGGCACCCAAACACTCTGAAAAAATAGGCACCAAAATTTATACCTCAAAATCAAAGAAATGTTCCACACTCCAATTTCCATTGATTAAAATCAATTATTTATCAACCCTTTTCTAGCAAAAATAGTTTGCAACCTTTCTTGAATTGGTCCAAGTACCATATTTGTAACTTTCCAGAATGCTTTTCTTGCAGTCCAAGTACCATATTTGTAACTTTCCAGAATGCTTTTCTTGCAGTGCGTATACATTAGTGTGGATGGAGGAAAGACTTCTTGATGCAGCCACGTAACATTTATGTATTTCAGCTCTAGCCAAGATTAAAAAAGAGAGAGATTTTGTTGATAGGGATTCAGGCCCAGACTAAGGTACTAGCCCATATTTTGTATTTATTTTTTTATTTTGGGTGGCTGTCACAAGTTGGTTTCTCCTTCAACAGAAAATCAGACAAGCCAAGAAAGAAGTGGGTGGGGTTTTACCTTCCTTCGAGAGCTCTCTGTATTCCTTGCATGGCTTGTCGTGATCCGGCCTGCCATTCTAGAATGGTGATTGCCAAGTTGTTGAATCCTTTGCCAATTGCTGACTTCACACTCATAGAATTAAGCCATCGATAACTTCTTGCCAGTTGCCAGCCATATGGAAAGTGGATCTTGTCTGTTGGGAGTGAAGCAAAATAAGAACCAGTCACAGACTATGCATGACCCATCACTCTACCAACCAGACAGCAGATCTAAACAATAACACTAACACCGAGACTAGCAATAAAAGATCTTCCTTCAATCGAAGTGCTGCTTCAGCCTGAACTTGAAGATCTCACTTTGCTGACTGACTAATGTACGAGTTAGAATCTCCAATATTTTTACTTAGGACTAAAACTAGGGTGCTACGGCGTTTATCCTATACTTTAGTGTGTTTTATCATTTTTGGTATCTTACTTCAGTCAGCAGATTTTAAAGTGGCATACTGGTTATTAAATCTACTGTCAACTGTTCATATACAAAGTAGACTCTAAGTCAGAAAGGCGCTAATGCGCACTTTAGTAACCCACTAAATTTATGAATTTGAACCCTAAACCTAACCCTAACCCTTACCCTAGATAACTTCTTTGCCATTGAATTCGTCCAAAAAAGTGATTTTCTATGTCACTATTCAATAACCAGCGCGCCAAAGCATGATGAGACTTGTTGAGAGCCGTAGACTGAAGTTGACTGAAGTTAGGATTATAAAACAAACTAAAGTATAGGATAACTGCTTCGGCAAACATCTCAATTCTATTTACTGAATTCAATCAGCCTTTCAGATCAATAAAAGATGTTACTATTTCGAGCAAAAGCAACCGACGCCAGTTGAGCTGAGTTGGGCTAGGAGCGGAGCGGGGTATGGAAGGGAGTGAGAGGAGAGCTCCAGCGGGGTAGCCCTGGCCAGGGCTTCCCGCTGCATACCACTCAACTTTATCGTCTCTCAGAACAGAAACGGCGGCCAGTCTGCAATTGATCTATTAATCTAAGCTAGACCACAACAGTCACTATTTGTATCACATTCACATTATGGACGTAAAAGGGAACACGCACATGCTTACCAATTGTCGATCATGACCTCCATATAAAGAGACCATATCTACCACAGCTTAGATTTACATCAGTTTACTGGATTCTTCAATTTCCCCGGTTGATTCACTGTCTTATTATTCAACTCAAGAGGGCGCAATACCATGAACGCATTTCATTCGTGGAGCTGTTGTGGTGTGGTGGTTGTGTACTGTGACTGAAGATCTCAAGGTCCCAGGTTCAATCCCACCCATGGCACTTGTGTCCTTCAGCAAGATACTTTATCCACATTGCTGCTCTCCACCCAGGAGTATAAATGGGTACCTGGTAGGAGGTGAACGATTATGTGAATGATCTTGACCCAGCGCCGATATCGTGCAGCGGGCAAGGAATACTCCCCAGGGAGTGGAGATGGTGCACATACCTGTGCATGATATGTTCTTGTATCCAACGACCAGGGCTCACATTGTAACATCCCTCTTAATTCAGTCTCCGGACTGCGATGGGAAAGACCCTCCATACCATTAAAAAAATTTGCAGGGTCCCGTTTGGAGTAACATAAAGTTGGAAGGTTGGAACAGATTTTTTTTTTTAACATTATCGCAGAACACTGATTCATCAGTGCCATCACTGTCATCTATTAACTAGTAGAGGTCGTTACATATCCGTCCGTACGATTGGCGAACACCTCTCTTCAATTGTAAACCATATTGCATTCAGGTATTTAGATCAGATATTACGTAATAACATGCGTAAGGTGCAAAAAAAAGGGGGGGAGAAACGAGATGGCTTAGGGAAGAATAGGTGAGCAAAGAAAAGGACAAGGGAAAGGAAGGAGAGAGAGAGAGAGAGAGAGAGAGAGAGAGAGAGAGAGAGAGAGAGAACGACAGAGAGAGAGAGAGAGAGAGAGAGAGAGAGAGAGAGAGAGAGCTAGGACGGAGTGAGATAGAGAAAAATATAGCGAGGGGTTGAGAGACAAGAGAAGAGAGATGGAGATAAACAGGCGTATACAAGTACAGCTCGACGGAGAAACATCGTGAATAGACAGCCAAGCAGATAGATAGACAGAAACAGAAAGATAAACACGTAAAAGAGAGGTATACAGGCAGCTAACGAGATGGAGAAAGGGGAGTGTCCTCTTTTTCCAGGATGACATTTTCCAGGACCCTCGAGTATACATGCTTTCTTGATTAGTTTTCGACATATTAATCATGATAATGAGAACGGCTTCGAGGGGGTTTTACCCATAAGCTTTAATTACACGAATTGATAAACCGGAGAAAAGCCAAACCGGGATATCCTTCGTATCCATCGTTAATTCACTTCAGATCGGTAGCCATGACAACTCCGTTGAAACGAGTCATAATGAGGACGTCCATGATGCTGGTGATGACGACATGAAAATTGATCATGGGAATGGTAGCGAGGATATTAACGATGCCGAAATGAAGATGATAATGATGATATAGAGAAGAGGGGAAAGAAGAATAAGAAGAAGATGATGATAGTGAACATTTATATTTCACACATTCCAATGGAATTATAATTTGTCTAAATTGCGGAAGCTGCACGCCGTCTTTATACGACAGGCTTCATTATATTTATTCAAGCCATATTTCTAAATAAGGACATTCGACTTGTTAGTACTAGACATACTAGTCTATAGTCGTGTGTCATATGGAGACATTTCTCTGGCATGTTTTCTACAGTAATTCTCCATTTATAAAAAAAATTATAATAAAAATATTTAGCAAATCACAGAATCGTATATTCAGGGCTTTGAAATCTTCTGCGCATAGAATAAAAATGCGCACGAAATTGTCTTGCCCATTTTGGCGGCGGTCGTCAGCACTGGATCAAAGGGCCAAACGCGTAAAATATTCTATTGTGCTATCATTGAACGCGACTGGTGTAAAAATACATTATTCTTCGTGCTGACTCCAGTTGTTACACCTCCTTGCTGTAATAAAGCAGTGAAGTGGAGGCAACAGGCAGTAAATGTGAAGAATGTAATTTTGGGTGCCATAGACAATTAGTGCATGGAAAAGAGTGATGAAGTTTTTTAAGGAAGTTGGATTTACTGCTCCTCTGGCTTGCCTAAGTTTGGATCATCTCTTTTGGACTGTTAATGTGAACTTATCTAACTCATATGGAGCCCTGAATTCACCTCTCGCTTCTGATGTTGATAATGATGTCTGCATAGCTGCAAGTGACATATCTCCCCATATTTTTTACATTCAGTCCTAAAGCTAGTACTAGGAGTAAAGCCAAGGCAAATGACAAAACTAAGTCCAACCCTGGTAATAAGCAACCATTCAAAAGTAAGCCGATCAAAATGATCAATATAAACTGACTGACAAAGTACCAATATTCTCTGCGTGACCAGTTTCAAACACTGTTAGAGACTATAACCCATCACGTAGTCATGGGAACTGTTCCTGGCTAAACAACTACTGGGGAAATCTTTCCTCCTAACTTTCGTGTATTAAGGAAAGATAGAACAGGATCGAGGGGACTCTCATGGGGGAGTTTTATTCGCTGTTAGGGACAATCATGTTACCAACGAATGAACTAGCCTTACAACTAAAAAATATCTGGATAAATATTCATGTAATATTCATGTGATCACAGCGGGGACTGTAATTGACAATGCCAGACACTAGCCCGACAAGACAATATCGGAGCGCTAGTTAACCCTCTCACTGGAGTGATTTTGTTTAGAACCGATTGCCTTGACGACATGCTCATATGACGGCACCACTTCGGTACTCTATTCCTCATCTCGAGAGAGCCCATGCATACTCATTTTCAGAACCTGCAAGACACCGGACGGGGGATTTGAGAGGAGAAGAAAGGTACGACTGAGGTTGTGACGAGCATGTTCGGCTTGCTGGTTTATTAATGAACGGCACGCCGACAATCCCTTCCTGGCATGGTTACCATGACAACGGAGATTATTCCTAATGTCCTCGAAGCAAATGAAGTAGAGTTCATTTGCAGACAAAAAGGCCAGGTAACCAAGTGTAATTATAACGCGTAGAGTGCACACTGCCCGTGTACTGTGCGGAAGTTAAACTCTCAGTGATGATGAATTCCCCCGTAATCCGGATTATCAATAACCGATTTCTTATATAAACCCTTTGTGTGCCAGAGAAAATCACGATCTATGGGATTTGTGTGTATTAATTCTGAATACACATACATACGGCACAAAAAGAGTAAAAATGCAGTGGTGGTATGATTTTCCTACGATTTCGAAATGCCACCCCCCCCCCCCCCCCCCCCACTTTGGGATCAACGTCCTTTTTGACAATGCCTATTACATGTTAATTCTCGTCCTTGTAACAGGTAAAAACAAAATTAAAGAGTGTACGGTGTTCTGCGCTTTATGCTTACACCGCATACTACCTCCTCTATCCTCTCATGGGCGGCAGTGTGGCACGTATATCATTGACATCAAACGATCGATAGATCAATCGTACGGTAATCATTGATACCAATCGTATCACAAAAAAGCTACGATCGATATCGATCATAACATGCAAGTGTTGATTATACCTTGTGTGAATCTACCGTTACTGTAAACGATTGATTTCAAAATCATGCCTAGGCATGGGTTTGCAATAGATAGCAGCGAAGGTTTGACATACGATGAATTACAATAGATAGCAATGAGGGTCTGTGATACGATGAATTACAATAGATAGCAACTTTGCAATCGATCGCGAACTCGCTATGCATAGATAGCTACTCACTCTCTGTGATACGGGGCCCATGCAGGTCAGTTCTGAAGATCAAATGGTTCAAAACTACCCATTATTCCAATCAAGTTTACCAGCACTAAGAGAAGAAACCATTAACTTAACTTCTTAACCTCCTTGTAGCTTAATTCGTACCAAACCACCGTACCACACACCCAATCACTGTAATTTTTTTTTATGTATATCAATATGAATTACCTCAGTATCATGCTGATTATTCAGGCGCCGTTGTGTTTGCTTTACACCACATGACTTGTACGTGCATATAATTTTGATTTATTTCGTGATTTTGTGTAGCAAACTAGATAATTTGGATAGAGTTTTCATATCTCTGTATACATTTTATTTTACTTCTTGTAAAACATGTACAATTCAGCTATATGTGCTCCCAATCATCTTGTGATTTTGATGAACCATGTGAGCTTAATTGAATTGATTACAGAATTGGGATTCGGTTCATCAAAAGCAGATACCGTTGCATGCAACACGTAGGGTGCGTGGACAACAAGCGACCAGTTTATAACTACGTGCATGCTAGTCACTTGGTCTACTCCCAAGTATTGGTCTAGTCATCATTTCACCTCGAAAGAAAACTGTTAAAACTATACCCTTTTAATTAAGTACACTTAAATAAAACCATATGCCATATATCTTGCCAATATAGTCCAGAGCCCAAACCTTTATCCCCATCCCTCACCCTAGCCCGAAACCCTAACATCATCAGCTGGTTGCAGGGGCGTAGATATGGGGGGCCGGGGGGGGGGGCACGTGCCCCTCACAAATTCCGGGTGCCCCCGTCATGATGTGTATGCACCCCGCCCCCCCCCCCAAAAAAAACATATAAATATTTTGGTGCCCCCTATACAAAATGTCAAGCCCCCTCCCCCAGTGCCCCCCCCCCCCCCCCCCCCCGCTGGAAAAATCCTATCTACGCCACTGGCTGGTTGTTTGTAAATGGGACTGGGAGAAACTCGGACTGGAGTAGAATGATAAGGAACCAAACAACACTTTTGTACCAAGGATGTGGAAACCTTGTTCATGCGCAACTCTCATTAATTTTGGTGAACTTCCGGCAGGGCGTAGCATGAAAGAAGACACGCTAGAATCAATACTGTCTTGTCTTGTCTTGCCAAGTTGTGTGAATGAGTAATTAACATTTCGAGCAACACAGTCGGGGACAGAGGTTAACCCATGTGCAAGAAAAAAGTGCTGTTCAATAAACCAGTTCGTAGTTGCACCATGGTCGGACAATCCAGTGAATGAATACTACTAGACTGCAGACTGGGATATCTTCATTAAGCTGTGTTGATGATGGGTGTAAATACATTTTACAGTGTGCCCAGAACAACAATACAAACAGGTGCACTTGGTGGAATGTTCTTTTACTAACTTTCAAAGCTGAATAACCGTCGTCACATCTGCATGGTAATGAATAGAAACGTGGTCGACTATGTAATGAATTTTCATTTTACTCTGTGAGTTGTACGATTGACCCGAGGTCATTCGTACCAGCAATAATCTGCTCATGCGCACATTGAAACTACGAACTCGCTTATTGGATTCGCGTGTATTTACTGGTGCAGGGATGCTACATTGGTACTTAAAGGGTTAAATAGCGAAACACGATTCGTGGAGTGTGTTAGCATGGTCAAATAATTTATACAGAAACAGGGGAAGGATAATTATACAAAGGCCAAGTGCTATCAAAAGAAAAAAAAAACTTATCACCTAAGGAGTGTGATGTGCTGTTATGTTACAAGTATTGCATATTATATCTCGATTATGAATACTCTTGCATATCTTGCGCTTTACATTTTCAAATTCTTGATACCCAGGTCAGACCATAGGCATTAATACAATACGAAAATATCAGAGAACATAATTTTCAGGAAGATGGCGCACAATGAAATTTTCATCTTAACTTTTTATGTGGCATTGGGGCATTGTTGAAATCAATAAACACAAATGTTTGTTTTTGTTGTTTGTTTTGTGTCTCTGATTTATGTTTGTGTTAGTTCTTCCTTGATGTATTTTTAAAGTTTATATTTCTATGTTATTTGTGTACGTTGGTTCTTCTTACTGCCGGTCATTTGTATAATATATTTAATGTGTATAATTTGAACAGTATGTTACAGGTCATCACACCTTACAAGCCATCGGTTTTCTCGTGATACCTTGTATTCATGTTTATTTTGCTTGTTAAACGAATAAACCAAATAATTGAAATCCCATCGGACAGAACTTTATCTGGCACACAAAGGGTTAATAATGAGATTCAATTATCACATTGCGCTCCATTCCTCGACGCAAGGGAAGCGTGCGTTGTATCGGCGTTACGTGCCCTAATGAGATGTCCTTTGGATAACTCGCCCTGACGGGAAGGCTACGACGAATATCAGTTCACCCAAGAGAGCTAGGCGCTCTAGCGACCACCGTGATTTCAATAACTCTTGACATGGTTTGCTTTTGACTTAGCCAGTGAGTGAGTGTTTTTTTCCTGCGAATGGTTTACATAATAGTACACCGGAAGCGGGATATTGCCCAAGAGACTATGTACCTACTTGAAATAACCACAAAAGCTCATACTGCTTTTCACGATGCTTTCGCTTGCTATCATTTGCCCCGCACTTCCCCGTCTCTCTCTCTTTGTTGTCGGCACGGTCAATCTGTCTATCTCTCTCCCTCCACCCCACCCGCCCGCTCTGTCTGCATTTCCGCGCTGTCCGTCTCCCTCTCACGATCTTTCTCGTATTACACACAAACAAACATACACACATACATCCATGTGCACATACACATATATTCTTGATAATCTTTATAAAGTTTCTTCATAAAGGTCTACGACCGAAATATCGATAAACTTTTCGTCTCCGGCGTCTTCATTATTTGTTTGTGTTTACATTTATGTTGTCAGCGCCCTCGCAACCTCATATATTCTTATAAACACCCCTAATTACCCACACACATACACACCTAAACGCATACACACACAAACACTGACGCACACACACACACACACACGCACAAGCACACGTACACAGAAATATCATGTGACGTAATAGATCATGGAGTGCCACAACTCTCTGCCCTGTATCCACGTCATGGTTGCTAAAAATTCTCTTGCTCTGCTAAACAGTCACTCGGGTTGCTCATCTAAGTAATCTTCGTTCTCTCCTTCGCTTCTTTACCCCATCCGGTATCTCCATCTATCCTGGAGTAAACCTTAACTACGTAGATTCACCGGTCCCGTCTCAGTTTTACGTGAACTTAATTCAGTTGCCATGGAGACGAACACATCCACTGAACAATGAACATAGACTTCGCTGCATTTGGGGGTTTTCCCCAGATTTATTATCACAAGGGAGCATGGTGATGCGTTTAAGACCTTTAACAATCACGTGACCACAATCATAATAATAAAGTTACGACTCTAGAGAGTTCCATCTCTTGCGGTTGACAATCATAGCAACTTGTGTAAAAATATAAACTTTCCCTTTCTAATAGTTTATGTATTAATACATAATACAATATAATGCTGCACACATAATTACATACATACATACATACAGTTGTCCTCAAAATTATTCATACCCCATTGAAAATAACAGTCTTTGTTAGATTCTTCCTTTGTAAAAGCAATTATGTTGGTACTTCCTGTGTATCTTTTGTCTACTTGTTGCTATGCACAAATCCACATATGAGTTGGCTAAACTTCATTTGCATAATAATAGATAAGTCCAAAAGTTATTTTGCCCTCATGGTCAGAATCATTCATACCCCTGACAATACCTCAACAAAAATGTTCTTTCTTCATAGTATCCATTGTTTTCCTTTCCTGAGAATGTGTTAATCTTTGTCCTATAGTTATTTCAAGATGTTCCAATGGATTAAATACCTTTTTTGTTGACCAAATGTTAAACTATTGTCAAACACATAGCATCTTTCCATAAGACTTTAAATAGAGGAAACGTGTTCTGGTCATTCTCAGTTTCTGATCATCATGGCCAAGAAGAAGGAGCTCAGTGAGGACCTACGGCAACGTCTTGTGCGTGCCCACATTGAAGGAAAGGGTTATAAGGCCATTTCGAAGCAATATGATGTCCCTGTGGCAACCGTGCAGAGCATTATCAACAAGCACAAGAAGTTCAATACTGTTAAAAACCTCTGTGGGCGTGGCAGGAAGAGAAAGGTGTCCCCCAAACTTGCCAGGAAAATCTGCCGAGAGGTCAACAACAACCCCCGGACCACAACCAAGGCCCTACTTCGAACGCTTGACCAGGCAGGGACGAAGGTGTCACGGTCCACTATTGAGCGAGTCTTGCACAGAGGAGGTCTCCATGGACGTAGGCCTCGGAAGACCCCGCTGCTCAGGAAGAAGCATCTGGAGGCTCGCCTAGCCTTTGCTAAAGGTCATCTAAAGCAAGATTCCAGCTTTTGGTCAACCATCCTGTGGTCTGATGAGACAAAGTTGGAGTTATTTGGCCATATGGATGTTGAATACGTCTGGAGGAAAAAAGGAGAAGCATACACTCCAAAGAACACTGTGCCCACCGTCAAGCATGGTGGTGGAAACATAATGCTATGGGGATGCTTCTCTTCCAGTGGCACAGGCAACCTCGTCAAGGTCCAAGGAATCATGAGAAAGGAGGATTACATCACGATCCTTGATGAAAACGTGAAGGAATCCGCTGAGAAACTCCAGCTTGGCCCTAATTGGAAGTACCAGCAGGACAATGATCCAAAACATACCGCCAAGGTACTGAAGAAATGGTTCAAGGACAATGATGTCAACGTCCTCGAATGGCCAAGTCAGAGTCCTGACCTGAATCCAA
Source organism: Arbacia lixula (assembly GCA_963669155.1). NCBI lineage: Eukaryota > Metazoa > Echinodermata > Echinoidea > Arbacioida > Arbaciidae > Arbacia > Arbacia lixula. Next base: position 6,366,231 of record OZ022595.1, on the reverse strand, counting down.
TTGAGAACTTGTGGCGAGACTTGAAGACCAGAGTGTTGGCTAGGAAACCGACCAACCTGTCCCAGCTTGAGGCTTTTGCCAAGGAAGAGTGGGCCAACATCCCCCAGAAGACATGCAGGAAGCTTGTGGACACATACAAGAACCGTCTAGAAGCAGTCATAAGAAACAAAGGCTATGCTATTGACTATTAAAGAAAGACATTTGACTCAGTAAACCGAGGGTATGAATTATTTTGAACATGGCATTTTTTGAAAATCCATGAATAAAATACCCCTGAAATGATGAATTTCTTGAATTGTGTATTGTTGTTATTCTTTCACATGTTGGTCACATATAACTGATATACACACTTGACAAAATGCATTCATTTCATCACAAAAATAAAAAATCATGAAAATTAACAAGGGTATGAATAATTTTGAGGACAACTGTACATGCATACTTACAGACGTGCATTGTATAAATCATCTTTCTTTTTTTCGCGAACTCCCATAAGCCTATCATACTTATAGCTAATAAATAGTAATGATGAAGATCACGGGATCCATCAGTGGTCCTGGTCGAACCGCTCCCTAATAACCACAGACCCTTGTCTCGCTTTGATTTCGTGATAAGGTGAAGGGATTATCTTTAAAATCAAGCCAGACGGGGACCCATCATAATGGTAACACGTTCCACTATATTTACCACTACTATTCATGACCATTGCAATAATCCAAAAATCATGTTCGAGAGCTTTTTATTTAATTTTACTTTAAAACCCGTATGGTGTAAATTGTCACGTGAAGGAACCACCTTACTATTAATTGAACAGTGAGCATGATTTCCCATGATTACGGAATCCGAAATCACAAAAGATCGGTTGCTATGTGAAAAAAAATCTACCATCAGATGGCCCTATACCGCGACACAACTTTACGTGATACGTTGCGGTATTCACAAATTGTATAGACGATCTACCGAAGACGACACGATCCGATCAATCGTACGACCCTGCATGCGACTAAGTAAATCACTGGAGCCGGTCCAGGGATTCGAGCAAGAAGTTGCCGTCACATTTTCAGTCGCAGGTCCTTACGAGTCATGCACGACTGTCGAATCGTAGCAAAGTCGTGTCGCGTGCGGTGGACTTAAGACTGTCAACGAACGGCTCTTCGTGCCTACGTTTACTTTTGAAATTGTACAAAAATATGGCATTCGTGGTCCCTTGATATTGCACACAAGTTCACATTTTACTCCTCAAAGATCTGAGCGCAATCTAGGAATTTCGGGAAAAGTGGAAATATCCTTACCATTATTACTCCATACCTGTAAACTGTATATCATTTAATAAAACATTTAGATAACTACACATTTGATGATAAAGTAGTGGAATGTTATTTCTGGCAAGCTGTGGCATGTTTTTAACCTTCGGAGGAGCATGACGCTCAGAGTTCAAGGGGTGACTAAACCCTAAATTGCAAAATTATGTATAGATAGTGTGGACTTAACCACCTTGTAAAAACATTGCATAAGATTCATATAGGTTATTGTAGGTGCATCGTTGAAATATGCAACGTAGAATTTAAATACTGCACGATAAACCTCTGAATTCTTAGGTTATATTTTAGGGTATAGGCTTCGCATTAAGATGTGAATGAGACTAGGCCTCCGACTGAAAAAAACCCTGATAATTCAAGCATGCCATGATTTCTCGTCTAACAAATTCACTCGTATTTTGAAGCCCGATTTAACCTCAACTTCTGTTCCCTAAACGAACCAAGAATCATTCTACAGAGGGAAAGAAACTCAAATCCCATCATGCACATGTATAAAATCAAGTTAAATTTTCGTTACCCAGGAGCTAAATATTGCACAGGTATATAGTTTCTTTAAAAAAAAAAAGAATGAATCTTATATCTCCGTTATCAATTTCACATACATACCGTCTGTTACACCAATTCATTTAGGACGTGCAAGCGTAAGTATGAATATGTGGTTGCATCAGTTTTTTCATCTTTTACAGTTGATGAATTAAAAAAACCCCACTAAACTCGCATCGTTTTTCACCATATATTTTGTGCACTTTACAAGGCAATACTGCCTACAGATCTCAGTCTTCAAGACCAATGTTCTTACACTGTATACAGCCGGGAGATTTTCACCTTATACATGAAATCAGGTCATGGCTTTTCTGCATTCGCTACTATCGGCGCAAAGTGATTTTGCCGCAGGTCCTGAAATATTTAATGCAAGAAAAATTTATCAAGTAGTACAGCAATGGTAAGTCGACATCTGTCATACGGTATAGGCCTATATGCAAAAATTACATCGTACAATTAACATGATTTAGTAAGAACATCAGCCCGAAATGTTTGTAACACATGTGATCCGAACAAACTGGCAATACAAGTAATCACATCAACGCTTTGTTTGAAACGATCTAGTAAGAATTTCTGAGACATTGAAGAAATTATAAGATGAGGCGCTAATGACTTATGTTACAAACGTCATTTGCGTTGTGACTTCAGGATATAATCATTTACTCCATACACGGGTCAAAATCATATCGACACATGCGCCTGTATACATGGGCGGAAATCCCGGGGGGGGGGGGGACGGGGGGGGGGGGTCGTGTCTTTTATGTATTGAGAAGGAGGAAACTGTTGGACTTGCTTGGTTGGTGTCTGAGTGGCAACTGCCTTTATTCTCATAACACTATACATTATACACAGTACCGATGGTGGTTATGTTATGTAAACATGTCTGGGGGATGGGGACATGTATCAGGGCATACTGGGAAATGGGGTCAATAGCTGAGATAGTGGTCGTGGAGGGTTCATGGAGGTATGAGTGGATGAAAATGATAGAGTGATCGAATGGGAGGAATGGGAATTAATGTGAACAGCTTGGAACATCTGATTTATAGTATACATAGATAAGTACTTGTTTTACAAACACAATATCCCTCCCCTTCTTACAAAAAGTGATCATCTATACCATAACAAAATAATATGCTCCAACTTGAGTCAACTTGAATGACGTCGAAATGTTAAACTGCACAAGGCACATATTGATTGATTATTCTGGTGAAATTCTAAGTTGATATATCTGTGCATGATAAACAAGTGCATACTAATCATAAACATCCTCACTAGGAAATGTACAATGCTTGTCTCTATACCAGCTAAACCTATGGGGTATCCTGACAGAGACTCATTTGATCAGCACAATTGTATTGAAAGTGCAGTTTACATACTGAAATATATCTGACCTGTGTTGACCATACATGTACCATGTAACGAGTAGACTTTCAATCAAAACTTATAAAACAAAGCTTACACCTGTACAAACAAACTGTATGTGCATACTTATTGAAATCATCCTTACTTGGAAATAAGTAATTGTATCTTTGAGAGCTTGGTTAACATCAAAAACTGCAAATAAGTGGTTTACATAAGTATCTCAACCGACCAACACGAGTATATTGAAGGTACAATTAAACTGGAGTAACATGTCATATCTAACTTGAGTACAACATTAATTTTGCGGGTAAATTGAATATCTGAACATGTGAAAACCATGAACACTCTCAATACCTCAAGTGTTTCAGATAAGCAAACCTTGGCCATCAGTTTCGTATCGTCCCATACTGCTTTTGATATTCCTCTCCTCTTGTTATAAGAGAAAACAAGTGAAACTTGACATCCTTTTAAGTACAAACTAACCTTGGATCGTTCCAACTAATTTCTTCTTGGTATGATAAAACTACGCTTAACATTGAAACAAGTCTTCACAGAAGAACATTAGTTTAATACATCGTATACAGACAGTTCAAGATTATGCAATCCTCAAAGGCATCATTGGATCAGCATATAAACATCGGTTGCGAAATTCTGAAAGTTTATCTTCAGAGTATCTCCCCCTTGAATTAGATAGAACATTCATGGCTGACATACAACAATGCAAACGTGGACATTCGATACGCTGTGAAATCACAGGGTCAAAACATAACATGATACAATTCAGAAATCAGGATTGTCCTTTGAGATTGTGTCCAATCAAGTTCTGGTTGAAGTCCAATATGCATATAGAGTTCTAACTTTTACAGTTGCAAGGTGGATTCATTAATGTTCAAGTTCTTTCAATTTCTTGTCCATTTAAAGTAATTATGCATGGGGCGAGTGTTCTCGTGATTGCGCGTTGAGCGTGCTGTTACGGCAGAATATCATACATTAATTATCAGGATCGAGTGTCAGTCTGTTGTTCGGTCATCGCTATCATCGCGGTCTTCGTCATCATGTTCGTTGTCCTCGCGCTGTCGTCAATCGTAGTGGAGTCATCGCTTTCGTGTCTCGGTTCCCGTTGTCATCATAGTCATCTCAGTTCTCGCTTTCGTCGTGAAGTCATCGCTGTCACGTGTTGTCATCGGTCATTTCGGTTCTCGTTGTCATGGTTGTCGCGGGCTTACTACGCAGGACATCTTGTCGCAGGTTGCCGGACATCATCACTGCGGGCACCCAGCTAGTCGCGTAGCTTCAGGTCCTCAGCTCATCAGCTGCAGCTCAGGGATGGAATCGTCGTCGGTGTCGTCAGAGTTCTAGTTTACAGCTCGTGTAGTTGGAACTCCTCTACCAGAATCGTCATCGTCGCGGCGTCGTCAGAGATCTAGTTTACAGCTCGTGTAGTTGGAACTCCTCTGCCAGAGTTGTCATCGTCAAAGTCGTCCTCACTGTCTCTCCTCTTCCAGAGTCGTGGTACGGGTTTATGTGGCCGTACGTCATCGCTGCAGGCACCCAGCTGTCGAGTAGCTGCAGGTCCTCAGCTCATCAGCCGCTGCTCGAGGGCTGGAAACGTCATGAGCGTCGCTGGAGTTGTCCACAGCTCTGTGTAGTTGGATCTCCTCGGCTGCATGGAATCGTCATCATCAAGGGAGTCGTCGTTGCACTCATTGTCATACTCGTACGTTGTCGAAGGCACCTCACTGTCGTGGTACAGTAGGTCCGTATGCAGTTGCAGCTAGGGCTGGAAAAGTCACCATATATACTTCGTTGACATTCATTCATTCTCTGCTGTTTCTTTGTACAGTCTCTTTTGTTGCTATTTCGAATTCTCGTTATTGTCCAATCTGGTCCTCTTCCCTTCTCCTCCTCCTTCTCCTTCATGGCGCAGCCCAGCATGGGCCCGCCGAGCACTGAAGGCTCTACATGCTGCAAGTTCAGATCAATCCCATCCTCGTCGCCATTTTTATGTATTGAGAAGGAGGAAACTGTTGGACTTGCTTGGTTGGTGTCTGAGTGGCAACTGCCTTTATTCTCATAACACTATACATTATACACAGTACCGATGGTGGTTATGTTATGTAAACATGTCTGGGGGATGGGGACATGTATCAGGGCATACTGGGAAATGGGGTCAATAGCTGAGATAGTGGTCGTGGAGGGTTCATGGAGGTATGAGTGGATGAAAATGATAGAGTGATCGAATGGGAGGAATGGGAATTAATGTGAACAGCTTGGAACATCTGATTTATAGTATACATAGATAAGTACTTGTTTTACAAACACAATAGTGTCCCCCCCACCATTTCGAAAGGGGGGGACACAATATCAAATGTCCCCCCCCCCCCCACTATTTCCGTTCGTGTATAAAATTTTGTAGAAAAACGTCATAACACCCCCCTCCCCACACACCATGTCGAAAGGGTGAGGGGGGGGGGGGGGGACACAATATCAAACGTCCCCCCCCACTTTTTTCGTTCGTGTATATATTTTTTTCGAAAACATCATACCCCCCCTCCCCACTGAGAGCATTTTCAGAGACTGGGCGGGATAAGAAAAAAAATGAAGGAAAAAAAAAACACCTCCCCAAAACTCCATGACTACCCCTCCCCCCCCCCCCCCCCCCCCCCCCCCCCCGCTCAG